>CM035416.1:103599754-104147254 GCA_020310875.1 Ceratopteris richardii | reverse complement strand
TTAGTTTCGAATTTGTTTGATAAACTGGGAACATTGCATATTTGGGGAATATTTTGATTGGACTGTGGCAAGCACAGGCAATTTTGAAATCGAGTTACTGTTATTGAATGGAATTTCAGAGTATTTCTTAATGTAAATTTTGAAAACAGGGCTTTTAGAGGACAAGGAAAAAAATGGTTTAATTTTTGCCATAAAATTATAATGATTTAAGTCTGAATAGATTTCAACTTTTGAATATAGAGTAAAATTGACTTGAAGGAGTCTAATAAGTGGTCCAATTCATGGCATTATCCAATGAGAGGTCCAACCAGGGAATTCTGTGAAGCCTGGGTTGAGGAGTGCGATTTGGAGGTTGAGATTTGCTTGTCTTTGCATGAGTTTCATCCTTAATGAATTATGTGGAATGGAGAGTGACTAGCGGACGAATGAAAGTTGTTGAGGAGTGCGATCGGGAGGTTGAGGTTTGCTTGTCTTTGCATGAGTTTCATCCTGAGGTTGAGATTTGCTTGTCTTTGCATGAGTTTCAGTCCTAATGAGTTATGTGGAATGGAGAGTGACTAGGGGATGAATGATAGTCGTCTTATTTCATCTAGTTTTCTCTTTTAAGATCAAGCAATCTGTAGTATTTGGAGTATACAACTGTCCTTCCATATTTGTCCTTCCTTTATTTGATAGCTGCCCACTTCCTTTACATTTTATCATGATTCATGAGCCATGATGCAAATCATGATGTTTGGCCATCTGCTTTAGTATTTTCAAAGATTTCAGCTGTTGGCCATTCACAAATTAATTGCTGTGACTTAAAGTTATTTTCTTTTAATTTATTTCATAATTATTAATGTAAACTATAATCTCAGTAAAATCTACATGTTTACATATTTATATGTTTTTTAATATTTGGACATGTTCACGTATGAAAAAACCTTTTTTCATACGTCAGAACTAAAGAATGATGATGTTGTAGAGTCATAGACTGTAGTTGAGCATTGGCAACTTTTACACGTGCTTCATATTAGAAAAAGACTGTTTTTATTCTGATGAACCGTCCCAATTTTTAATTGATCAATGGCTTATATAAATACTTGAAAGGAGACTGTATGTTTTCTACTTAAGCTGTTAGATTGATTGGATCTTTAAACTGCATTAACAGTATTATCTTTGGCCTAGCAAATGGCACTAGTCCATTTTCACGTGTAGATGTGAGTTATCATGTTTAATGAAATAGAAGAATGCAAAAGATAGAGAAATGAAATGAATATTTGAATAGTTTTTTTGTTGGTTTCTAATGCTTTAGGTAGAAGTTATTTTGTGTATCTTTCATTTCTTTCATGAACTTTTTTAATTTTTGTTGATTGTTCTGTACTACTTAGTTCACTGTGATTAGATATTCATAATGTGTACAGAAATATAAGAATATGTTTTATCTGTTACTTTTTTTCCGATTTTGAAGCTTTGCTATGGCTCATTTGCTTTTAATTTTACTTTACTTATTTTCTTTGGATCCACTAATGTATTACTATTGTCACTTACATTTTTTCTTTAGGTGTTGTCTGCTCGTGTTTTCTTACAGTCTACAGATGTATATTTAGCTTCTTCCTGTTCTTTGTATGGTCACTGCATCTGGACTTGTGATGATGCCTTTCTTAGGATGTGTTTAAACTGAATGTTAATTCTGCTTTGTTGAAGCTTGAAATTATCCTTCTGTCATTCTTGTAGTCAGAAGTTTCTGCGTCTGCCCACACACAGACCCAATTTGTTCTTTTCATACATTTTTTATCCTTTATTTCTGGTTGCTGTTGCTTTATATTGCATGATTGTGTAATCCATAGGGTCAGATACTCATGAGCTCATAAATTATATTTGCCTGTCATGCTTATTTTCACAGGTCAGATAAGCACATTGTCTGTTCATCTTGCTGTGGAATATATCAAGTTGCAGAATTTTAGTGATTCAAAGATAATATGAATTTTGTTTTTTGGTATGAATTAATATTGGTATTGTTGTTGGTCATGTTAGGAAGGAAAACATACTTGAAAGCCTTTTTCAGCCTTGTCTTTATTTTTTTAATTCTTATTTATTTAAAAAATATATATAATAATATATACATGAATAAATGCAACTTTCTTCAGTTTGTAGGCTTCTTTTTGCTCTTTAGCATCAGTATGAACTGAAGTAAAAAAGCTATGGATCTTTCATTTTTTCTAGAATGCCTAAAGATAAAAGAAGTGGACAATCAGCACCACAGAAGAACAGAAGTCGTCCTTACAAAGCTCGCGGTAAGGGTTTTGAGGGAGACAGCACCAATGAGAAAGAAGATTGGATAGATGCATTATGTCCTATTTGCCTTGAGTCTCCCCACAATGCAGTTCTTCTCATGTGCTCTTCACATGCGGATGGATGTCGGCCATACATGTGCAACACAAGCCACAGGCATTCTAATTGTCTTGATCAATATCAAAAGACTCAAGCTGTATTGCAGAGGTCTCATGCTCTAAGACACCCAGTCTCTGATGAGGAACATATTGAGCATTCAACTATTGGCTCATTGCATGCTGATGAGAGTTTAAATGTGAGACTTGTGGGTGCGTATCCTGTTCCCCCTGATCACGCATCCTTGCGATCATCATCTAATGATTCTTCTGAGCATGCAACAGGTGATACTGACATGGAAAATATGATTATTGAGGCCTTAAATTCAAGGATTGCAAGTGTTGATTCTGGTGTTCCCTCTCGAAGATCGAGAAGAAACAGCCATTTACCTCTTCTTACAAGGAATGACATAGATGATGACAATGATGACGATGATGAAGAAGATGATGACGATGATGGAACACCTTATCTGGACCTGGATGCAACTATAGAAGTGGATGCACTTGAAGGATCGTCTGAGGAACATGGAACAGGGGCTTCTTTGAAGAGCAAACATTTGACATGTCCCTTGTGTAGAGGTCAAATATATGGCTGGCGTGTCATTAATGCTGCCAGAAAACATTTGAATGACAAGGCAAGAAGCTGTTCGCATGAGTCCTGCACGTTTGCTGGGACTTATCAGGAATTGCGAGTCCATGCACGCTGTGAGCATCCTTTTACTAGGCCTTGTGATATTGATCCTGCTCGACAAAGGGATTGGTTACGTATGGAACGCCAGAGAGAAATGGGAGATGTCTTGAGTACAATTGGTGGTGCAGCTGGTGAGGACATGAACAGTGACAATGGGCAATGGTGGTCCTATCTTTTTCTGCTTCAATTTTTCGGATCAACAGTGCCAGTAGTGTATGAAGGACGACTACGAGATCATCAACAAGGCCCTCCTCTAAGAGCTGGAAGTGCAAGGCTGCGAGAAATTGTTGAGAACATGTCTCGTGTGACCGATGGATTGAACACTCCATCATCTGAAATCAGGCCTAATGGAGAACAGTCCAATCAAAACTTGGGGCAGTTAAGAAGGCAGCTTAGGCCTCGTGGTAGTTGAGATGAAGAATTCAAGTTACAGTGACATCCTTAAATTGATCGTATAGAGGATCTGTTTCCTCACGTTGGTCTTTCAATCTTCATAGTTGAAGATTCAGCATATTTCTTTTTGAACTGTAATTAAAGAATTGGCCAGCTCTTTAGCCCATGATTTGAAGGTACATTCTAGTTGAAGCTGGGCTCTTCTTTAGCGATGATCTCATGAGCATGTGGAAATCTATAATAGCTTCATGGTTATTCATATTTGAGTGAAATGCTATGAACTTCTAATCATAATATCAAGGTCATATGCAATGACCTGAATGTGCATGCTATGCTAGTTAAGCCTCCAAGCAGAGGGATATCATCCCAGTTCTATTCAGATTTGACAGTTATCCAAAGGAAACTTTGCTGCTTTCATTTTTTGTATTGGCAAAATCAGCTTCCCACACGCTTAATTCTATTTGGCATTGCCATTAGGTCTCGAATCAAATGGATTTAAGGTTAATTACTGCTTCATACACAATTAAAAATTGGCTGACTGGAAACTTACAGACATGGGATTTAGAAGAAACTTTGGCGAATTGCATGGTTCAAAATGTTAAAGTAGACAAAACTGAGTGAAGCATGCCTAGAACTATCTAGGAGCTTTTCATGTTAAGAATACCTTTGGATGACAAGGTCATAAGCATCAGTCAATTTGTATTGGTCTGATTTTGATACCTTATTACACAATGTTTGGAGGAAGTAGATACTAGGGCAGACTAATACCAATCGAACACATTCCAGAGAGCTGCAAGGACGGTTGTTTTTTCTTTAATTAGGGCTCTCGAACCAATCCACTGCCTCAGTTGTCATGTGAGCCTTTTAATGTATTAATCTATTTTGGAGTTGTCCAAAATATGAAAGCACTTCAGGCAGTCTGATTTTGTATTTAAGTGAAAATAGACTTTTGCTTTGTCTAAGTTAGGGATGTAGTTTTCGCATGTGAAAGTTTACAACATGACCAGATAATACGTTTGTATACTCTGTCAACTATGCCTTTGCTTTGATTTTTCTGCTTTTGGTTTAGTTTTTCCCATCTTGAGAGTTTATCTGTGCGAGGCTCATTACTGCTGAGTATGTCCATGACTTCTGGAAACGACAGAAGCTCAGTATGCAGAGCTTCCTATGAGTTCATGCTTGTACTGTTTGGCAGGACATATGTAAATCTTTGGGCAGTTAAACCAGATGATGCCTTGGGGCCGTTGTAATCCCTTGTCTAACCCTGCCCTGTGGGATAAGGGGGTTCCCGCAGGTACTATGCCCTCTTTTACAATTAAAACCCGGGGGAGTAGGCTTTGGTGGAACCTCCATTTAAAGAAATAACAAACATATAAAAATACATTGGAATATGCAATATGGGATTAGAAGAAGTATAGAGAAATAAAAGACTGCACAAGTTGGACATATTTATACTAAATTAGAGAATCCTATGTCACATAAGTTGTGATGTATTATCATAGATTAGGATTATGGCATGTACTGGGATCATGACGGGGCCATTTTCACTTGTTAGAATGGCTTTTTCTTGGCTTATTTGAATATTGGATGTGCTTGAAGGTCTTTCATCTATGCAAACCCGAAAATTGTAGTCGTCGACAATTTTCTAGTTTCTAATTTTAGTGTCTCGTGCTACCTTCTATCATTAATGGCAGTGGAGTGTATAGAAGACCTTTATTTGTTTTTTATTTGTTTTTTTCAATAAAGGAAGTTCGGCAGAGCCTACTCTTCCAAACTTTAATTAATAGAAATTACAGCTGTACAAGTGAATGGGCCAAACACCCATGGGAGCTCCCAAATCCCACAATGCAAGGGTTGCCTATAGATTTCTAGAAAATTTTACAGAGAAGGTTGATAAGCCTCTCGTCCTCCTCGTGGGGCCCACTTGGATTTGATCTTGTTGCTCTCTAGGAAGAACACATTGATGCCTAAAGGGTGGGGGCTTCTTACAATCGGAAATTCTTTTGCCTAAAAGGAGAAGTGACTTTTCGATTGACCATTCTTTAGGAGGGTTTTCAAAGTTGGCTGCACACCTCTCTTTCCATATTTTCCTTAGTCTCCCCTCTTCTAGCATTCCACAGTGCTGAGGAACATCTGATTGCTTCACCCCAGCAAAGCTTGCTTCTAGTTGATTTGTCCTTGTAACAACATGATTCTCTCAAGGGCTTGCAAGATTGATATTGATTTGGGGCACGAATAGAAGAGGTGTCCCAAGTCTTCCGTGCCATGAAGGCATCATTTGCACCATGGGGAGACCCCACAAATTTTGTTAGCTTTTACATTGGTCCAAATTCCACGGTGTAGGATTTGCAACATAAGCACATATCTTTTTATCTCGATGAGGGGGTGCCAAAGGGATTGGAACTTAAAGTCCCACCTCGAGCTTAATCAATCTAGACACCATTATTGAGCGTGACATGAGATTCAACATCCTTCTTCAATCTCGGAATTTTCTCAAGGCTATTTTTTGCCATCTCATACCCTCAAGGTGAGAAGAGCCTTGACCTATGAGGAGGCGAGTCCTCGAGCGTTCCCAAGCATTGAATATGCTCTGCAATAGACACCATTCTTCATAGTCCACTCTTTTGGCTGGACTAATGTCCTCGAATCTAATTCATTGACAAGTTTCTTGGTTCCAGAGGTGTTTCCATAAACGGAAGTCTTTGTTCCAAAGCTTATTAGATTTTTGGAGGTTCCAAGATTCCACACTTCTGATGCCCTTGATAGGGAACCAAATCGAATCATTCTGTCTGATATCGGCTGCCCATTTCCGATCTTCATTGATTCTAATAAACTGTTTAACCTTATTACAACTCTTCCATAGAGAACAAACCAAGTTCGAGCCTTTCGGAGTCATCGGAAATGAGGAGAACAATACGGTGAGAAGGTTGAGACCCTTCCACCTTAGGAGACCCACAAGCTTAAGAGCACTCTTGTTTTTAAAAATAAGCTTGTCCCAAGAGGCATCACTATTGCTCCACACTTTAATTAACCATTTTGCCGTTAACTTATTGGCCATTCCTTCAATGTCTAGAATGCGTAAACCACCTTGATTCATTTGACTAATGCAAGTAGTCCATTTAATTTTGGGCATACCCCTTCTATTAGGGTCACCCGTCCAAAGGAAGTTCCTACGAATTCTCTCCAATTTGAAGATCTCTTGATCTTTTGGTCTCCAACAAGAGAGAAAGTAAAGCATCGAAGAGAGAAGGAATGTGTTAATTACCATAGCACGTCCAGTCAAATTAATCTTCATACCTTTCCAGTATGTTAGCTTGCTCTCGAGCTTAGAGAGAGCCTAGTTCCATCGTTGCCCCATTGAAATGTCGAATCCCATCGGAATACCTAACAAGTGGAAGATTTGACCACTAGGGATCAATTGATAACCATGGTCAATAAGCAATTGAGGAGGATACTCAATAACCGCCCTGAAAGCAGTTTTAGTATGATTTGTTTTGGATCTCAATGCTTCACAAAAAGTATTCAAACAACTCCAAAAAGTGTTAATGCTTAATGTGTCATTATACATAGACATTAGTATCATTGGCAAAAAGTCTCATGATCATTTGATCTTGATTGAGAGGTAGATTGAGGCCTTGAATATGACTTAAGTGAGCTTGATGGTTAAAAAGGTAGCTGAGACCATCAACAGCGCTAGCAAAGAGAAGAGGGGCCAATGGGTACCCTTGTTTGATAAAACATTTTAATCTGATCGCTTGCGAGAGTTGACCATTGATGTTTATCTGAACAGTTGCATTTCCTAGCATAGTAGAGATCATCTTAATGAATTTTTGGCCATAGTCCATGTCTTTCAACGATTGGAGAATGAATCCCACTCAAGTCTGTCATAAGCTTTGCCGAAGTCAATCTTAAGGAGGAGGACATCTTGCACTGATTCCTCAACAAAAACCAGACCATCCCAAACATCAATGATAGCCTTGAGGATGGACCTCCTCTTAATGAACCCTTTTTTATCCTTGTTGATCCTGTCTTGAAGGTGACATGTAATACGGTTCACAATCGCCTTTGCCAGGATCTTGTAACCGATTTTGGACCTTTATTTGTTACTGCCTAGTAATTGTGTATACTTCATTATTGATCTCCTTACAAATCCTTGTTTGTATTTTGTGGTATGATCTCCTTACCAATCCTTGTATTGTATTGTATCCTTCCAAAAACCACATCCTTGTTTGATGTGGTTTTTGGAATTACAAATCTGCGTCCAAGTATGAAGAAGGATAAGGATAACATTGTATGGGTGTATTTTTTGTGCACAATTTTGAATGTGTATTGCATTTATTTATGCACATTTTGATGTTCCATGTGTCATGTCACATGTCATAGGAGCACTCCATGAACTCAATTAACTCAAAGTGGCAACTATCTAAGTACATAGTCACCATGGATTTCACTAGCAATGTTTTTATTTGTTGAATTTTGAAAATAGTTTAATTCACAAAAATTACCCACTTTTGACATACATGATCCAAAATGTACTAAATAGATGATGTCATGTTGATTATTTTTGTTTAAGGTACAAGCAAGTTCCAGTGGTGCAAGAATGGTATGTTAGAAAACAAGTCTCGTTATTATATAGTTGTTTGAAGTCTAATTAGCATAACATAAATGCTTGTGCACATAGTTCTTCAAACACAAACAAACAAAACACTACATTTTAGATTTTGAGGAGCAATAACATACATAGATAATGTGAAGGAAAAGAGTAGGAGCAAAACAGGCAATGATATTAATATGTTATGTGTACAAAGACGAGTATCCTATTATGATCATTGAGATATTTACAAGCAAAGGGGGAAAAAGCCTCTTAAGGAGCAGGAAGTATTTGGACAAACATACAACCATATTAACATGTTATGTGTACAAAAATGAGTATCTTGTTACGATCATTGAGATATACACAAGCTAAGGGGGAGCAAGCCTCTTGAGGAGGGAGGGAAGAGTGCTTGAAGAAATGTAAGTTTACACATCACTGTACTAATGCCCTAACAAATATTTTGTATATGTTCTTTATAAAGGAGATTAAAAATGATCGAAATAGAATTTCATACTTGTGAGAGAAAATTAGGCTTGTTGGAAATGATTATATAGATATGCACTTCATGAAAATAAGAAGTAAATAGTTGTTCCTCATGAAATTAGAATAGAAATCACACGTCTTTAGAAAATGTTGATTACTCTCTAGATTCTTATTGACCTCTTCCTAATACACTATGTGAATATTAAGGTAGCATCTATTACATTTCCATGGGTATTTCATTTTGTATGCTTGAACTTGAAAACAAGAAATTTCAATGTATTTATGACTTTTGTAGGTCAATATATCATGGACAATCATTGATAAAACATAGGGCCATCATCTTCTATTAGGAAGTGGAATACATTGTTTTTGTTATGTGGCATAAGACAAGAAATGTAAAATGAATATATCTAGAGAAAAATATGAGAAAAATGATATCTTAGTAGTTGTCCAAAAAACTCGATGAGAAGATGGGAATAAATAAACTTTACTATTAAACATTTACCTACTCCCTATTTCTTTGCTTTAAACAATGCATTAAGGAACACTCCATCGATCAATTAAGTTATGTGTGTGATGTTGCAAGGTTAAGTTCTTTTCAAAATGGACTCGTGATATTGTGGTATAAGATATTTTGTTTATTTTGAGCATGCATGCATGTCTTGTTGGTAGTGGTTCTAGAGAGGGAGAGAAAATTTTACAATGATAACATTTGCAAGTCACATTCGACTCAAAATAGGGATCCAGTAGAGCCCGTGTGACTTTTACAACATTTAATAACTTTCATTAAAGGGTAAATGGTTACTAAGTTCTATAAACATTTACGAGAGAGAGAGAGAGAGAGAGAGAGAGAGAGAGAGAGAGAGAGAGAGAGAGAGAGAGAGAGAGAGAGAGAGGGAGAGAGAGAGAGAGAGGGAGGGAGGTACGCAGAGAGAGAGGAGCATTAGATTGTGCCCTTTGACTAGTGTGGATAAGATATTTGAAATTTACTTCTAATTACAAGATTACCCATGCAAGGGAACAATACAAGAATATACAATTAATATGAGAAGTTTGATAACCTAGGACTAATAGGTATGAATAAATAAATTAGACAAGATATAAGAGATCCCACAACTTAGATTCCTAAGCATGAAATACAATATCAGAAGCACAAGTACTCTTTTGATGGAGATGAACTAGATACAAGGTATAACTCAACAAGATCTTGTATTATGAGATCACAAGATGACAAGATTAGATGCGTAGAAACTAGAATAGATAGGACTAGAACAAGGAGCTAGATAAGAACTAGAACTTGGAAAGTACTTACTTGGAGAACATGACTCTTTAGGCTCTTAAGTTTGGCATTGGCAAGATTGAAGATCTATGTGGCAAAATCCTCCTTAAATAGGTGCTTACGGATTGTGGATTTGAGGCAGTTATGATTGATGTTATCATCGATGGTGTTAGCAAGTCAAAAAAGAGTCTCTGGATCTTGAAAATATTGATATATTTTAGCAGCGATATGTGTGTGCACACTTGAATTGCCAAGACACCTTTTTCCCCTTTTATGAGGTTTTTTTTTTTCCTCAGCTTGTATATATGCCTATAACCTTAACAAGCTACTTATCTATGTTCATTCGCTTAGTAATACACTCAATGTTGTGCTATGAGATTCTTCTTCTCTGTCATGTTGTTTGCACACTTCTAATAGCCGAACTCCAACAATTGGTATCAAAATATTTCTTTGAATTCTATAAAACATCGTCGACACCCTTCCGGTCATAGTCTCAGAATCACAGGAAATTTGATCAGCATACTCAAGGTCATTAGTAGTTCAAAACATGTTCCTTTTGCGGCATCAAAAAATTGATTTGAGCTCATTTCAGATTCCGAATGCACTATCATAACGATTGTGCAAGCAATTTGATCCTTTTGTGCCAACCATATATACAATTTTTGGTTCACCATTACAAGTGCTTTGAAGTTTGCCATGGGTGTAGCCCATTGGATATTTTTGTTCAACTTTTTTTACAAATGGTCAATAATTTGCATCAAGGTACAACCACTTACCATGATTGAAATCAATGATGCATTTCATATCTTGGTTGTTGAGGATAAATTGGATGATTCTAAGTACCCATTATAGGCATACATGATGCATCATATATTGGTAGTATAAGACTTGTGCAATATTATGCAAGGTGTTGAAATATGTCCTCCTGCATGAGCAAATAATGTGATAGTAGGTGATACAAGTGGTATCAAAGATGACGACGATCATCAAGTTCTTGGTCCTATTGTGGTTCCTATTACACCTATTGCAGAGAAGCTTTGTTGGGATGGTAGAGATGCACATGCATCGATACCTTTGTTTGTCAAACATGCCCTCACATTTGTTTATGCAAAACATCCAAAGATCCTTGGGATCCTCTTACCCCACTATACCAAGTAAGAAATGAGACTTATGTTGCTTATCTTTGAAAATATTTGGAGAGTGAGCATATTAATGAAGGAGACTCAATGGACAATGTTCTGATAGAGATCAAGGATTTAAAAGAGCAATTGATCTTTGCTGATGAAATCTTATCATGCGGATTGTTCTTAATGGTCTTCTAGATTCTTATTAGATTTTCTCTTCTAATCTTTGTCGGATGATTAAAACTAATCCAAATGCCTTAAATTTTGAGGAGTTAATGTTTGTTTTGCTTCAAGAAGATCAATCTAGACAAAATAGGTCAATTATGCATGTTGTAGATCAAGATTTTAGCTAGTTAAATGGGCAAAGGTAAATGGAGCTCGTTTACTACTAAGAAGAAATATGCTAATTTTGCACAATAAAAAAAAGAAAGATAAAGATGATAAGAAAACAAAAATGCACTAATAATTTTGTAAGTATTGTAAGGCAAATGATAATACCATTAAGAGCTGCCCTAAATTGGATGCAAAAGAGGCAAAGAACAAATAGGCTAGAATGGTTGCTACAAAGGCTTGTACACCTAGAATTGATTCTCACAACCTTGTTCACAATGAACAATGGGCATTTGATACTCATTGTAGCTATGAGTTGTCTTCTCATGACTAGTGTAGGTCTGTAAGAGACTCCAATGTTTGGTATTTTGATAGTGGTTTAACCAAACATATTACATCGCAACATAGTTTCTTCACTCCACTTGAGTATACACCTATAAGGAATACTATTATATGTGTAAACAAATCCTCTTATTATATCATGTGAGTTAGACATATCATTCTTACTACTATTGATGGTGGTACTCTTCCACTATGAGATGCCTTATATGTGCCAAGGATCAAGAAAAATCTATTATCCATTTTAGTACTAGCTCAAAGTGTCTCGGTTGTTAAATTTATTGATGACATGCATACAATTGATGGTCTCTCAAGTGGTGGTAACATCATTGCTTTTGGGATTTTATGTCATGGATTCTATAAGCTCATAGATTATGCAAAACATGAGAATGATTTTTCATGTGTAGTTCATGATTCTTAGTATTTCAGATGCAAAAATTTGGAATGCATGCTTCAATAATATGAATTTTGCTAGTTGGCTTTACCTATAGGAATTTGAAATGGTATCCTATTTTCCCAAACTCGAGGCACATTTTAAGCATGTTTGTGAGGATTATACTTTGCGTAAAATGAAGCATTCTTCCTTTCCCAAAGATGATTCAGTTAGAGATGCACATAAATTGCAGTGTCTGTGGTCCCATACATACACCTTAATTTGGGAATTACCTATACTTTGTGACTTTCATTGATGAATTTTTGAAGTATTTATGTGATTTAAAAAGTTCTTGGTTACGTTGAAAATTTATCATCATGTCAAATGAGCACCTTTGTTTTGATTGAGGGGGAGTATTGAATTCTACGTTTAATGCATTTTTTGGCTAAGCATGGGATAAAACATCAGTATATAATGCCATATACACCTCAACAAAATGGATTTGCTACAACGAATAACATGTCTCTCATGGAAATGGAAAGGTGTATGTCAAACATCAAGCTTTACCACATAACTTCTAGCTTGAGACTTCTACATGTGCAACATATGTACTTAATGGATATCTCACCAAAGCATTGCAATCTATCACTCCACATGAGGCTTGGCATGGTCACAAACCATATGTCGCTCGTCTTTGTGTTTGGTTCCTTGGCATATGCATTAGTGCCTAACAACAACATATAAAATTGGATGATAAGGCTGTGAAATGTATTTTTGTTGGCCACAATTCTGAAGCCAAAGGCTTTCATTTGTATCATCAAAACCCTAAATGTATTATGGTTATTCATGATGTTGCTTTCATGGAAGATGCAATTCACCTCTTATTAAGAACTCAAGAACGAGATTCATTGATCTAATAAAAGTATTATGCAAACAAAAATTTGTGTTCAAAATCCATCATCATGATGGGGAAAAAGTGTACTTACTCATAAACGATTTGTAAATTTCAAGGCCTTGTGCAAAGTTAGACCATAAAATATCTGGTCCTTTTACCATTCTATCCAAGATTAATCCAATCACCTCCTTCGAGCTCAAATTACCAAGTACCATGATAATACATCCAATTTTCCATGTATCCATGTTGGAGCCATATCACATTTTACTATTGAGGGGGGCAAACCTAGTCCTTCACCACTTATCAAAATCAAAGATCATGAAGAATTCAAAGTTGAGCATGTATCTATTTGAGAATATACCAATGAATATTGGAATACCTTGTTCATTGAAAAGGTTATGATATCAATAATCATACTTTGGACCGGTAAAAAAAAATTAGAGAGCACCAATCAAGGCTCATGAATTCCACAAGAAGAAACCAATAAATCCAAAGCTAGATGACATGGGTGCTCCTCGTGGAACTCCTCCCTTGAGGGGAAGGTTATGTCATGGATACCAAGGAAACCACCTTGAATCCCAAATTTGATATAAATTTTCATATCTCATGATCGGTAAAAATTTAGGAAATTTAACATCACCATCACATCCAAAGGCATGCCAAAACTCTAAGAATGACTATCTGGTTGCCTTCTTTCTGTTGGATTTCAAGGACTACATATGCACATAAATTGCATCAAGAAGAAGAAGGATCTTGGAGCAAACAAAGTGTATTACCAAGTGAAAGAACAGTTTGCAAAAAGCTTTGAACTTCTCCTTGGGTAAAATCTTTGTGAAAAGGTCTACAACATGGTATTTAATCCAAATTGATCTCTCTAGTAGATATTCTCTCCTTGAATATAATGATATTGCATATCAATGTCCTTTTTGCTATCATGGGGCACAAGGTCAGTCATAGCTTCTAATGCACTCTGACTATTGGTAAAGATGGTGGTGGGAAAAGACTGGCCAACACCTAAATCAGCAAAAAGGCATCTAAGCCACACACATACACACACACAACAGCAACCATGAAAGCTTTCCTATACTCAACCTCAAAAATAGAACATAAGTTACTTATTTCTCAACCAAGATATGCATGTGGACACACAAGTGCCATAAAAACTAGCCCAATCTGAGTCAATAAAAGCATGTAAATTTGGCAATAAGGATCCCTCTTGGGATAAAACAAACCAACTAGCCAAGTACCACTCAAGTAGGGAAAGATACACTTAACTGCATGCCAATGCTTGACAGCTAGGTTATGCATAAACCTACTCATTTGAGAGAAAATAAATTGAATATCAATTCACTTTATGCATAAGTAAATGAAGCATTCAATAGCTTATTGATAAAGAACAATACAAAATCAATATGTAGCATCATGAAGGCTCAACCATAAATCCATCTCCATGGGAGTGGCAATACTTTTGTAGTCTTCAAGGCCAAAAAAATGCAATTATGTGCCAATGTATTGTTTCACACAACGTTATTTCCCCATCAGCTTCCATAAATTGAATGCCCAAAGAATGATGCAAAATTCACATACCTGATATCTCACAACCTTAAATACCATAATATGGAACTTGTTAGGAACAATGAGCAACATATTATCAACATATATAACAATTATTAGAAGTACATCATTTGCATGATTAACATTTAAGGTGCTCTCTATTGGATTGTTCTCAAATCGATGTGCTAGCAAGTAGGCATGTGTTCAACCTACACACTTTGTTTTTTTTGTTCTGCACAATACATACACTTCTTCACATAAATCACCATTCAAAAATGCAATTTTAATTTCCAATTGATGTACATTCCAACCATGATAAGCAAGTGCACAAGTTTTATGAATGGTTGTCATCCAACACATGGGAGAAAAGGTCTCATCCCTTCTCTACCATTGCATAACAATTTGATGCAAAAGAAGCATTAAGTTATCATGACCGAGTACGATATGACAAAGGTGCATCTATATTTCTATCACTCTAGTATGCACTAGCCATTTTAGACATATTTTTTGCTTCTTCAATGTCAACTCTCTCATCAATAAGTTCATCATGCAAATCTGCATCAGAAATGGAATGATCTACATCATCATTTGAAACCTATAAGGGTTGAGAATTTTCATAATTAAGAGTATCATTTGATTGTCCACTTGTAAAAAGAGGAAACAAAGCATCATACACATCCTTTGAGTTGATTGATGTCTCCTTGGTACTAATATCCATGAGGTATTAAGCCTTATCTCTAGTAGCTGGGTTCTCACATGATTTCAAAGCTGTACATCCATAATTGAGTGTTATCCAAAGTTTACAAAGAAGGTATTTTTCTTGGTATGTTTTATGGATGCTATTATTATAAGAAAAATCTACGAAAAGTGAAATCTTGAACCCATTATTTTGATGATAGTTGATGGTGCAATAGAGATATTATTCTAGAACTTGACCGATGATTGCCAGTAGACAATTTCAACTGAACAAAAAAGAGATTTAAAAAACTCTTCCAAAATCTAGATATGAACTATGCGTGTCAATCACTTAGAATATCTTTAAGAAATCCATGTGGCCTAAAGATGTATCTAAGAAACTGTCTAATAGGGTTTATACCTATGATTGCCTTGGTGGTTGAAATGAAGTGTTCCATCTCTGTAAATCTATCCGCTACAATAAGAATGACATCATACTTATCTTAGCTTTGATAGGCCTATGATGAAATCCATGGACAATGAGGACCATGGTTGGGGTGGGATAGGTAAAGGTTGCAAAAGACCATGAGATTTATGTCGAGGTACCTTATATCCACTATGTGACAAGTTTGGGTATACTCTTTGATTTCTTTCCAATTTTGAGGCCACAACAAAATCTCTTGATATAAGCTCTATTATCTTATTCACCCTAGAATGACCTACTGCAAGGCCATCCTTGTGTTGCTAGAGTACTTAGACTGTGGGTTTTCCTAGAGGGACATATAATAGGTTCTTGTAATATAATAGCCCATCATTTTCTTGGAACCCATTTACTTGATGAACTTTTCCTTCTTGAATTTTCTTTTTGATATTGCAGAATAGCTTGTCATGTGGTAGAGACTCATGAATTATATGGATCAAGACTAAATTTTCTTGACAAATTGAGAAGATAACTACTAATTGGAGATACTTTGCCTTGAAAAGTACACTTTCTTGTTGATCAAAAGATTCTTCCCCTTCCCTTAGTGCAAGGTAATCTCTTCTCGACAAGGCATTTGATTGACATTGCTGAATCTAGGGTGATATGTGCTGACAACGCCAAATTTGGAAAAGAAGTTACTCTATTAATATTGTCTTCTATTGAGGATGAAAGTGGTCATAAAGCACTCTAACTTCTTGTGATCTATGTACATAGTAAGTTTATGGAATTCTCCTTCTAAATGGTGATGCCATTTATAAAAAATGTCCATTATGGTAAGAAGTTCCTTATCATGGATTTCATAATTTATCTATGGAAGGGAGAATTTCCTTGAATGAAAGCGACTAGGTCTAAGTGTCTGTCATTTCCATGCTAAGGTAAAATATCTCTCAAAGGAAAGTCCGGTGCATCTATTTCCAAGAACAAATGCTTGTTAGGATTATGAAGAACTAGAATTTGCACATTGATGAATGCTATTTTTAGGGTCTAAAAGGATCTTTTTGCTTCTTCAATCCACAAGTTTGGATTATCTGTAAGTTATGTAAGAGCTATCAAAAACTTGGAGTAATATTTAATAGATATCCTATAAAAGTTGGCAAAACCTATGAAGGTGTTTTTCAATCAAGGACTATCTTGATCCTCTTAGGTTCCATGAAGATTCCTCTTTCTGAAACAATGTACATCTCAAACATATGAAGGTGTCTGTCAATCAAGGACCGTCTCGATCTTCTTAGGGTCCATGAAGATTCCTCTTTCTAAGATGATATATCCTAAGAATTTCACCTCTCATATGGAAAGAACATTTCTCTTACTTTGCATATAGTTCTTTTTCTCTTAGTTTCTCTATAACCAATTTTACATGATGTTCATGCTCTTGATATTCTAAGAATATCAAGATATGATCTAGATATATGACTAAAAAATCATCTAGATATCCTCAAAAAATATAGTTCCTTATGTGTTTGAAAATGATTGGAGCATATGCAAGACCGAGTGGCATACATACATATTCAAAATGTCCATAAATTTATGTGAAATGTTGTCTTCCATTCATCTCCTTCTCTGATTCTAACAAGGTTGTAAGCACCCCCAAGGTCAATCTTAGTGGAAAATTTTCCTTTACAAGTCGGTCTAGGGGCTTGGATACAAGTGATGATGATATGTATTTTTAACAATAATCTTATTTTGGCCATAGTAATCTAACAACATCCAAAGTTTTGCATCCTTCTTCTTTACAAATAGGATAGGGGCTCATGTAGGGGACCTCAAATGTCTAATCAATACCTTGGGTAGCTTTCAATCAATGTTTTTGTGCAATTTCGTGAGTTACTTTGGTGGTAGTCTATAGATTTTTCCTCCCATGGCGTTAGAGATTGGAACATTGCTATGACTATTTCCATGCATTCAAGGATAGGTTCTTCTTTGGGAGTAGGGTTGAAGGATTTCCATTAGTGGGATGTTACCTCTACTTGTTTTTTGATTTTCCTTTTAAGAGGTGGGTATCACATTGAATGGATTGGGAAATGTATGCATTAAATGTCTAGGCCTCTTTCATTTCTTCCACTCAATTAGTATTTATATCTTCATATATGGAAATAAGTTTTAGAGAAACCCCTCGTAGTCATGAAGAATGACCATATTCTTTTCCAAGATTGGAGTGAACAACGATAAAGATTGACCACAAAGGAGAGTTCTAATAAAATTGAGCTTAAATGTATCATCTTGGTATCTTTAAGGCTACATATGAATATACAATTTCACTTGTCACAAGATTCCCAAAAACTTTGTGTGAACACCATAACACTTTTATGGCATGCAAATCTTAGATTCGTTCATGCAAGATGGAGTGCAACATTTTTCCCTTGATTTTTTCCTTGATTTTTTCCTTGATTTACTTGAAGATTTCCAATTAATTCTTGTAGTTACCACCACTGCTTGCCTTGAGCCGCAGCTCCTCCTCCATGAGTAAGGCACTAAATTCTTCAAAAGTTAGTGGTTGAGGTCTGATTTGAGTGTTAAGTGCAGTTACCAAACCATCAAACATAGGTGGACAAATTCGAAGACAATGACGAGCTAGCTCCTCACTTGACTTTTGAACACCTGCTCCTGCCATTTGATCTCGTAGATTCTTTATGCGAGTGATAAACACCTCTGCAGTCTCCCCATCAGCAAACCGTTCTGCTACAAGCTGATTCTCCAAGTTCTGAATCCGTGTCTAATTATGAGTTTCATATTGATTTCTCAATATGTTCCATGCTTCACATGCCTTCGTAGTATGCTAAATGAGAGTCAAAACACTATCAGAAGTACTTGTAACTAGAGCACAGAGTGCATCTGCATTTCTACATTTCCAAGCACGTAGAAGATCAGCATCAGGATGAATCATTCGACCATGATTATTTGGAAGCAGGTCTTTCTTGGGGCTCATGATCAGTCCCAAGAACAATCTCCAAAAGCTCATATGAATCAAGAATAGAAGTGATTTTGAACTTCCACATGGTGTAGTTCATACCATCAAGTTTACTTTCTGTGAAGGCTAGTGGCTGTATCCGCAACGTTGGGATGACCAACATCATTGCTGCTCCTACTTGTGCACCACCTACTCCTGTTGATGAACCACCTTGACTCCCAGTCGTAGATGATGATGTGCCGCTTGACATCTTCTCTCTTCTGTTGTTTAGACCTCTGCAACCTCTGCATTTCTACTTCTACACCACTCAGAGCCTCCTGAGCTCTGATACCATGTAAGAAAATAACAGCACAGCGGAATAGACCTGTAGACAGAGTTGAGAGAAAAGCACAGACAAAGATAGAAGCAGACTGAGAGATAGAGAACTCAAATTCTCAGATTGCCGAGCGTAATGCAGTTACAATGATGGTGCTGTCCACCCGTGCACTCACAATGTGGAGCTTAGATGGCGATCTAGACAAATTCTAGATGAAGGGCTTACTAGTGCGCAATGCTATGTAAAGCTCAACTGGGGCCATGCTTATATAGCTTTTACAAGGTGGTTTGGTATAGATAAACATAGTCGGGAGATACAAAATAGCCGGTAAAATATACGATCCGACAATATCTCCACGTCCAGAAGTCCTACCATCTCGGCCCGTAGGGATAGGCCCCCCGGACCTCGCAGACGGGGGCAATCCCCCCTTTGCACTCCCCCCATTAAGGTTCTATGGGGAAACCGCGTGATGCCACAGGGCCTTTATTTTCACCTTAAATGGCAACCCAATGGCCTGGAAGTTTATGCCCTACCTAACCTAACGGCTAGGCTCACAAAGATCATCTACAACCATCAATGGTCACACATAGACCTCATCTAACTTGGAAGTTAGGGTTCCACAAATGTCCGGGCTCTCATAATGGCTTCTCCTCATAATGGGGGCCTTACAACTTAGAGCACCATGGATCATTTGTGGTCACATGAGGGTGGAGTATTGAGCATATACAACAGGAGGAACACTGCATCCTGCCCAAAATACAACCTTCATGTACATTTTTACCAAGTGCCCCAAGTTTGGGCAAAGAGGACACCATTTTAGATTTTTGGAGGTGCAACAAACTCACAAAATTCAGATGACCTAATTGTGCATGCCAAAGCTTTGCATCTGACATAGCCTCAGAATCTTGAACTATACATGCTGAATCATTCACAGAGTTTACATAATCTATGAGCTTAAGTTGACCCTTAGGTTGGTCTAGGAAGCAAGGGGTTCCACAAGATTTGGAGCAATACAAAGGGCAATTTTGGACTTGTAGACAAGACTTATGAACCTGAGATCAAGTAGACACCTAGGAAGAGATAGTTAAAGTATCAAATCATTTGAGGCTAGTGTCAAGCATACAAGCAAGTCATGGGCTCATACCTCAGTGGTTATCACAGCGTGCTGAGTTCACAAACGAGTGAGTCAGAAAGGTCTTTTAACATGGAGAGACTCATGGCTTCTGAAGACATGCATAATTCAATACCTAGGGAAGGTTTTATGTCTGCAATGGAAGGGGAATTTCATATGTATCTTCAATATGTATCCATTAACTTGCAAGGATACCCATCTACCTCGACGGTCTACATAGGTCAGAAGCAAGAATGATAAACACTACAGAATTAGAAATAGTTCCAAGACCAACTTTCAAGTACGAAGGTGGAGTTTACATGGACAAGATGGGCCAGATATATGTAGTAACCAAAAACCAGGGTACTTCTGGGAGAACCAACAATGGAGATACGATGACTACCCCTAGGGGAAAGTCAATAATGAATCAAGTATTGCAAGAGGACAAGATACCCCAAGATGACTATCTGATGGAGGTATACTTGGTACATGGATCAGAACTACTCCTACAAACTGATTCATTGACATAAGGAGAAGGCATCAGCCCAACAACTATATACGAGTTAAGGGATCTAGAAAATCCATCTAGAGTTACATACCTAGACCAAAATCAAAGGAGATATTGGCCTGTAGATGAAGTGGATAGGTCTAGATTAAAGTACATGGATCTGCCTATATTCCCTCCCCGAGATCATGCCACTACCTCACAAAACCCATTCGAGACCCAACAAAGAATGGAAAATGCGATGTCAGGACAAACGAGCCAATGTAGTATGCCCAACAGACCACAGGAACAATTCACCATGCCAGGAAATAACTTCCACAACCACACTAGCCAGGGAATGGGAAATATGAATAGAACCACCTTTAGGACAGAATCACCCCAAGGGGTTGGAGCTAGAATACACCCTATAAAACCCACTATTCCCATCATAATTTGATCTCCAGATCTAGGCAAAAGAGTGAGACCAATACAATTGGCCAAATGTATGCAAAATCATTACGATGGCACAAGAGAGCCCTATGACCACATTGCAGAATACAAGTAGGTGTTGCGAGCGAAGCAAGTGGATGACTTTTTCGTGCAATATGAATCCTTTGGGCTAACCCTCATGGGAATAGCCTTAACTTGGTTTCAATCCTTGGATCCAAATTGCTTTGGCCATATCGAACAATTCTTCCAAGAATTTATTGGGGAATTCACTAAGCGAGGGATTAAGCACAATTCGTCATCCTTAATACATAGTTTCAAATAAGCTTCTAATGAGACAATACAAAATGTAGCACGAAGATTTAATCAATACGTAGTGCGATGCCCTGTGACTGAGAGACCTTCTTAGCACAAAATGATATCCCTATTTTTAGAAGGTCTAACCAATGGAACATTGAGAATCTTAGTATACGTAAAACGATTGCAAACCCTGAGTGAGTGTCAAGAGTGCATAGATTTGGAAGACAACTTAGCTGAGGATCTCAAAACTACACAAGATCCTACCGAATCAGAGGATACAAGGAGCAATGAGACTTCTAGTTCGAGTTATGTGGAGGAAGTGGTAGAGTTAGTGGCCAAGAAATTAGGAGTACAAGGACAAAGGAACTACCAGAACTCCTCTTTGAGAGTGCCAATGTTAGGAAGTTGCACACTTTGCGGTGGAGATCATCCATCTCATGTCTGCACTAGAGAAGGATTAGGGTTATCACAACCTTACCCTTACGATGGACAACCAACTCAGGGGCCTAACATGTACCCTTACATGGAGCAGAAGTGCACTAACCACAACACCGAACACTATCCTTTTAATAGACAACCATGACCATTTGTACCACCCCAATATAGGCCATACAGATACCCACCTAGAGAACAAGGTAGAGAAGTTCCTAGGTATAACCCATATCCAGGACCACAAGGAGCAACTAGACCATATGAACATCAAGGATATGGCCAACCTCAACCTGTACTAGGACAACAACCACCCCACCCACAGAATGTTGTTCCAGTAAGGTACACCTAACTGGAATGGAACCTAGAAAAAACCCTAGTACCAGTGACACCTTTGATTAGATCCGAAACATCAAATCAAGGTTTTGATCAGACCCAAGGAGAGTCTTATTGTTATGAGGCAAGCCGGATGGAATATGACTAGAGCTACAAGAAGCAATACTATGATTGTGAGGGACATGGAAACCCTTAAGGACCAGAATATGCTAATCTCATGTATACAAATCCTAACACCAGGCCCCAAGTGAAACAAACAGGACCACAAGCTCCTAGAGGAACATGTTTTAGAAATCAGGGCAACCATGTCATTCATGAATGGCCCCACCCACCAGCTCCGGGACAAGGGCAGAACACCACAATACAAGTCATTTGCCCTGAGTGTGGCAAGGAACAGCTCCCGAGAGATTGTCCCAGGAATCCCTCTAGTGCACCCAAGGTTACACCCATTAATGTAGTAGGATTAGTAGGGGATTCAAGTTCCAATAGCAGTAATGTGGCTCCTATATAAGTAGTTACTAGGGCATGTGAGCCGCTGGAATGTAATATGGAATGTAATATGAAACCCTAAAAAGTCACATGCATACCGAAAGGGCGTTGCGCAACAGTTGTAACTTTTGATTAATAAAGGAAGCGTGCGTGAATAGAAGGTATGTCACCAGACTGTGGTCTGGGAGAATGCCGGAAGTGGAGCGTAGCGCAGTGTTTTGATTACTCTGAGTGTTTATCTCTCTGTTAATTAAGTTCAGCGATTAATTAAGTCGTTGATGAAGTATTAAGTAATCGACATTGCAGTAAAGTGATGAGTTGAGCGTTATCGCATATGGCGGCGAATAAGTTCTAATGTGCAGAATCGTGAAGTAGTTGAAAGAGTTAACCCTAAACATTAAGCGGTGTAGCAGTAATTGGAAGTGAGTGAGCAGATTTGGGAAAATACAAACAGGGCCTCTGTTTTACAGACCCCTAACCATCCCAAGAACCCAAAATCAATAACAAATTAAACAATAAGATTTAACACTGGCGCCATCTGTGGGAAATGGAGTAGCCAGTTGAAGAAAAGATTAAGGGTGAAGAAGAATCCTTTGATATATGCCGGTAACACGTTCCGGTGAATCGTATCCCAAATACCGAAGTGATCCACATCCCTGGGCAATTCCGAATTTGTTGAGAACACCCTCTGGTGGTAGAAGTGAAGAGCAATCAAGTTCAATTGCAGAAGGTTCAACTCAACAAGTGAGTGGCAATTCTGGTGGCAATTCGGCGCTGTGTAGAAGGAGTTTGGTAGAGTGTGGCGGTAATCCGGTGCGTTTCGGTGACAGTCCGATACATTCTGAAGACAATACGTGCCAAGGATACAAGAATTATAGAGGAGCACGGTCAACTAACTTTGGACAAACTCGATGGAATACGGGTTCGTCAAGTGAAGGTGCACCTCCTCCACCACCTAAATGCCATTTTTGCGGTGAAATAGAGCATATCCGAAGGTACTGTAAAGATGAAGCTGTGTACGACAAAAGGAAAAAGGAAAGACAACACCCTATGGTGAACGTGGTGTACATTTCAGTAGTCGACACCCAAATAGAAGCTGGAAATTACCTCCTAGCCAATAAATTTAAATTCTTTATTGATCACCAAGCACTATTGTACTTGGTCAATAAACCCTATAATATGGGAACGCTAGTGAGATGGTTTCTAACAAGTGGAGAAGACACAAGGGTGTGCATGGAACAACAAGGGATTTGAAAAGATAAGGTGTGTATTGGCCAAATATGCAAAAGGACGTACACAAACACATCATTGATTATCAGTAATGCAAGGAAGTTCCACCAGATGACTATTCATCCTTATGTTACTCCACCATAGCACCCGAATAGAGCAAAGTGTTAGTTAATTTTTTGAGGTCACAAACTTACTCGGAGGGAGCAAGCCTAGCAAGAAAGAGAGCTCTTAAAGAACAGAGCAAGGACTATGTCATCATAGGAAGACAATTATTCAAAAGAGGAAAGGATAATAAATTATGATTATGTGTACATGAAGGAGAATACTTACCTATTTTAGAGATGGCTCATGCACGTGCAGTTAGAGGACATTTTTTAGCTGAAAAAACAACAATAAAGATTCTCTTTGCTGGCCTATGGTGGCCAACCTTACTTATGGATGTTGAAACTTACATACAATGTTGTGAAGTATGTCAACGAATAAAGTATCACATACAACGAGACAACATGCCCCTGAGACCAATGATTAGTGCCAGAGCATTTTTGAAATGGGGAATTGATTTCATAGGACCAATAAATCCTCCAACAAAAGGATTGCATGATGAATTATCCATGGATTATCTGACAAAATGGGTAGAAGCCAAAGCAAATAGGAAAAATGATGCCTAAACCACATCCAAATTCTTGTTTGAAAATATAGTCACTCGTTTTGGACTCCCAATTGAAATTGTTAGTGATAGAGGAACACACTTCATAAATGAGGTTATTGAGTCTCTTATGAATGAATTTCTCGTAATTCATAAGAAATCAGCTCCTTATCATCTTCAAGACAATGGACAAGATGAGAGTTCTAATAAAGTGCTATGCATAGTCTTAACTAAGATAGTTAACAATGGAAGGTCAAATTGGGATAAACAATTGCATCATGCAATATGGGCCTTCCACGTAGCATACAAGAATGCTATTGGAACTACTCCATTCAATTTAGTCTATGGACAGAATGCAATACTGCCAATTGACTTCTTAGTGCCTACTTTGAGAGTTTCCCAACAATACAAATGGGCGGGACATGAATTATCTAGACAATTGGATCAAATCAAGAAGCTGCAAGAAACTAGACTACAAGTGGTAGTTGGTATTTATGCTGAAAAAAAGGAGACAAAAAGACTATTATGATGCTCACATTAAAGACAAGGGATTGAACGAAGGAGACCTAGTGTTATACACATTGAAACAACATTCGAAGAAACTACAACAAGGGTATGGACCATTATTGATAAGCCAAATATCAACTAGTGGAGCGATTAACTTGGCTACGCTAGATGGAGAGGTACTACCTAACTACATAAGTGGCTGTAGAGTCAAGAGGTATATGGAACCATTAACTGAAAAGGTGTTAGCAAGACTCCTAGGAGCATAGAATAGAAAAAAACAAGAGGAAAGAATAAGGGAAGAAGCCCGAAAGGAAGTTCTAGAACCCATAAGAAAATGGAAAGAGTGGATACGACAACAGGACAAAACAAGGAGAAGATCCTATCCCCATGGCAAACTATCAAGCGAATAAAAAGGAATCGCTAGGTAACCTTATCAAAGATCATATTTGAACCTAGGCATTGGTGCAGATGACTACCAATTAGTAGACTCATTGATTGACATAGGAGTGGCATTGAGTTGCATAAGAGCCTCTCTAGCAAGAGAATCAATGGCAAAAATTAATCCAACAAAAGCATATATGATAGGAATTGGAGGAAACACCATTGAGTGTTAAGGAGAGATTTCAATGTTCCTGCATCTTGGAAACACTACTATGAACCAAAAATTCTTAGTTTGCAATGATAGAGATCTTCTAGAAGAACTGGTTCTAGGCCAGGATTGGATCTTTGAACATGAAGTCAGTATTCACCTCACCCAAGGATACATATCAGCTAAGATAGACCATAAGGAAGTCTTTAGTCTTCTAGATGAATAAAACTTTAAAAGAAGTTGGAGGCAATACACCTAGGATAATGAGTCTAGAGGAACCAGTGCATGAACTCCTAGCAAGAACCTTGTCCAATGATTGTTTTGCTTCCAATTCATCTATATCTTGCACAAAACTGCATGATCAACCTCTTAATTCTTCCCAAGAGTGCGAGCCTAAGAGATTGAGTGAGGGCAGTCTACTTAGAGGAACTCACAAGAAAATTAGGCAACCAGTGATCTTATCCACCACAATGACATAGTAACACCCAAGCAGAAGGCAAGAATGGATTCGAAAGGATCAATTGGAATAGTATGAATGGCGAAGGAAGGTACAAACGTGTCAACACTTAATGACATGAGAGGATTGTGAAGGTCGTAAGCCGCAGAAGAATGAATCTAGGTCTTTACAAGTGTGGATTTCGAAGCGACTGATGGAAGTTCAACGATCACAACAACTCATTTGGATTCCAAAAAAAGTCAAGGAACAAGCAAGTATAAAGAAATTAGCTGAAGTAACAGACAGACAGACCCAAGATTTCAAATTGACATCCAAGGGTGAAGAACAACCACGGTCAACTACAGCAACGAGGCTTCAACACAAGGGTAGGCATATGGAGAATTACATTCAAACTCTCAATGAAACTGATGCAACAAGATAAGACACGAAGAAATCAGACCACAACATTGAAATGGAAACCAAAGAAGCAACAAAAAGTGTACCAAAGAAGCAACCCAACGAACCCATCGTGCACTCATGTTGAGTCAAATGCATTCCAAGTATGCAATATAGGGCCACCATACAAGGCCATGCATTCGACACATAGCTTTTTTAACAAACATAGTGGTGCACATTTCCTATACAGGAATAGGACTTAGCTTGTACCATAATAGCCCAAATAAAACTAAAGTACATCAATAGTTGCTTTGGCTAAACTAACCTTTATGTTTTCTTGCAGCCATAAAAATAAGAAAATGAAAACAAAGAAGGTCAGGTATCACACTCTACTCAAACTAGCAAGGGGGAATCCTGTTCATGAGAAGTGAAGAGTCACTACATACGACTAGAGTAGAGGCAATTTTTCATCTTTGAGACTAATTCTCACTTGCGTTACAAGTGCAAATGGCTTTCGAGGACTTTGAAGCAATAGTGCAAGAAGAAATCTTGGAACTTCCACTAAAAAGCATAACTAAAAGGGACATTGGTTCCGTGAAGATCAACCATCTGGAGAGCACCTATTTCTTGTCAATATAAAAATCATGGACATGGATTATCAATTCCCTATAATGTTGCAAGATTTCTAGATGCTACAGGAAATTCCATCAACGGTGGATGTCTTGAAAAAAGCAAGCATCGAAAATATTTTGCTTTACCGATTTATAAGCCGGATTTTGAGAGATGCACTCAAGTAATGAACACCTTCCATCTGGCATTGGATATGCCCTCAGTGCCAAAAGCAAAAGTACTAGATTTGTGAAGGAACTAGATCACAATGAAATTCACACACAAGTTAATTAAAGAAGCATTTGAATGAATTAAAGATGGTGTCATAGGTCTTAAAGGAGAAAGCCATGAAGCTAAAAAGAGAAAATTTTTGGATATCAATAGAATTGATATTGAGGAAGGAGTTCGTTTAGTGCACCAACATTCTTGTTTTCCAAATATGCATCGGTACACAGTGCCACAGAAAATTGTAGTTCAGCTCTTGTCTCATGCAATCAAGCAAGTGGGCAACCAAATAGATCTCACACCATATATTCAAGAAAGGCTATTCGAAGCCAAGAAATAGTGGGGCCATAAAAATTTCTCAATGGAAGTGTGGCATTGATGGTGCTTATATATCATGCACTAAAACATCTGAGAACATCTTCGAGAGTTGCCTTCAACAATCGAAATGGCAAAATATGCAAAATCCACTATTGTCCTAAAAAGAAGCAGAGTATGATTATTACAAAAGAAGCAGGGAGGAGCTCAAAACCTTTAATTCAAGAAGCAAAACGATTGCGGGAAACACTTCAAGAGGAAACAACTCCAACTTCGAAGAGAATACAGGTGCTTCCAAGAACACCATTAGAAAAGCCAACACCGATTATTGAGGCTGAATTACAAGAGGCACTATTACAAACCCATGGGTATACAAAAGGACAAGTCAATTTATCAATACAAGTTCATCATTACCATCAAACAAGTGCGGCATACCACAATCAACCCGAAAAAAGATTAACA
The DNA here is from genome assembly GCA_020310875.1 of Ceratopteris richardii. Classification (NCBI taxonomy): domain Eukaryota; kingdom Viridiplantae; phylum Streptophyta; class Polypodiopsida; order Polypodiales; family Pteridaceae; genus Ceratopteris; species Ceratopteris richardii. Next base: position 104,119,439 of record CM035416.1, on the reverse strand, counting down.
AAATTCCATAGGTATAGAGAACTGGGACTCATAAATTCAATTTCATCATCAGAAGTTGTTGAAGCTCAAGGTTAAGGACAAGCATAATAAATACATTAGAGAAGTGGAAACACAAGAAGAAGGAGCACATAGGGAGCTCCAAGAAGTGTATGTCAAATTTTGAGAAGAAATCCCTATAAAAATAGTGATCTTCATCACTAAAAGCCATTGTAAATACCATTTCATATTTTTATAACTCCATTTTGTTCAAGCCAAGGAGTCCTCAAGCTTGAGGAGTATTAGAAGTATCATCCTACCAATTTTCATAATTTTTAGAATTCTTTTGAGCCCTCAAATAAGCCCTGGAACCTAATTTTTAACTAGGTCGAACACTAGGTCTGGACAGGGCCAAAACTAGTCAAAAAACTATAAAAAGAGCTAAAGAGCTCATTTTTGGGGTTAGCTTGTTGTAGATTTTAGCTTTGTAATAGATTTCTATATTAATCAAAGTCCTTCCATTGTTCCTCTCTTTGTTCTTGCCTTGTGTGCGTGTGTGTGTGTGCATATATGTGCTTGTCACTCACATTTGCTCACCACAATTGCTCACTATCTTCACATCGGTCCTCACGTCTCTGCGGATTGACAAGTAAAGGAGGTGGTGCTTACACTTGAGGTATACCAAATTTTGGCACCGTTGTCGGGGAGAGAGCTTCGAGGATGAGTGTTTTGATGGTAAGATCATAGATTTGCGACGTTGGAAGGTAAAAAAACTGTCATTTTTTATCATTTTCTATTTTTTCTTCTTCATCTTCATCATCATCATTACCATCTTCATCCACCATTTTCATACCATTTTTCATGCATTATTGTGTGAGAAGGAGTTAGGAAGTGCAAGGGAGAGCAAGCCCCTGTGTTTTTTCATGATTTTCTGCACATACGGAATCGTCATTGCTCGATGCTTAGAAATTTGAATTTCCTGCTGCGATTTTCAAGTAAAAACACGACTTTGAGAAAACACGATTTTTAGCCAAAATCACGATTTTCAAGTAAAAACTTGATTCTCAGCAAAAACATGATTTTCAGCCAAAATTGTGATTTTCAAGTAAAAACACGACTTTGAGAAAACACGATTTTCAGTGGGCTTAAAATTGCGATTTTCACAAATCACGATTTTCAACCAAAAACACAATTTTGGGAAAAACACGATTCTCTGTTGGCTCTAAAATCGCGATTTTCAAAAAACACGATTTTCATCCAAAATCGCGATTTTCAAAACACGATTTTCATCCAGAATCGCGATTTTCAAAACACGATTTTCATCCAAAATTGCGATTTTCAAAACACGATTTTCAATCAAAATCGCGATTTTCTGGTCCTTCTCAAAATCGCGATTTTTAGGCCAAAAACACGATTTTCTGTCAAAATCGCGTTTTTTACGATTCTCGCTCAAAATCGCATTTTTTGGGTTTTGCTCAAAATCGCGATTTTCATAGGTGCTTAGCATCGCGATTTTCATAAGTGCTCAGCATCGCGATATTTAGACCCCAAAATCGTGATTTTTCCAAAGGTCTTGTTTGCCTGTTTTGACCCCCAGGAGCCTGAATTGACATAACTTTTTCATCAAAAGTCCATTTTTTGAGCTCTATAGCTCGTTCGAAAGCTGGTTTCGAATCCCACATGGACTCAACTATTTTTTCTAAGAATAATGCATTGATTTTCAGATAGAGTAATTTGAAGTTGACCTTCAGGTGGGGATGGGAAGCCAAGGGAGAGAAAGATTCTTTCATGGGAAAGAAAAAAGCAAAAGAGAGAAGAAAGGGGGCTAATCTTGAAAAAAAGGAGGGAGATAAACATGAAATGCATGAAATAATCTCACATATGGGTGAAACATCTAGAGAAAAAATACAAGGAGTCAAGGGAAGGGGTGAAATATCTGAGGGAGTAGGATCCTTATTTGCAACAAGAGAATATAACAATACTTTTGTGGATATAAGAATAGGATATGACCATAGAAGGATGAGTGTTTATATCAACCCTAAGTGCGAGTAGAATTTAATTCATATTGACCTAGTGACCATTATTTTTGAAGACATTCAACCAACAACTCATTCTTCTATCCTCATGGATGGGGAACATTAGATTGCATGGATCAAGTGGTGTTGCCTGTTATGGTGGATGATATGCAATTTTTAGAAACATTCTTTGTCATGGAAGCTATAGATGAAGACTTGATCATTGGCACTCAAAGGTTTGTTACAAAAAATCATCAAGACTTTGAGGTGTCTTGTCCATCTATTACGCCCACTTCTACATATATGTCTATTGAAAATCCTAATGATTATCTGCATTGTAAGAATTATGAACATAATTATCTTTTCAAAGATTGTGATTGCTTTGAATTCTTGTTCACACTCTTTGGGTCCTCCCTATTTCTCGTTGAAGCCTTACGCATGCCCCTGTGGGGCTTTAGACAGATGGTGAGTCCTTTATTGGGCTACTTTGCATTTTGATTTTCTTCTTATTCTTCTATTGTCCCTGACAGACTTTGATAGGTGACATGATTATGTTCAAAACACTGCTTGCTCTTTTTGGTTAAGTAGATTGGCTTCGTGTATCATTAACTCTTTCCATTGAGCAGATTTAATACCATCATTTGGTGCTTGTCTATGATCTATGAAGAAGCTTAACTCATATGCAACAAGTCGAGCATTCAAGTTGGAATACATTTTCAAAAATATTTCTGAGTCCATTTCAAAAAATCATGTGAAGAATGCTTCTTTGAACGTCTGCATGTAGGGACTTGGCCAAAACATAAGTCGAGAATAAATAGCCATTATGATGAGATGGCTAGGCATGACAAAAAGATAAAAAATTAGAGCATCTGTCCCCTGGTTAATACCGATGAAGTTCAAAAATGTATATTCCGCATGTTTGAACACCTTCAAAATTGTGAGAAGCATGCTCAACACTTTATTGGTTATTTTGATTGCTAAATCTAGGATCAAAGCATATCATGAAATTTGAAATTTGATGCTTCGCACCATGTAATCTTCGATTGGTAAGTAGTTATGTCATGGGCTTGGCAACAATGGATAATTAAGCTATTGGTTATTTATTGTGCCCTGTCGCTGTGCCTCCCAAAATTGCATCTTCGTGGTTCAAGGCAAAAAGATGGATTTACCTAGAGTAAATATAGTGCATCTTCCCAATGCACCCATAGCGTAGGGTTCTTTTCCAAAAATTTGTGCCTCCATAATGGATTAGCTTTGTCGAATTCGTATTGTGCATATAAAAAGTATCCACTTTGAAATTTAGTTGTTGTCCCGATGCTTTATTTGTGGTACATTTGATGTATTGGCGTGTCTCTTCTTTAAGGATTCCATATGGTACATTAAATGGTTTGATGATTTGGTCTAAGTTTTTGCTTTTGATTTTTGCTTCCTTCATTATTTTCACCAGGTCCTTCCAACAACCAATGGCTAAAGCATAGCAAAGAGTGACCAATATCAAGGTCACCTTAGCCGCTAGGTGCGTGTGGTGAAAAGAAACAAACAGGCTAAAAAGAAGACAACAAGACCCGAAGAATGTGAAAAAAGAAGTTAAGCAATGTCCTTCCAACAATGCAAAGAACTCTAGTGAAAGGTGACTCAATATAGGTCACCTAAGCCACTAGGCGCATGTGTGGCAACCCGAATTAGCATAGTCCTAAAGAGTTCCTTGACCACTAGTGGCAAACAATTAAAGAGAAGTATATACTGCCTCTGAACCTTTAAGGCCTCCACAAGTGCTGGTGGTGGACAACTACAAATATTCCATCAAGATGATTGGGGACCAGATCTACCACATGTTAGACGCTAGAGACAAGAAGCAAAGCATGTCAAGGGATGAAAAAGACAAAGAGGGGGGGAGTGTTGCAGAAGAAAGAGGCAAAGAAAAACAAGCCCCATAAATTTTCATATCTAGACATATTTTTTTCTTCCAATTTCTAAGTTATCCTATCAAGATCCATGTGCTCTAGAGGAGTCCTCTAGATGCAAGAACCTTGGACATTGTAACATTAGCTTTGTACAATAGTAGGAATTTAGTGTTTTCCAATAAAAGTGCTAGTCCCTTGTGTGAAAGGAACATTTTTAGGGCACATGTATATAAGTCACTTGATGAATCTTTGTAAGAACTTTTTGCCCTTGTGAGGAATCAAGCTCAAATTTCGAATTTGCTTCTTCTCTAGTGAGTATTTTCTTCTCCAAGAGCTTGCATGTGTGTTTGATGCTTGAAATGTGTGTTTGGGACAGTTGTCTACCCATCTCCTTCATGTTTACGCTATTGTAATGCATGTGTGGAGCTAGGTGAGTTGTAGAGTAGGAGTTGGTGTTTCCTTCCACTCACTATTTTGCTCATAACTTGAAGCACATTTGTCAGATTAGGCTAAAAATAGACCATTAGATGCATCTTATCGAGAGCTTTGAAAGGAACCTATTATTGACCATATTCAAAGTTCAAAGTTGAGAGAAAAGTCCTAATTTTTGCTTGCTACTATTGCAAGTATCACGACATGCATTTTCAATGAGATAAGTGACTCGAAAGGTAGATGAACCCATGTTACATGCATTGTTAGCACTTTCACTTCATTTGCCATCATGTGTGCACATGTTTTCATACACTTGATATGTCTAAATTCATAGATTGATAATTAAACGTGTATTAATCCACCACTATATGTACTTGTGGGTGATTGAGGTATAGTCTTAGTTAGCACAAGTTCCTAAGGCTCTATGACTTAGGTACACATAGCATTTGGCATAGTGAAGTGAACATCTCATCAAGACACTCTACTAGCTAGTTTGTCCTATGAAAGGATTTTCCTGGTTTTGTTGCTGCCCTTGAGGACTTTGGGATGTGGTTTTCTGGTCCCTTGGGGGGAATACTAGCAAACCCAAGTACTGTATTCGAGATTTCTCTAGATCCGTAACTGTCCAATACCATCTTTTTTTAATTCAAATAAGTGACTCTAGAAGAGTCTTCAGAATCGTGTAATTCATAAATGGTAGTGGGGTTGATACCATCTCCCCTTATAGTTGAAGTGGCTTGCAACAATTTGTTAGTTCTAGCTATCAGGTAGAAGTCCATGAAGTCATCATCTTGAGGGATTTTATCCCCTCTCCAAACATTCACTACTATCAATCTTCCACTTGGGGTCGTCACTGCTTCTCTATAATCAATCTCAATGGGGTTATTAGGTTCCTCAATTTCTCCCCTTTCATTGATTCTCTCTGGGTGCTTAGTCACTAAATATAATTGCCCTTGCTTGTCTATGTAAAATCCTCCCTCAAATTTCACTGTTGATCTGGGTAAAACTTCTAAATCTTTGGAATTCCTAAATCTTGCCATTGACCTATTGAGTCCATCCAAGTAAATAGGAACTCTATGCAAGTTTGTAGAGACATACTACAAGGAAGTCCTATACTCTCCTTTATTACAGACATGAGCTCTGCTGAATGGATAGAGCTACGCATATCTTTAAAGGTCATAATTCAATCTTCTTCTGAGTCACTAGAGGTGCCAGAATAGATGGAGGAAATGCTCCTTTGAGTTACACTCCCTACTAAGGATATCACGCTTCTTCGACTCCCTAGGACACATCCATATATGAGGTTCATTCGTAGTCTGGGACCTTAACTTGTACTTATGGTATTCTATTAATTCTTGGAAATGGTTTTTCTCAATGGTTGAGTATTGAAATTCCTTAAATGTTTCAATTTAGAACTAATTGGGGTTTGTTCCTAATTTACTTGATACATGATACTTGTGATCTGGCGATACATGACCTTGTACAAACGATACACACACTTGGGATCAAGCCGCTACACGATGATACATGATATCCATAAGGCACGATTCAATACTTGAACAAGGTATCCTGATGATACACCATACTGGAGATGGATGATACACAATACCTCATTCCTCATGATACATGATATTTCATATCAATGCGATACATGATACAAAACCCAAATTGGCAACAAACAATTCTTAGATTATTTGTGACACAAGATACAAGGTGTGAAGATACTCGATCAGGCAATACACAATACTTGCATATTGCAGTACTCCCAGGAGTAAGGTATCAATGATGCATGATACTTGGCAAGTGTCGCAACACATAAGAATTTGGTATTGTGATACCAAACTCTATTGGTCACGATACTTGGAGATCTTTAAGTCCAAATTAGAAAATTTTTGTGTAAGTGAGTTCCTTGTGCTCTCCTTGTCATCCCTATGTGCTTGCAGCCGAAAAATTCTTCTGGTATCTCTCCATACATGAGCCTCATGATACTTGATCAGTATCGTGTTACCCTGTGTGAGTTATCAAGCCAAAACAAATTCTTTGTCCTAGGTAGAGCACCACTCTCTAAGTTTTTAGCACCACTCTCCAGCTATACTCCGAGTTCTAGAAGATACCCATTCTATGATATTGATCATCATGTGCTCTTTCCACAATACCTGCACTAACAAGCGGTTTGAATTGTGATGGTTATGGGCAAGACCATTGACTCAAGAAAAAAGTGAAAAAAGATTTTTGGTTTTTTATTTGTGAATGATTTACTCTACTTCCACACTCTCTTATCTACTTCCTGACCCTAAATCCTCCACTCTAAATCTAACCCTAAAAACTTTTCACACACACATTAGGTGTGTGAAGCAACAAGTGCAAGAGAAAATTATGATTTTCTAGGTAATGGAATTTACTTCCTCACTATCAGTACCTTCACAAAAATGATTTAACCATCACATAGGCACCTTGATGTAAGCTCAACTCTTTGGCAATGACGCCAAAAAAATGTGTACATAAGCTCACAGTGTCTTCGGATTTGCGACAAAAGAAGCTAGACCTCAATCATCAAGCAAATGCGTATAGTGGTGGCATTGATACACACATTAAATTATCAATCCAAGAGCATAATTCGATCAATTGCATGGAAAGATGTACGTAAATTATGGTTAATATATGAAAGTGACAAGTAATGCATGCAAATAGGGAACATCCACCTCACAAGACACATCTTACACAAAGTGGGTATCACGATACTTGATGTAGCAGAAGACACAAATTGAGCAATATCTCTTAGCTTCGATACCCAAATATAGTCAATATTGGACTATAAGCTCTCGATGAGACGCATCCAACAATGATATTTCTAGCTTGATCAAACCTCTATGCTTCAAGTTATGGCCAAAAAATAGAGTGGCAGAAAATACCAACTCTCACTTGTAGACTTCTTACGCTGGTCACACACATATTAACAGTAAAAAGAGATGGGGAAGGGGTATGCAATGCCTCTATACAAGCATTTCGTGCCTCAAACACACACACAAGCTCATGAAGAAGAAGTTACAAAGGCAAGGTGTCATAGACAAAGGAAACCATCATGAACCTTAGATTCCATGTGACTTCTATATCTCATTATTGGTTTAGCATTTGGAGAAACCAATGCTTCCATTGCGTCTAGAACGTGCCAAAACCCTAAGATCGATTGTCTTCCTTGATGAACTGCCCTTGAAAACCTATATAAGGAGAGGTTGCCACATACATACTTAGTCTTGCCAATACCAATCTTGGGAGCTCAAGGAGTTGTGACTACCAAGTAAGTACTCTTCAAGTTCTAGTTCCAGTTCTTGTCTTGTTCCTTGTTCAAGTCTTGTCTAGTCTAGTTCTTAGACATGTAGCCTTGTCCTCTTGTAATCTCATAGCACGTGATCTTGTCTAGTTATTTCTTGTATCTAGATCATCTCCTTGAAGGGAGTTCTTGTAACCCAGATATCTTGCCTCAAACTTATTAGTGTCGGGTTGTGGGATATCTTGTATCATCTCTGGTCCAGTTATTCGTATTCATCAGTCCTGGGTTGTGGGACATCTTGTATCAATTACATTTTTTTTGTATCATTGCCCCTACGTGGGTGTTCTTGTAATCAGAAGTGTATTTTTGAAATCTTGTCTATTGTAGTCAGAGAGCACAATCTAGTGCTCCCTTGACATTTTGGAAAGACTAGCTTCTATCCAAGACTAGGCATCATGGAGAATGCTTATGAACAGATTGTAGCATCACTTCAGAGTCTCCACCAACAAGTCGAGGACCTAACTCATCAGCAAGCACAAGTCGAGATGGAACATCTAGTGCATGTAGGTGCACTCCTCCAAGATTTACAAGAACGAATCCAAAATCTTCAAGCAAATCAAGGGAGTATTCAAGTGAATCAACGGCATAGTACATCCTTCATGAAGGAACCCAAGATTTGCATGCCAGAAAAGTTTGATGGGGATTGCACAAAGTTTTACAGATGTCTCCAACAAGTTAAATTGTACATTCATATGCAATCTGATAGATAACCTGACTAAAGTATTTTGATGGTGATGCACCATAGTGCGCTCTCCTTCTCAAGCGCTTCATGATGATATCCTCAGAGTAGAAAACTGAGCCCCTAGGACCGCACACGGTACTCTTCATAGAGGCTGCAGAATATGTAGGAAAAACACAGTACATAGGGAGCACGAACACAGGCTTCTTACGTGTTACAAATGTGGTTCCAGTCTGTGACTGACCAGGCAACTCTATGTTTTATTATAGAACATATACAAAGAAGTGTCCAGTGCCAATTTGGCCTTTCACATGGACACTAACGGTAACAATCTCCCACTAAAGGCCAATATAGCCAAAGTAACTATGGGAGAAAAAATAAAGAATGATAAAGAATACTTGAGTGTAAGTATACAAACTATACCTCCCAACTGATGGGCATGTTACAAAGTATACAAGTGACTATGTAAGATCATGAATCAAGTAACCCCCATCAAGTGACAACAATGTCAAAAGCTATCTTGTGGTACAGCTTTAGTCAAAGCATTTGCAGCATTGTCTCGAGTCTGAACCTTCTCAAGAATAATGCGCTCAATGGCTAAGCAATCTCTAATGAAGTGACACCTCACCTCAATGTGCTTGATCTTTGCACGATAGACCGGATTCTTAGCCAAAGCAATGGCACTTTGACTGTCACTGAGCAAACCAGGTACATGCTGAGGTAAACCCATATCACAAGCAAGACGAGAAAGCCACAATGATTCCTTACATGCCTCACTTGTTGCAACATAGTTTTCTTTTGTGGTGGAAACAATTGTACATTCTTGAAGACGAGATCTCCAAGAGATAACACCTCCAGCAAAATGAAAAGTGTACCCTGATGTAGACTTATGATTGTCTACACAACTAGCACAGTCAGAATCAGTATAACCAATAATGGATTCTTTCCCTCTACCTAAGCATAGACACTTGTCCTTAGTGCCACTCAGATATCTCAAAATCATCTTGACTACTTCCCAATGTTTCTTGTCAGGATTAGACATATATATGCTCAAAACTCCCACTGCAAATGCAAGGTCTGGTCTCGTCCCTACCATAGCATACATGAGACTACCAACAGAAGACTGATAGGGAATTTTGGTCATGAATTCCTTTTCCTCATCTGATTTGGGGCAATGCTCGATTTCACATATGTGGATAAAGGTGTACTCAATGCCTTTCCACCCTTCATATTGAACGTGTGAAGTACTTGGGATATGTACTCACTTGGAGACAAGTATATACGTATTTTACTCCTATCATGAGTAATGCGCATGCCAAGAATATGTTTTGGCATCCCCCAAATCCTTCATATCAAATGTCTGACTCAACTTCTTTTTGAGAATTGACAAGTCATAAGAGGACTTCCCAGCAATCAACATATCATCGACATAAAGTATCAAGCATATCAAGCTTCCATCTGAGCATCTCTTCGTGTAGAGACAATGATCCTCATTGCTTTGGGAATAGCCTTGAGACTTCATAAAAGCATCAAACTTTTGGTACCATTGTCTAGGGGATTGTTTAAGTTAATACAAGCTCTTCTTGAGCTTACAAACTAGACTTTCCTTGCCAGCAACTACCTAACCCTCTAGTTGTTCCATATAGATCTCATCTATAAGATCTCCATGCAAGAAAGTAGTTTTCACATCCATTTGGACTAGCTCTAAGTCCTCCATTGCAACGAATCCAAGCAACATGTGTAGGGTAGTCATCTTGACCACAGGAGAGAAGATTTCTTCGAAATCAACACCATGTTGTTGCTTAAAACCCTTCGCAACAAGTCGTTCTTTATACTTTGTAGAAGCACTATCTAATCTGAATTTTAGCTTATATACCCATTTACATGGTAAAGATTTCCTGCCCTTTGGCAAAGGTACTAAATCCCAAGTACCATTCTTGTGAATTGAATCCAACTCACTCTTCATGGCCCACTCCCACTTGACATGATCCTCTCTCTGCATAGCCTCTTTGTAGCAAGAAGGCTCACCGGCATCTGTTAGCATAACAAAATCTAAACCTAGAACATATCTATTAGGTGGATGTGAGACATGTGTAGAGCATCTCAATGATCGTTGAATAGGAACATGTGCAGACTGATCTGATTGGACATTCTCTTGAATTTCCCTATGTGCAACATTTTTATGCATGCTAATTGGAGGACTAATATCCACAAACACCACTCTTCTCACTTCAACCTCCTTAATTGGTTGTTTATGCATCTTAGACTCAATGAAAATGACATCACTACTTCTGATCACTAACTATGTTTCAGGATCCCATAAGCGATATCCAAATTGTCCTTCTTGACCATATCCAAGAAAAATGCATTTCTTTGACTTATGGTCCAATTTTTGTCTAAGTTAGGCTTAGGTATATGAACATGTACTTCACACCCAAACACTCGAAGATGATCATAATATGGTGGCTTCCCTGTCCATAACTCTTGTGCCACTTTCAGACCTTTGGTAGTACTAGGTGAAAGGTTAATCACATGAACTACAATCAATACTACTTCTGCCCAAAAGCATCAGTCGGCACAGTACTATCAAGTGTCAACACATTAGCATCATCAGAAATAGCATTAATTTCTTCAATCTTCACACTCTAAGTAGATGGTGCAGGTAACTGTTTAACATGCCCATCAATATTATGTCCTTTACCTTTAGCATTCTTTAATGCATAACACTCTTTCTTCATGTGTCCTTTCTTATGAAAACAATGGCATTCGATATCCCTTATTGCTCCTTTCTTCATGTGTCCTTTCTTATGAAAACAATGGCATTCGATATCCTTGATTTACTTCTACTCTTATTCCGTTGACCATTCTTTTCCTTGTTCTTGCTCCTGCCACGTTGCTAATTCTTTTCTTGGTAAGAATCAAGAACATTATATGCATCTCCACTCTGAGTGCCAACCATAGATTTTCTACGAATCTCCTCACTCAAGAGTGCTCCACATATGTCATCATAGATGAGTTTACCACTAGCTACACTATTGCTAATAGCCGTGTGAAACGTATCCCATGATGATGGTAGGGTGCATAACAACAATACTACTTTCATTTCATTATCCATATCCATTTTTTGAGCCTGTAACTAGGAGAATATAGCATCAAACTCATTTACATGAGCAGCAACACTATCTGTGTCCTTCATGCAAAGGTCATATAATTTTCTCCTCAGATACACTTTATTTGATGCTGTCTCTTTTTCTTATGTATTGCATAACTTCTCCCAAAGCTCCTCTACACTTTCATAGTATAATACTATCAAAGTAAACATTATCTTCCAAGTGCAAGCAAATGGTAGACCTGACGATTTCATCTAACTCATCCCAATCATCTTCATCCATGTCAGCAGGCTTCTTTGAAATCCCATTTATTGGCTTCCATTACCTCTTTTTGATCAGCACATCTTTAATCTGGTTCTTCCATAGAGCAAATCTTGTGCCATCAAATTTTTGGATCTCAAAATGGTCTTTGCCCTGTAAGTTATAGCTCCTCCTCGGAACACTAGCACTAGACCCTGATCCACCAGATGTGTTTGAGACCTCTGATGCCCTGATGGTAGAGAGTTGAATAGAATCATAATGGAGCTAGAGGAGTCCAAAAACCAACGAATAAGTGTATCAAGGAGTAAATCAACCACTATATAGTTGACAAAAACAAAAATCTGGAAAAATTTTGCCAGAGTATCCTCTGCAAAATGAGCACATGACCAGTGTCAAAATATCATAAAACTGCAAGTACTAACATGTTTACCTGCATAGTGAATCACTGACTCCACTGCATATAATCAGTTACCCAATAGAAGCCAACTACATCGAGCAGCTATGAACAACTATCATACATCTCCTATGTCGAGGCTAGGTAAGTCTTCCACCTACATCATCAAAGAAACCCCGGCATCTAGGTGTCTCCCAAGTAAGAAAACCTCACCACGACCCTCATTATCAAACGTAAAAGACTTTATGCAAAAAAACGTAACCGCTATATCAATGACCACATGCACGTACATAACTGGTATCCACAGAAGCATACATGGTGTGTGTAGTAAAATGACAGTAAAAGGCTGAATGCACAGCCCAAAAACTAGCCAACAACACCTGCAAGTGTTTTTCAACTATGATGTTTAAGGCTAAAAAAACATGCATAAATTTGCAGCAATTGCTCCCACCAAAACTAAAAACTATTCGAGAAACCTATAGTTTTATGAACGTGGCTAAAAAACACAGCCTCAGTTGATATTTATTATCAAAGAAGTACAAAGAACACTCTTCTTGATGTTCTTGGACTTGTGTGGAGAGAACTATGTGTGAAAATTTTCCAAAATGGCTCCAAAAGACACCCCAAAAGTGCTTCAAAAACAGGCTTTGAAAGCAAAGAATGAAGCTTTGAGGGACCAAAACATGTTCAAGGTAATGTTAACCTTAGTCTTTCCCCTTCTTCATACACCACAAGAGTGTAGCTTAGTGGCAAGAGATTGCCATGGTTAAGTGAGCTCCGAGGGGAACAGTACTGGGATGGGTGACCTCTCGAGAAGTACCGGGAACCTCTAACTTCCTTGATCGTTGAGGTTCTCCCTCGCGCACACCAACGGTGACTTCGGTGACTTGGATGACAAGGTACAAGGTCTATGCCTTGGTCACCACCTTAGCCATAAGCCTTGGGTGGGTGGGCAGGTGCTCGCTTCACTTGCACAAAAGGAACAAATCTTCTGCGTCGAAATGCTCTGATATGAGTGAAGTCTTTCGATGATGATGCACCACAGTGCACTCTCCTTCTTGAGAGCTTCATGACGATATCCTTGGAGTAGAAAATTGAGCTCCTAGGACTGCACACGATAATCTGCACAAAGGTTGCAGAATACGCAGAAAAAACACAGTACATAGGGAGCACAAACATAGACTTCTTAGGTGTTACAAATGCAGTCGAACTACAGTTTGTGACTAACCAAGCCATTATATGTTTTATTAAAGAACATATACAAAGAAGTTTCTGGTGGGCATTTGGCCTTTCACATGGACACTAACAGTAACACTAATGAGGCATCCAAGGTCCGATTTATTGGAACCTTGCTCTGTGGCCAAGCATTATCATAGTTTGCCCCAATCCTGGAGAAGAACATGGCAGTACTTCAAGACTATGAGGGGTTTCTTCGAGAACTCACTATAGAATTTGGAGATGCAGACACAAGTCGAGTGGCAAAAATAAAACTTCAGAAACTACGTCAAGGTAACCGCTCTACCTCTACCTATGCATAAGAATTTAGGCAATTGATATGTGATATCACTTGGCATGAAGATTATTTCATAAGCCAATTTAGATGGGGTTTAAGAGATGATGTGAAGGACCTTCTGCTCATGATGCCAGAGGTTAAGACATTGAATGAATACATCATGCAAGCTATTCAATGTGATAATCAACTTTTTGAAAGGAAACAAGAAAAACAAGTAGAAGGAGGACCTCACCAATGGAAACCCTTCCAGTCCACTCCTAAAGGTGAGTCTATGCCTGAACCTATGCAAATAGATGTAACTATGTTCCAACCTCTAACACCACAAGAGAAACAGAGAAGGAGAGATAACAAGTTATGCCTCTATTGTGGAAACCCTAGACATATTGCAGTTAATTGTCCCAACAAAAGAACAAACTCCAGAGTCATAGTCACCCTTGTAGAGCAGGGAAACAAGGAAGTCTAGTTGTAAAAGAGACCATACAGCCGGACCATGATATAAGAAAGGCTCTCATAATTCTAGCTAAGCCCATAATATCATGTCTTGCACTTGTCAATTTAATCATGCCCAAGAAGACCCTTTCCCTTACATCCCTAGGAGATTCAGGAGCTTCCTCATGTTTCATTGATGAAGGATTGCTTAAGAAACATGGAATTCCTATACTTCGAAAGAACAAACAAGTAGTAGCTAAAGTAGTAGATGGATGACCTCTAGCATCTAGGAATATAACCATGGAAACCACACCATTAAGAGTACACCTTGGTGACCATGAATCCTACATATTTTCAAAGTAATCTCGAGTCCATTAAATTTTGTTATCATTGGAATGCCCTAGTTAAAGAAACATAATCCCGACATTAATTGGGAAAAGAATAAAATCATTCATTGAGATATCCAAAAGAACCCGACATATATCGAAGCCCAAGCCTTCATACATGCAGTAAGGAAGGAATTGACATATATGATCTATGCCATACCAACTCAAGAGCCCTAGAAAGACAATTGAGTGAAGCTACCTAACCAATACCATGATTTTGAAGATGTTTTTGAAAACAAGAATGCAAATATACTCCCAAAGCATAGACCTTATGATTGTGCCATTTAACTTCAAGAGGGAGCAAAACCACCCTTCGGATCAATCTATAGACTATCCCCAAAGGAACTTACAAAATTACACAAGAATTATTGATGAAAATCTAGCCAAGGGGTTTATCAAACACTTGAAGTCTCCTATAGAAGCCCTATCCCATTTGTAAAGAAGAAGGACCGGACTCCTCAAATGTGTGTAGACTATTGTGGGTTGAATAAGATCACAATAAAGAACAAATACCCTCTACCACTTATACCAGAGCTCTTGGAACACCTCGAAAAAGCAAAATTCTTCACAAAGATTGACCTTCGAGGAGCCTACAATCTTGTCAAGATCAGAGAAGGAGATGAATGGAAGATTGCATTTCGAATAAGGTATGGGCATTTTGAATATATAGTTATTCCATTTGGTCTCACAAATGCTCCAGCTGTCTTTCAATATATGATGAATGATATCTTTTGGGAGTATTTAGATGACTTTGTGGTAATATATCTCAATGATATCCTAATATTCTCCAAATCTCTAGAGGATCATGAATATAATATAAAGATAGTCCTAGAGGAACTAAGAGAAAAAGGATTATATGCAAAATTGGAGAAGTTCTCTTTCCATCATATAGAAGTGGAGTTTTTCGGGTACATTGTATGAGAGAAAGGAATCTTTATGGACCCTAAGAAGATCAAGAAAATCCTTGATTGGAAACCACCTTCCTCTGTTCGAGATGTACAATGTTTTCTAAGTTTTGCCAATTTCTATAGGATATTCATCAGAGATTACTCCAAGATAGTGACACCTCTTACCAAGCTTAGAGGAAACTCAAAATTCTCATGGATCGAAGAAGCAAAAAAAGCCTTTCAAACCTTGAAATCAGCATACACCACTTCTCCAATTCTAGTTCATCCTGATTCTAGCAAGCCCTTCTTCCTAGAGACAGATGATTCAGACTTCGCCTTAGGGGCCATTCTATCCCAATATGGAGATGATGGACACCTACATAATGTTGCATATCATTCAAGGAAATTTTCCCCTACAAAGATTAATCATGAGATCCATGACAAAGAACTTCTTGCCATAGTGGATGTGTTTGATACCTGACATCACCATCTAGAAGGAGCAGCTCATAAAGTTACAGTGGATACAGATCACAAGAACTTAGAGTATTTTATGACCACCCGCATCCTCAATAGAAGGCACTCTTGATGGAGCAACTTTTTATCCAGGTTCGACTTTCTCATCACATACCGTCCAAGATGTCAACAATGTCAGTCAGATGCCTTGTCCAGAAGATCTTATCTTGCACCAAAGAAGGGTGAAGAGGACTTTGATCAACAAGAGAGTGTATTAGTCAAGCTTGAGCATCTCTAGTTAGCAGCTATCTCTTCAAGCCATCATAAAGATTTAGCTTTGAATTATTTGAGTCATGGAAATAGGTTCAGTCTCATCATAGAGACTAGATGCAGCCATAGCATAGCAATATGATGCAAAAGAGGCACTATGAGAGCCTGATCGAGTACGATATGACAAAGGTGCATCTAATTTGCTGTCCTACAAAGTCTACACCAGCGATTTTGGCATAGTTTGTTACCGTTAGTGTCCATGTGAAAGGCCAAATGGCCACTGGACACTTCTTTGTATATGTTCTTTAATAAAACATATAGTGGCCTGGTCAGTCACAGACTGAAAGTTCGACCGCATTTGTAAGACCTAAGAAGTCTGTCTTCGTGCTCCCTGTGTACTGTGCTTTCTGCATATTCTACAGCCTCTGTGTGGAGTACTGCGAGCGGCCTCAAGAGCTTGGTTTTCTACTCCGAGCATATCATCGTGGAGCTCTCGAGAAGGAGAGCGCACTGTGGTGCATCGCCAATTGAAACACTTCACTGGTATCAGAGCAATTCGAGGCAAAAGCTTTGTTCCCTCAAAGCTTCACTTTTTGCTTTTAAAGCCTATTTTTGAAGCAATTTTGGGGTGTTTTTTGGAGCCATTTCGGAGTAATTTCGCACATAGTTCTCTTCGCACAGGTCCAAGAACATCAAGAAGAGTGTTCCTTGTACTTCTCAGATAATAAATATCAACCTTTGGGGCTGTATTCTCAGCCACACTTGTAAAACTACAGGTTTCTCGAGGGGTTTTCAGTTTTGGTGGGAGCAATCGCTGCAAATTTATGCAGGTTTTTAAAGCCTAAAACATCAGAGTTGACAGACACTTGCAGGTGTTATTGGCTAGTTTTTGGGCTGTGTATTCAGCCTTAAGTTGTCATTTTATTGCATATATTGAGCACATACACACCATGTACGCTTCTATGGATACCGCTTATGTACGTCCATGTGGTCATTGATATAGCGGTTACGTTCTTTGCATAAAGCCTTTTACGTTTGATAAAGAGGGTCGTGGTGAGGTTTTCTTAACTAGGAGACACCCAGATGTCGGGGTCTCTTCGGTGATGCAGGTGGAAGACTTACCCAGCCTCGCCATAGGAGATGTATGATAGTTGTTCATAGGTGCTCGATAAGCCTAGTTGGCTTCTATTGGGTAACTGATTATATGCAGTGGAGTCAGTGATTCACTATGCAGGTAGACATGTCAGTACTTGCAGTTTTATGATACTTTGACACTGGTCATATGCTAATTTTGCAGAGGATACTCTGGCAAAATTTTTCCAGATTTCTGGTTTAGTGAACTATACAGTGGTCGATTTACTCCTTGATACACTTATTTGTTGGTGTTTGTACTCTTCTAGCTCCATTATCATTCTATTCAGTTCTCTACGATCATGGCATCAGGGGTCTCAGGCACATCCGGTGGATCAGGGTCTAGTGCTAGTGTTCCGAGGAGGAGCTATAACTTGCAGGGCAAAGACCATTTTGAGATACGAAAATTTGATGGCACAAACTTTGCTCTATGGAAGAATCAGATTAAAGATGTGCTGATTCAAAGGAGGCAATGGAAGCCAGTAAATGGGATTTCAAAGAAGCCTGCTGACATGGATGAAGATGATTGAGATGAGTTAGATGAAATGGCCAGGTCTACCATTCGCTTGCACTTGGCAGATAATGTTTACTTTACAATATTAGACTGTGAAAGTGCAGAGGAGCTTTGGAAGAAGTTATGCAATACATATGAAAAAGAGACGGCATCAAATAAAGTGTATCTGATGAGAAAATTATATGACCTTCGTATGAAGGACACAGATAGTGTTGCTGCTCATCTAAATGAGTTTGATGCTATATTCTCCCAGTTACAGGCTCAAAAAATGGATATGGATAATGAAATGAAAGCAGTATTGCTGTTATGCACCCTGCCATCATCATGGGATACGTTTTGCACAGCTATTAGCAACAGTGCACCTGGTGGTAAACTCGTCTATGATGAATATGTGGAGCACTCTTGAGTGAGGAGATTCGTAGAAAATCTATGGTTAGCACTCAGAGTGGATATGCATATAATGTTCGTGATTCTTACCAAGGAAAGAATCAACAACGTGGCAGGAGCAAGAACAAGGAAAAGAATGGTCAATGGAATAAGAGTAGAAGTAAATCAAGGAAGAGGGATATCGAATGCCATTATTGTCATAAGAAAGGACACATGAAGAAAGGAGACTCTTACCAATGTGATGTTGTGGGGATTGGAGATGTGGTTGTGTAGTTCATTGATGGTTCAAAATTTACTATGCATAATGTACGCCATGTACCTCAGTTATCATGCAGTTTGATGTCAGTTGGTCAACTTTATGACCTTGGTTACAAGGTGGTCTTCTATGCTCAGTCCTTTCGTATATCAAAGGGCAATATGGTTATTGCAAAAGGAAGCAAAGTTGGCTCACTTTATCCTTTATTTGTATCACAGAAAGAACACTTGTTAGCTGTTACTGAACAACCTATGGCTTGTATTTGGCATGGTCGTTTTGGCCATATATCTCGTAGTGGAATGGAAAATCTTTCTCGTTCTCGCTACTTACCTGTGTTATCTTTCTCTGATTTTTCATTTTATGAGCATTGTCAATATGGAAAGCAAACCAAAAATGTGCATAGAACGCACATTGTCTCTTCAATTCAGCCTTTAGATCTCGTTCATACAGACGTGTGTGGTCCTATGCCCACTAGGTCCTTAGGTGGTTCTCTTTACTTTGTCCCTTTCATAGATGATGCTACTAGAAAAGTCTGGGTATATCCTATCAAATCAAAGGATGATGTATTCCCTACTTTCAAAAAATGGCTTGCTTCAATTGAGACTAAAAAAGGAACTAAGCTTAAGGCTTTACGTTCAGATAATGGGGGTGAGTATACCTCACATGAATTCAGCCTTTTCTGTCAATCTAGAGGGATTCGTAGAGAGTTTACAGCTCCTTATACCCCAGTACAGAATGGTGTAGCTGAGAGGATGAATAGAACTATTCAAGATAGAGTAGTCTCTATGTTGCATCATGCAAACCTCTCACAAGGTTTTTGGGCAGAAGCAGTATTGATTGCAGTTCATGTGATTAACCTTTCACCTAGTACTGCAAAAGGTCTGAAAGTGGCACAAGAGTTATGGACAGGGAAACCACCATATTATGATCATCTTCGAGTTTTTGGGTGTGAAGAATATGTTTATATACCCAAGAATCTTAGACAAAAGTTGGACCATAAGTCAAAGAAATGCATTTTTCTTGGATATGGTCGAGAAGGACAATTTGGATATCGCTTATGGGATCCTAAAACACGGTCAATGATCAGAAGTAGTGATGTCATTTTTAATGAGTCTAAGATGCTGTAGCTCAGTGATGAGTAGCACCTCCTTTAATGTCAATCCGGGAAGACGTGAGGATGGTATGATGACCTCGAGCAAGTGAAGGCACAAGTGCGTGAGTGCGAAGCACACTAACATGCACACACATACACACACACGCGCACACAAGGCAAGACAAAGAGTGAGAAGCAATGGAGTTCGTTAGATTAGTTTCAAAAAGCTCATACAAGTTCAAATCAATTACAAGCTAGCCTAAAAAATGAGCTCTCTAGCTCTATTTATAGTTTTTGACTAGGTGTTGGCCTTGTCCAGACCTAGTGTCCGGCCTAGTTAAAAATTAGGTTCTCTACCCTATTTGGAGGTTCAAACGGAGTCTAAAAAATGTGAAAACTGATAGGTAGGTACTTCTAAAGTTCCTCAATCTCAAGGACTCCTTGGCTTTCACAAAATGGAGCTACAAAAATATGAAATGATATTTACAATGGTTTTTAGTGATGAAAATCACTATTTTTGTAGGGATTTCTTCGAACATTTTGACATACATTTCCTGGAGCTCCCTACTTGCTCCTTCTTCTTGTGTGCCCAACTCTTTGATGCCTGAAAAATTTAAATGGCCTACTTGCCAGATCTTCTTTGACTACTGTGTCTGCTTGTGCTTTCTCTTCGCTCCGACTCCCTTCGTAGGCTTCCTTGTCTTGTGAATCCTTCAGTTCCTTGACTACTGCCAACACCCCCCCCCCTCTCTCGCGTCTGTCGTCTCTGACAGACCTTGTCTAGCGGTGCGTTGGACATAATATTGAACAACATCGGAAGCGAGGTGGTGTTCTTCTAATCGTAGCCCCCGTGCTAGGTCTGTTAACAATGCATCCCAATTCACTGGTCCTGGGACGTCTGGATGTGGCACCCGCAATTGTTCTAAATGGATAGTTCTTTCCACAGAGAATAAGTGGAGGAGATGTGAGGGCCTGGGTACAAATATTTCTGAGTGATATTCCCAGAATCCTGTTACGAACATCTCCTCGAATGTCTGTTTAAAGCAAGCTGGGAGGTACTTGATTCTGGCGTGCCAAGCATATATTACCTCTATTGATGGGGTGGTGCTCATGTCGTATACCAGATCTTGGTTGCCTGTAAGGAAGCCAACTCCTGAGAAGTGGGGGTCTTCAATGTTCTTGAATGTCCTGAATGTGATCAGCATTAGTTCAAAGATTTTCATGCACATTTGGGCCATCACATCGGGGGTATTCCATAGTCGAATGCTCCAGTGACGGATGGTAGAAATCATATAATTCACAGTGAGAGGTCCTTGTGGAGGTGCTAGATAAACATAGTTTAACCACTTTGCACAGCCTTTGATGTTCTTGACAGCAATGGTAAACTCGGGCCAGGTGCGTCTGCGGAAGACTGGAACATAACAGGGATTGTATTTAATAAAGAGTGGCATGTTAGTCCAAGTACAAACCATCTCTGGGTAGGTCTCGAGAAGACGGATCCTCCAAGTGGGTTGATGAATGGATCCCTTTTTAGCACTCTCTGGGATATCATCCGGCCCAAATTGTGTGGTGAAAGTTGGAGCCTTGCCACATCGTCGTTGGATCTCTGCGTTGTAATCTACCAGGAGTACACAGTATGGCACATACTGATCGTCGTTGGTGCCGATCCATCTATGATGAGACATATTGCGGAAATACTCTGACTTTATGATGGTGTCTTCTAATTTGGCCATTGATTGGATTTGGATTGCCACTCGATCTTCATGGGTTGTAGCTGTTTTTTCTAGTGTCTGGAGCCATTTGGGTACTTCGACTTCCAAGGTGTCCATTCCTTCTAAGGTTTGCTGACCACCTGGCATCGGCATAGGAACATATGGTTCCTCATACATTTCGTCCACCTCAATGGGTACCAATTCATCTGGCTCTGGTTCTACAACTGGAGAGGGCTGTCTTTCATATTCCAGTAACTTCTTCTGCAGTTCCGCCACCTGCTCTGTTAATGCCTTTACTTCCGTTGAAGTCGAGGTTGTTTCTATGACTTTGGGTTGTGCCTCCTGTTCCCTGAGCTGGCGACGTAGCTCATCCCGTTCCTTTTCCAAATCGTCATGTGCTTCTAATAGATCGGCATAGCTTTCCAAGATTGTTTTCATTGTTTCTGAGGGAACTGCTTTGAATTGTTCTGGGTCGATTTCATGGGGAGAGACTTCCATGGCAGCTTCCAGGTTTTCTTCGTTTTGCTTCTGCAGACGCTTGTTTTCTTCAAGGGCTGTAGCCATGTGTTTTCTGAGTAGAGTCAAATTTTGCCGGACTCTCAGATTATCTGTTTGGTAGACTTCCATTAAGGTTTTGAGTTGTTTGACACCTGGCACTTGTGATGGTTGGGGTGTCTCCAAGAGGGTTTGATGAGCTTGCTCGAGTGTGGTGTAACGTTGATTGAGGTCTGCATTTTCTTCTTCTATAATTGTAAGCCGTCTCTGTAGTTGTTGATGATTCGTAGTCAGTTGATGATGACGGTCTTCGAGAGCCTGATACTCACTCTGAAGTTGATACACGCATTGATGTAATGCCATGAATATACTATTTACATTAAACGATGCAGGGAAAGATGAAGATGCAGGGGAAATGGGGAAGGGGAAGGGAGTTGTGAATGCTGTGGAGTCAAGTGGTGAGGTAGGTGGAGGGGGTATGGGAGATTGAGGCTGCGTGGGGGGTGGGAGTGGTGTTGTGGCTGGTGATGTTTCCATTGTGTCGAATGTGTGTGTGACTGTGTAGATGGGAACAGTGGGTGGGGTGGATGTGATATTTGTGAAGAGTGTTGTGAAAGTGGGCATGGTAACTCCTCCGAATTGGATACCGGGAGAGAGAGGAATTCCCATGATGACTGTGGTAATGGCAGAAATAGGCGTGGTAGTGCCAGGTGGTGAGGTGACTTGTGTAGTGAGAGGTGAGGTGGGTGGTGAGAGTGGTTCCGCCTGATGTGCTTCTGTTTGTGTGTTACCTCCTGGTTCTGATACATTGATGTGGATTTGTTTGTCGGATCGCATGGGGCGAGTAGGTACTCGTTTCTCAAATCGATGAATATAAGTCATGGGTGCCTGAACAGCCTCATCTAAGCCTACTGCGTTTGCGTGCAGGTTCACCGATTCAATAAACATGTCATCTACACCTTCCTCGGCTAACATTTGTCTCATGATCATCTTTCCTGTCTCGAGCGACAGTTTGTGTTGTTCTTGTACTCGCTTCATGGTTTCGTATAATCTTTTTATTTGGGCCGAGTATGCCGGGGCACTTGCTAGTTCTGAAAGTTCGTCATGTTCTTGATCATATTCCTCGTTTGCTTCTTCTTCTTCTGTCTCTTCTTCATCCTCTTCTACTTCTACTACTCCTGGTTGGGTCGGTACTGAAGTTGTAGTAGTGGGTTGTTGTCCTTGGGTCTGCTCTGCTTCTGTCTCCAGATTAGACTCATTGATCAAACTGGCAATTTCTTCATCTGTCAAATCAGCAAGGGTGTAACCCTGTGGGAACTCCAAGTCCGATGGAATCGGAGGGAACACCAGGTTGGGTCCTTCTGCACTTGTTCTGGGTAGGCGAATGGTAAATGGTCGGACACGCCTCGTTTGTGGAGGGGTCACCTCTGGTGTGGTAGTGGCTCCCCTTGGTTGAGCGCATGGTAATTAAACTCCCCCTCTCATCTTCTTCAATGGAGGACCCGCCGTTGATAGTCGTCTTTGGAACTCTTGGGCCCTGGACCATACTAGTGCTCTTTGAATGGGCACGTCGTACGCTAAGCACCTGTAAATTATTCTTGTGAGAGCACAGCATCCATGAAGTACATTTTTATGTTTCTTATTCCACTGTTGATGGGCTAGGTGTATTTGATCGATGATCCAGTGTGGTATGTTGATGGTGAGATTCTCTGTCTCCGCCAAGTACAAGCTGAACCATATCTTTTTTGGTGGCATAGTGAATCGTTCTTGGGCGGGAAAAGCAAAATGCTGCATGATCGTTCGTAGGTGGAGAGCAATGGTAGGTGTCATTGCTACCATGTCCTTCAATTTGTTGAGATCCTTATGCTTCATCTTGCCTAGAACCATTGTTTCTTTCTCAGTGGGAATATGCATGCCTTGCATGTTCAATGCAGCCCGTACCGAATTGAGGGTCAGTTTGAATCTCTTGAGTTCATGGCCTGGAAATAGTGAGGGTAGCACAAAAGTACTATTGCCTCCCTTGGCCCTGCTAGGAGTGATGGTACTGATAAAATAGGATCTGGCTTAGGCAAATGTGCCGTGAAATAGCTATCCAAGCCCGCTTTGGTCCATACCGATCGCATTACTTCTGCATTCTGATAGTTCTCAAATTCGCGAGTGAAGAAATGGTAGCGTCCCCATTTGCCATTGAACTCAATTTCTGCTTCCCAGAAGTAGGTGCCATCACCCAATGGCCCTGCAACATCACTAAACCAATGAGCGTGTTTCCCCACTGTTGCTCTAGCGCAATGGTGAGAACCACGTTAAGAAGCTTCACCTCCTTAATTGTCAATCCGCGGAAGAGATAGGAGTGATATGAAGATCGTGAACGTGAGATGAAGTGAGAGTGAAGGTGAGAAGCACAAAGATGCACACACACATACACACACACTACGAAGAGACAAGCAAGACACAATGGAAGGTGAGAAATCAATTCTATTACTCAAGAACACTATTACAAGCTCAAAAGAACTCTAAGCTCACACTAGCCAACACTAACCACCCACAAAAATGAGCTCTCTAGCTCTTTTTATAGTTTCTAGACTAGTTTTGATCGGTTTCACATCTAGTGACCGGCATAGTTAAAAATTAGGTCCTAGATGCTATTTGGAAGGGTAAACAATGTCTAAAAATAACGAAAATTGATACGCTTGTTCTACCTAAGCTCCTCAAGCTTGAGGACTCCTCGGCTTGCACAAAATGGAGCTATGGATTACAAAATGGGGTTTTCTATGTTACATATGTTACAATAGTGATAAAAATCATTGTTGGAGGTTTTTGGAAAGTATTTGAAAACATAATTCTTTGAAAAACGATTCGACTGGCTCCCTGCTCTATCGTTACATGCTTCTGTGTCGCCTGTGCCTCTGGCTGCTTCCAACACCCCCCTCCCTCTCGCTTCTGTCGTCCCTGACAGAACCTTGCTGTGAGGTCTGCCGGATATAGTTCTGTAGGAGGTCTTGAGCGAGGGTGTGCTCGGAGATACGAATGCCTCGGGCCAGATCTGCCTCGAGTTTCTCCCAGTCGATTGGTTGCGGTTCTTGGGGTGGCGGGAGCTGATAGTGTGTGGAATAGACCATTCGTTCACAGGCAAATAAGTGTAATAAATGTGTAGGCCTGCTTATGAATACCTCTGAATGGTATTCCCAGAAGCCGATTGTGAACATCTCTTCGAATGTCTGCTTGTAGCATGCCGGTAGGTACTTTATTCTGCAGTGCCAGGCATAACACACCCGTAGCGATGGCGTTGTACTCATATCATATACCAGATCGAAATTGCCATGCTCAAAGCCCGGGGTGTTGACATGGGGTGCCTTGACGCGTCGGAAGACTTTAAAAATCATTTGCATCATGTCAAAGATTTTGACAGTCATATGCGCCGCTATATCATCCATATGCTTTAATCTAGGGAGCCAGTGGCGAATTGTAGCCATCATGTAGCCAACAGTTGGTAACTCAATGGGTGGCTTAAAATAGGGGTAATTCAACCAGTCTTGGCACTGCTTATTGTTTTGTACCTTAATAGCAAAGGCAGTCCAGGAGCGGCGTCGTGGCACTGGTCCCCAACACGGATTGTACTTCAAATGCAAAGGTGCCTTTACCCATGTACTCATCATCTCTGGATACTGCTGTAGTAAATCTTTTCGCCACTCTGGTTGATAGATCCTTCCTTTCTGTGCATCTGGTGGTAGATCAGCCGCCTCGAATTGAGTTGCATGCGATAGTTTCTTACCTGTCTCTTTCTCAATGGCTAACTGGTATTCGGCCATCTGACCTTCGGCCGTGACGCGTCCGCCTGGGATGGGTTGTGGCTCGTACGCTTCTTCAAATGTTTCCTCCACCGGGATGGTGACCGTTTCTTCCTCAGCTGGAAGCTCAGGTGGGGAATCTGGCCTTGGTGGTGCTTCATATACTGCAATCCGTGATTCAAGGTTCGATACCTGGGTCCGTAATGAGTTGAGTTCCTCTAGGAGGTCAGGAGAGGGGTCCACAGGTGCTGGTATGTCTTGGTGTGCCGGTTCTCGTAACTGGAGTAATTTGTGATCTTCTTTGAGTTTCTGTAACTCCTCGTTCATGCGGTCGTATTCATCTAGTAATCTTACATGATCGTCTAGCAGCATTCTCATCGAGTCTGAAGGAATGGCTTTGAACCTGCTAGGACTGAGTGGTTGGTCTGGGTGGTCGAGCGCTGCTTCTAAGTTTTCTCGGTTCTGATCCTGTAAGCGCTGGTTTTCTTCCTTGGCAGCTGCTAGGTGTCTTCGTAGTAAGCCCATATTTCATGTTAGCG
Source organism: Ceratopteris richardii (assembly GCA_020310875.1). Lineage (NCBI taxonomy): Eukaryota > Viridiplantae > Streptophyta > Polypodiopsida > Polypodiales > Pteridaceae > Ceratopteris > Ceratopteris richardii. The sequence continues at coordinate 104,093,484 of CM035416.1, read as the reverse complement.
TTGCATTGCGGACTGTCTGGGCTCTTAATAAATTATCCAGGTCAGCAGTGGCTTCCTTGGTCTTCTCTTCGCTTTCTAGTTCCAATTTGTGATAAGCCTCGCGTAATTCCTGGTAGCGGGTGTTCAGAGAGGCATTCTCAATAGACAATAAATTGAGCTGCGATTGTAAGTCATTGGTTGTCCTCCGCAGCTGCTGATAATTATCACCAAGAGATGTGAACTCATCTCTTACTTGCGTCATACACATGAACATCTGTCGGAATGCATTATCTACAGTGGGTGATAGTATTAATGGGGTGCTAAATGAAGATGCAGTTGGTGTAGATGCAACGGGAATGGGGAATGGGGGTGGGAAGGTGGATGATGTAGTGATTGTTGAAAATGGTGATGTGCCTAAAAATGTTGGTGCCGTGAGTGAAGTGAGTGATGGTGCAGTGGGTGGTGAGATGTCCATGTCAGTGGACGTATCTAGTGCGGTGACCGTGAATATGGGTCTGATCGTGGGTGCTCGTGCTGGTGTAAATACGGGATTTACAAAGGTTGAGGGGTAATTTACAGGGGGGCTGGCTGGAGCAGCTTGGTGGAAAGGGGAAAGAGGGGTTACAGTGGGTCGGGGAGGCGAGACGGGGGAGAAGGTTAACGGCGGGGGGAATGGGAAGAGGGGTCTTGGAGTTGTGGGGAAAGATGGAAAAGATTGATGAAGGAATGGGTTGGGTAGAAAGGTGGGTGTGGGAGGGGGTAGACTAGGGTTAATGGGTGCGGGAATTGTGGGGTTAGTGGTCGTAAAGACAATTTCTGCAACACCACCGGCGAATGAAGATGTTGGTCTGGGGGAAGGAGGGTGAAGAGGGGAGGCTGGATGGACGGGTGGTGAGAGAGGAGCGGTTGGGGTGGTCGGTACTTCAGTGACTATTGCGGTTTGTATAGCTGCTGTTCTGAAGATTGTGCTCTGGTTGGTACACGAATGTATTCGCCGGGCTTTGACAGTAGTCGTACTCTGCGGGGGTCAAACTGTGGTAGTGGCTTTCTTTGCAAGTACCTGAGTGCCTCGTTGGAGCCTACTGATTGGACTAATTCTTTGAATCCTTTGATGTATGCGTCTTCGAATCCGCCTGTGACAAGTTCTTATTCTATTATTTTTTGGCTCTCTTCCTCTGTCAGCTTCTTGTGTGCCCAAACTTTTTCCATAGTTCTATACAGCTTCTTGATAGCTAGTGTGTAAGCTGCTGCCTCGTAAGTTTCATCTTCATGGGTACTTGTATCGCCAAGTGTGTCTGTTTGTTGGCCTTGGCCATCTGTCCGTTCCTACTCTTGGGATTCATGTGTTCCCTGGCTAGCTTCGTCGTCTCCTTTGTCGTCATCGGTTGCTGTTCTTTCGTCATCAGAGCTGGACACGATCTGTCCTTGTGGCTGATCCCTGGGTGTGATAGGGTAGCTAGGCCTTTCAAATTCTTGAGAAAACAATTGTCCTTCTGAAAACTGGAACTCATTGGAGAATGCATCGGACATCTCAAAATCAAAAGTTTGGTCCAGTGGCTCTGCTTGTCCTGGTTCTAAATGCGGTATTGGAAAAGAAAAATCTTCCGCACCAATAGTGGTGGGAAGTTCAGCTGCTGTGGTGATAGGTTCTGTGGTTGTGGCTGCTTGGGGTGCAACATTACTGGTGGTGCCCTCCGGCGTAACTGGTCTTGATAACCGTATACGAATTGGTGGTACTGTGGGAGTGGCTGCTGTTGGTGACTGCGCTGGAGATGGTTGTGGAGAGGGTGATTCTGGGACTTGTAGGCACGGGATAGTACCTCTCATCCGCTTTCCGGCTCTGCCTTTGCTAGACTTTCTAGCCTTCCTAGTGGTGCCTTTAAATGCTTTCAGTTCCTCACTGGTCATGGCACGCTCTATGGGTAAATCATATGCCAAGCACATATATATGATCCTGGTGAGGGCGCAGCACCCATTGATTACCTTCTTTCGCTCCCACCGATGTTGTGCCAAATAGAGCTGATCAATGATCCAGCTAGCTAGATCAACCGTTTGCGGTCCAGTACATGCTAAGTACAATCCAAACCAGATTCTTTTGTGGGGCATGGTAAAACGATCCTGAGCTGGGAAAGCAAAGTGCTGCATGCATATCCGTAATGGCTTGGAAAGCTCAGGGGTTATAGCTGAAATATCCTCCCACTTAGTTACGTCACCACGTTTCATCTGCTCTGGAACTAGCCGTTCTTTCTCCGTTGGAGTGTGTGTTCCATGAATCTTGATGGCCGCTCTGATTAAATCCTTCGAAAGATAAAATCTTTTGTAAGGTGGATCATCCACTAAAGAAGGCAAAATAAAGGTTCCTGGGATGTCCTTATTCTCTGAGGCCAGCAAAGTGGTGATTAAGTAATAACACCTATAAAAGTCAGGTTTGGGCAGAGGATCACTGAAATACTCCGTGAAGCCGGCTCTAGCCCAAACATGAGTTAAGTCCTGGGTATTCTGTAGGCCTTCGAATTCTCTTGAGAAGAATTGATACTTGCCCCATGTGCGGTCATCGAATGTCATATTTGCTTCAAAAATGAAGTCAGCATCAGCTAATGGTCCTGCTAGGCCTTGGAACCAGTGAGAATTACGGTGTATCTTCTCTGTGTATCCCATAGGTGGGTTATCGATTGGCATGGGTCCCGAAAATCCTTGGAACTCTGGCGGTGGAGCGGTCGGGTGGGGTTCTGCTCGTAAAACATTGAGGGGCACCGCAGCTACGCTGGGGCCTGCTTCCGATGGTCTTGCTTCGGTTTGCATGATGACTGATGAGCTAATGGAAAAGATCTGCTACAAAAGATTAACACATTAGTATGGAAATTAATTATGATCCCATTAAGGTGAGACCGCAATCCCTTTCCATAACCGATGTGTAACCCGTGTAGCCAAGTGTCGTGAAGTGATTGATGCAATGATTCTTTGTAGAGCTAATGCAGGTCTCTAGACACCTACATGGTTCAGATTATGCCTACATTTCTTGATGAGCTTTTATTATGCATGATGTGGGGTTTTGGTGTATGAATTCATACAAGGTTTGGTTGAGGGTGAATTATTACAAGGGTGGAGTTTAAACGGGGTGGGAGAATTGTTAGATAAGGGGGTACAAGAAGACGTCTGGATACGTTTCGGTATCCATTTCCTAAGAGTCTTGGAGTGGGTGGTATGTTTCTGCTGAGGGACAAAAAGTGGTATCGGGTTTGGTGGTATTGAAGGATGAAAAGATTTCGGAGGGGTATATATTACATGGCTAGAGGGTTGGGCTATAATACATCGTTTGGGTACCCAAATCTGCATGGGTGTGGGTCTATGGATAAGATACTTCTTGGCGATCCAAATCTGTCGAGTAATTGGAGAAGAAGATCGAGGGGACTTTGGATGCTGACTCTGCTTCTGTTGAAACGTTGTCCTGTTCTCGTCTGTAGTGTTGCCAATAGCCTGTGGTTGCTGTCCTTTTGGCACCCATATTTGTTTTGTGCCACTTGTTCTGTGATGTTGATACTGCTGCTTTCTTTGCCTTGTCTGGTGATGTTGTCGGTCTGGGTTCTTCTGTTGTGGTTGACTCCTTCGAGGTTGGGTTTGAGAGGTCCATTGGACGCTCTGTTTTGGAAAAGAAGGGAGATCCAACACTTGCGTGACCTGCCCATTAGGAAGTGATTCGTTCTTTATCTTTAATCTAGGCCAGTCCGCAGCAAGTTTGGAAGGATGAGCACCGCAGGGTGTTGTGCTCATTTGGCCGCTGATGCAACCCACCTGACCGCTGATTGTGTTCATCTGCCCTAGCGGTTGGGTAGCTGCCCCTTCTAGTTTGCAGGAAGCCCCAAGGAAGATCTCCTGTCGTCCTTCTGATTGACAATTGTCCCTAGCCAAGCCCAAGTGGGTCGGTGTAGACGTAACGTGACTGGTCTGACCCAAGATCTTCCGGTCTTCCGTCGCATGCGTTTCATAGGGTCTAGGGTTACAAACCTCAATCGGAATGCCGTTAGGGAAGTCAAGCGGTATCACTCGCTTCTATTCTAAGGTTCCAATCTGTAAGGAGCCTTGTCTAAGATTTAGGTCCACTGAGTGATCATATAGCCAATCTTGGCCAAGGATGAGGGGTTCTATCAGGTCGTCATCATGGCACACTAGTAGCTTAGCTGTCATGGTCACATCCTTAATGAGGATAGGAAGGTCCACCTCACCCATGCAAGGGGTTTCCATGCCTCCTAGGCCTATGAGGTATGCCTCAATTGGCCGCATTTCTATTCCTGAATCCTTATAGTGGGACCATCTAATCGCACTAGTCGCAGCACCTGAGTCAATTAGAGCCCTGAGCTCTTGGCAAGGGTTGCCGTGCTCTAGCCTGACTGTAATGAATGGTCTCCTGTCCACTATACTAGGATGAGTGTTTGACTTTACTTGGCACATGGCCATGGGGTATCTGGGTGTAGTTTCCAGATGGTTATAATGTTCTCTCCCTAGTCCTTGTCTTCTTAACTTCATGTGTTTAATGCGTTCTATTGCTTCTGCCTGAGCTTCCGCTCGTATTCTATTTTCTTCCTCCTTACGCTTCTTTGCCAACGTGAGTCGTCTAAGCATATCCTCAGTAAGAGGTTCCTGATATAGCTTGACTCTACAGCCACTAATATAATTAGGCATTATGTCTCCTTCTAAAGTGGCTAATTGTACTGCTCCACTTGTTGAGAGTCTGTTAATGATCATAGGTCCATAACCTCGCTTTTCTAACTTACGTGCGTGTTGCTTTAGCGTATATACTAGAACTAAATCTCCTTCTTTTAAGCCTTTATCTTTCACATGTGCATCAAAATATGCTTTCTCTCGCTTCTTCGCTGCATATATTCCTGCTGCTGCCTTTAGCCTGGTTTCTCCTAATCGTTCCAAGTCCATTATTCTCGCTGATAATTCATGGCCGGTCCACTGATGTTCTTGTGCAACCTTAAGGGTCGGTATCAAGAAGTCCAAAGGAAGCACTGCATTCTGACCAAAAACCATCTGAAAGGGAGTTGCATTGAGTACGGTCTTGTAGGCCACTCGATATGCCCAAACAGCGTGGTGTAACTGTTTGTCCCAATCTGAACGTTTGTTGTTCACGAGTTTCGTCAGTACGTTACAAAGGATCTTATTAGTGCTTTCAGCCTGACCATTGGCCTGAGGATGATATGGTGCAGATTTCTTGTGAATCACCATAAAATCCTGTAACAAATATTCAATGACTTGGTTTAGAAAGTGAGTTCCTCGATCACTCACTAACTCTATAGGCAGTCCATATCTTGTAAAGACATTCTCAAATAAGAATTTTGCAGTTGTGTGTGCATCATTCTTTTTTGTGGCTTTTGCCTCTACCCATTTCGTAAGATAATCTGTGGCAACAATAATGTATTCAGCATGTGTACCTTTTGCAGGGGGGTTAATGGGTCCTACAAAGTCTATACCCCACTTAAAAAATGCACGTCCGCCCATCATGGGTTTCAATGGCATTTCATCTCTGCGAGTAGGAAACTGAGTTCTTTGGCACACATCACATCTCTTTACATAGGTATGAGCATCCATGTGAAGAGTGGGCCACCATAATCCTGCAAAGAGGATGGCTTTGATTATCCTATCGGGTCCAAAATGACCTCCTGCGACACCTTGGTGTGCAGTCTCAAGTATGCTCAGATAATCGTTCTCATGAACACATTGTCTTAGATATCCATCTCGTCCTCTTTTGTATAGGTTATCGCCAATAAGTGAAAAATCTTGAGCTTCCTGCTCTAGACTGCGTTGTCGTGCTAAAGTCATTCGTTGAGGGAATGTGTTCGTCCTCAAGTATGTCACTAATTGTTCACTCCAGTCTGGTGTGAGAGACACGTGATATAATGTAGCATGCTCTACTGGTGGTCTTTCACAACAAACATTGCATTCCTTACACAACCTGTAGACATCTGCTTCCATCGAAGGCCAATATACTCCTAGTCTATGCAGAGTCTGTAATGTTCGATGTTTCGAATGATGTTGCTTTAATGCACCTATGTGTGCTAATTGCAACCAATTTGCATGTTCTGATTCATCTACACAACAAGCAAGAATCTTTTGATTATCCTGTTTATATATGCTTCCTGCCATTATTTGGTATCTCTGAGACTTGTTAATCTCTCCCTCTTTGATCTTTATCCTAGGATCCTTGGGTCCGTATGTCAGAATAGGGACTATAGGCTTAGCCCATTCTGGTGCTATCTCAAGGTTAAACAAATATGCATCTGGTAGATCATCCGCTACTCCTTGAGGAGCTTCTCCTGAGGTTAATCTTGAAAGGTGGTCAGCTCTAAGATGTGTCTTTCCTTTCCTGACTACTACTTCAAAATCATACTCCATGACTAATAGAAACCAACGTATCAGTCGTCCTGTGTTACATGGTTTGTTGACTAAGTACAATAGGGCTTGATGATCTGTAAAGAACTTGAATTTGTTGGCCAACAAGTAGTGCCTAAACTTCTTTACTGCGTAGATCATCCCTAATCCTTCTCGTTCCGTCGTGGTGTAATTTCTTTCTGCTGCGTTCAATTGTCTGCTCGCGTAATCTATGGGGAGATCTATGTTACCTTCATTCGTGGGTTGTGCTAACACGCATCCTATGGCGTAATTGGATGCATCCACATGTACATGGAAAGGCTTACTCCAATCTGGGGTTGTCAATATAGGTGCTGAGCACAAACGCCGTTTGAGTTCATTGAATGAATTTTCACATTCATCTGTCCATTCAAAATTGGTTAAAAGAGAGTACAAAGGCTTGGCTATGATTGCATACATGTGTATGAATCTCCTATAATATCCACAATGGCCCATAAATGCCTGTACCTCTTTCACATTAGTTGGTCTAGGTAATTCTGCAATTACCTTCACCTTTTCTTCATCCGTAGAGATTCCATTTTTTGACACAATGTGTCCTAGAATTTTGCCTTGTCTGACCATGAAAACGCACTTTTCTGGGTTCAAACAAACCTGATATTCTCCACATTTGTCAAATATTTGCCTTAACTCTGGGATATGTGTCTGTCTTACATTTGAATGAGCACATATGTCATCGACATAAACTTCCAAACTCTTGCGTAAGAATTCCTTAAAAACATGACACATGAGTCGTTGGAAAGTGGCGGGTGCATTTGTTAAGCCAAATGGCATCACACGAAATGCAAATATGCCCCATTCAGTGGCAAATGCCGTCTTGTGTTGGTCCTCTGGAGCAATGGCTACTTGATTATAGCCTGAAAAACCATCAAGGAAGCTGTAAACTTCCTTGCCCGCAACTCTTTCCAATAGATGTTCTGTGATAGGAAGAGGATAACTATCTCTAATCGTTGCGGCATTAACTTTTTTAAGGTTAATACACACACGCAATTTTCCATTCTTCTTGGGTACTACCACAATGGGGGATACCCATTCGGTATGCTCAATTTCGTAAATGAATCCTGCTTCTATCAAGCGATCTATCTCCTCTTTAATCTTCGCAACGTAGTTATCATTGTACGTGTACGGTTTCTGTTTTGTCGGTTTTGCATCTGGAGTCATAGGGATTCTATGAGAACATATATCTGGGATCTACTCCTTTCAAATCTTTGTAACTCCAAGCAAAAACATCTCTATATTCACGCAATAGGGCAACTAGCTCTTCTTCTTCTTCAGTTGTCAAATCATGCCCTATGTATGTACATTTTTCTTCTTCTCCTTCTATGGCAACTATTATTTTCTTGGTTTTCTCTCGGTTATCATATACTTGTCCGTCATTCGCCTTTCTATTAGGCATTCGTACCATGATTCTTCTATCTTCGATTTCATATTTCTTGAAGTTCTCGGGTACTTCAAACAAAGATTCTTCTTTTTCTGACATGGTTGCTTTCTTCTTTCTTTTCTTGCCTTCACTCTTGTTAGTCACTTCCGTGGCTAACCTCACGTCATTCATAATTTCCTCGTGTCTTTGAGGGTGAGTCTCTACTTCGAAAAAATATTATTCTTCTGATGCAAAGGGTGGGTCCATGATAATTGATTCTAAATCAAAATCGCTTGCATCCTCAAATGCATCAGTGTTAGGTTCACACTCTTCTAAAATTGCATCGCCCATGATTGGCTCTATCGTGAAAACTGATATGTCATAGCCATCCTCGTCACAGTGGGGTGTCCATTGTTCTTCATTGATGGCTACATCCATGGTTGCTAGGATTTCTGCCCAACCATGGGGTTCAAACTCTTCGTCTGGGAATACTACAGGTGCATAGGCTGGATCTTGAAGGGTTCGTGGATGTTGTTCTGCACCTAAGGTCCTTTCTTCTAATCTTTCTTCCTCTTGTTTGGCTACTTTACACATCCATAAATGAGTATCCTCATGCAACCAAGAAGGATCTGATTCTAATGAGTGCACGGATTCTGTCTCTACTGGTGTCTTATGGATGGTATCCCATTGTATTGGGGGTACATCTCTATGTGAATAGTCTTTAAGATTGACTTAGGGAATCACTCCTAAATGTTGCAAGTACAAAGAATTAGTTCCCCAATCTTGTACAATTTGCAACTGACGCATGAATGGTCGTCCCAATATCATCTCATAAGCATGGTTTTTACTAAAATCACAAATGGCAAAGGTATGCTCAAATTCTACACCACAAGTGGTGAGAGATATGCCTTCTAGTAAGCCTAATGGTTTTTCTATGTGTCCATCAGCCATTTGTAGCTTCATCTTGGTGGGTCTCAATGCTGGCTTACCCCAACGTTTCCATAAAGCGGTGGTAGCTATGGCTACTCCGGCTCCTGAATCTAAGATGGCTTTCGTGGTGTAGCCCTGATGGGTTATCGGAAGGAAAGTGTTACCTTCCTCTCCTTCGCTTACATCTCCGATCTTTTCTACGGGTATCTCTGGTACCTTATTTTGTGATCCTATTTGTGAGGGAGTAGTAGCAAGCTCAGGGAATTGATTTGCTACATGTTTCCACAATTCTGGTTTTATCTTCAGCAACTCCTCTAGAGTGAGATTACATTGTACTTTAGTGTTCTTGATCACTTCCGTGTTTCTAGGGATTACTGATTCTTCATTCCTCACTATTATCGTGGGTGCTCTCATACTAATAGACTTTGCTTCCCAAGGTCCTGTGAACTGAGGTAATTCTTGTAAAGAATTAGATTCAAATCCTGTGTGTTCGCTCAGTTGTTCCTCCTCTACCTCATCGTAAATAGAGGGAATGTCTTGGGGAAATTGCTCCTGCAAGTCGTCTATTTCTTGAATAGGAGGATGGGTTCATGGTTCTTTTCTCCATTTCTCTTCTTGTATTTCTCTCAAAAATTCATGTGAATATTTATGTATGGAAGACAGGTTGTCTTGACTTTCTGAGTTGGGTACTTGAGACAGGGATGGTGCATTCCTTTCCTGTGTCTCTGGGACAATAGGGTTCCTAGGCTGATCTTTTTTCTCTTTGCTCTCTATCAAGTATTCTAGCCTCTCCATTAGTCCTTGAAAATGTAATTCAGGTTTTGCCATGTTATTCCAATTAAGATATCTAGAGGCTTCGAACAAAGCTTGTGCTAGTTCTACCATCTTCATGCAAAGTTTAGTTCTCTCAATTTCTAGATCAGCTCGAGGGTAGTTTTTGCTCATTTCAGCTACCTGAGGTCCCTCTTTTAATCTAGCCTGATATGCATGAAACATCATGTCTAGATTTTCTGGTATGGGTTCCGCTAAAACTGATCCTGATTTCTGAGCTGGATTCTCTTGATTCAATTCCTGTGAACTCAATTCTTGGATTTTGGCTCTAGATTCCTTCAAACTTCCTTCCAACTCACTTATCTTTTTACTCCATTTTCTCTTTATCCTTTCTCTAGAATCTTTCCAAGATTTCGTCTTTTTACTACTAGATTCTGCAACTTCACTACTTCCGGCTATTTTCTCCTGATTAAGCTGTTGGTTCTGTAAGAGCGCCTGGGCTCTTGTGATAGCTTGGATAGGCACGTATGTAGGGTTGGATCCATCTGCGTTATTTACAATACCTATCACGTTGATCGGTGTCACATTTGTAGCATTAACAGGGTTCTTAGGACAATCTTTGATTATGTGCTCTTTGCCACAATCAGCACAAAAGCCTTGGATGTTATAGTACTGTGATTGTCCTGCTATCGGGGGATGTGGACAATCCTTTATGAAATGATCTCCTTGGCACCTAAAGCATGGTCCTCTAGGGCCCTGTGGTCTCTGTTGTCTTAATTGGGGCCGTGGATTTGGGTTTGTGTACATCACATTAGCATAGTCTGGCTCCCAATTAGGTTCCACTGGTGGACTATCGTAATGATATGTCTCCACGTGTTCTGGTGACTCCGTGTAATAAGCGGGTGGACTATCTACATGCATAGAGTCAAAACTGTTTGAGTTTGGGTCACTCTCTGTGATCAAAGGTGAAGAAGGAACTAAAGCCCTACTTAGGTTCTCTTCTGCAGCAGCGTATTTGACTGAGATGACATTCGCTGGTGGGCGTGGCTGCTGAGCCAAGACAGGTTGAGGTCTCTGTTGAGCCTGGTATGGGTAGTTCTGAGGAGGCCTATAGTAATAAAGCTGAGCATTGTAATGGCCTTGATACCTACCTGGCTGCTGGTATGTTTGCGGGTAGTTCTGTCTCACAGTTTGTTTGTTGTACGGGCAGTCCTGAGCCGTATGATTCGTGTATCTTCTCTCAATTGTACAGTATTGGCCACTAGGGTTGGCTTGAGGTTGTGGTGCATTGGAACACACATTTGCCATATGGTCACCACCACAGGTGTAACAACGCTTGTTTGTTAGCACCCTAGGTTTACTAGAAACTCCTAGTTTCTGAGCCACTTTTTCTGCTAGGTCTTCTATTGAGCTAGACAATTTTGTGGATGCTAGAGATGAACAGTCTGAGTCCTTATAGACCTTTGAGAGTTCCAACTCATCTCCTAAGTTGTCCTCAATGTCTATACATATTCTCACACATTGCTCTAGTGTTCTGGGTTCTTTTAGGTACACGTAGGAGCGTAGTTTAGAGCTCAATAAGCCATCTAGAAACAATGACACTTGCTTAGCTTGTGAGGGTAGCTCTTGCATTGGACATCGTTCAACATATTGTCTAAACCTACGTCCTGCCAGTCTTACTGTTTCCTGAGGGGTCTGTTTGAAGCTATGAATCAACGAAGACGTGTCATGTCTAATCCCACTTTTAGAGAATTCAGTGATGAAGGACTCTAAAAAGTGATGGATGTCTCTAAATGGCCTTTGTTGCAGAGGTTGGAACCAAGTTAAAGCTGTATTCTTTAACGTTAGTCCAAATGCGTTGTATTGCGTGAACATGTCTTCAACTTGTTCGGCTCTTAGTACTTGCTTGAATTCTGCGACATGGTCATAGGGATCTCCTGTCCCATCAAAGTAATTTTTCATGGATTTCACTAATTGAGTGGGTCTCAGTATTCTTGCGTGTTCGCGTGGCCTAGGTAGAGGAAAATCATCTCTACCACCTAGTACTCCATGATCTCTTTGTCTATCCGCTCTATTAGTGTCTGTGGTTGTTCTATCTCTTCCTATGGGATGAGTGAAGCTTACTTGCGGTCTCTCTTTATTTCCCTCTCTTTGATTTCCATGGGTTGAGGATGTTCCTGCCCCTTGTTGACTTGTATTCATGTTCGTTCTAGATGGAGGGAATACCAATTCACCTCTTCATGTGTATGTGTTTTTAGCGCGGTCAGGCACCACAAAGACACTTTCAGAAATCTCATCCAGGTATACAACCTTTCCAGGTGTATCCGGGTCCTTGAATTCGTATATAGTGATGATACCTACCTCACTAAGTATTTCGGTCTTGTATCTCCAAAAGGCTTCATCAGTTTCTTTATTTACAAACAACTCTATGCTTCTGTTGTCCTGAGGGATCCAATCCGGGATTAGTACTCGTGTCAGTACAGATTTCCCTCTAGGTGTTCTAGGCTCTTCTAATGGTTCTTTTTCTTGAGATTTTGCATCCGTCTCTGGTTGAATCACGCCAAACTCGTTGGTATTGTTTGGCTGCGTACTTAAGATGTAAATTGTTCCTTCCTTGTCTATGTACGCGTCTCTCTCGAATTTCACCACTGGATGTTCCAATCCAATGGGTTGATCAGGGTTGTGCATTTGCACCACTTGCCTTCGCAAACCATCCTCATAGATGCGAGCACCTAATCGGTTGGTTCGGAGAAACTCTAGTTGTGTTCTATAGGATCCTTCTGGTTTTTCTAAATAGGGTACATTCGACCCTCCTTCTGGTCTATCTGTGCTAAATGCCATTTCTGATTCGCTGGTATCTGAGCTCTCGTAGGGATAATTGCTATTCAATTACTGAGCCCACGATCGAGCAGTAGTTCTTACACTTGCCTCTGATGATCTAAGGCTTCGTCGGTCTGACTTGCCTATATGTTTGCCCGATCTTTGTTATTACTGTCTTGATCCTTTTTAAATTTCTTTAGATTCTTGTCTTAATGTATGCGTCAGGAATTCAACTTTCCGTTATAATTTTGAGTTCTCGTTCCGTCAGACTTAGGTTCTTTCCTTTAGGTTTTCATGTCACACACCTTTACTTGTAGTCTTATACTTGAAAGAATTAAATATCTTGAACTTGAGGCATTCCTATCGTCGTTAATCCACAACACTACCGTTTAGCCTAAGCTAAGAATTGACTGAGGGGGTTGAGTAATCTTCCAACCTCGAGTCAGCTTTTCTGGTTGCTCTGATGCCCAAGAAGCCGCGCTTCCCAAGCTTTATGCCCTTCACTGCCTTGCCTTGGTTGCCCTTGATTGCCCTTGCTAGACCTGGAAAAATCCAAGATTAGACCAATTCACAGTTGGATGATCAAGCACTTGAGTATATACACCTTTTAAGTCCCTTCCCTTTTGCCCAACTTTTTAATGCTTGCCCCCTGGCTTTCTAGTCCCAAACTAGGTCAACCTCAAAATAGCTTATCTAAAAATAGACGTATTCTTTAAGAAAAAAACAGTTGAGGTCACGTAGTACTCGTCAAGAGCTTTCTAATGAGCTATTAAGCTCAAAAAACGGACTTCGGATGAAAAAGTTATGGCCGTTCAGGCCCTGGGGGGTAAAAACTGACAAACAGGTTTTTCTCCAAATATGAGCTAAGGGGTCTCCTATGAGTCTAATCACCCAAAAATTTCTCAAAAATAGCCCCAAAATTGGCCAAAAAATGAAACCCTAAAATTTGCGATGGGGGTGCACAATCGCGATGGTGTGAGATGATCGCGATGGTCTGGGACCGTCGCGATGGCGTGAAAATGCACAATCGCGATGGCGTGAAAGTGCACCGTCGCGATGGCATGAAATTGCACAATCGCGATGGTCTGAAAGTGCACCGTCGCGATGGTCTGAATCTGCACAATCGCGATGGCGTGAAAGTGCACCGTCGCGATGGTCTGAATTTGCACAATTGCGATGGCGTGAAAGTGCACCGTCGCGATGGCGTGAACTTAGACAATCGCGATGGCGTCAGTCAACGGTCAACGTGCACAATCGCGATGGCGTCAGTCAACGGTCAACGTGCACAATCGCAATGGTGTGAAGAGCACCGTCGCGATGGTCTGAGCGCGATGGCGTGAGCCAATCGCAATGGTCTGGGCGCGATGGCGTGAGCCAATCGCGATGGTCTGAATTTTTGAAATGTCACGATGGTCTGAGGGTGTCGTCGCGATGGTCTGAAGTGCACCGTCGCGATGGTCTAGATTGCCACGTGGCACCGTCGGCGCGATGGCGTGACACAATCGTGATGGTCAGAGACCGTCGCGATGGTCCGGCCAAGCCGTCGCGATGGTCCGGCCAAGCCGTCGCGATGGCGTGAGCCAATCGCGATGGTGTGACACAATCGCGATGGTCAGAGACCGTCGCGATGGTCCACCAAAATGCAAATTTTGTGAATGCAGCTGTGGATTCCTAGAGGCGCTGGTGTCGCCTACACGCTGGTGTGGTCGCCTTCTCCAAATTCCGAACTTTGCAGACCATCGCGATGGTCTGACACAGACGGAAATTTCTGACAGAAACTGAAGTTTTTACCTTTTTGCAGCCTTCCTGATGCACTGGAGCTCTGTACCTGCAAGAAAACTCAAGAAAACAAAAGTACATACAAGCACAAAAGTTCTCTCTCACTCTCTCGCATGCACAAATGAGGGGAAATGAGGAGAATGGGTGGATACGGTGAATTTTCTGATTTTTTTTGGAGATGAAGATGATGATGCGGTGATGAAGATGGAGTGTGGGGGAGGTGAAAAACACTAAAAACTAAGTAAAAACAACAACAAAAACTGAAATTTTTACCTTCCAACGCCACTTCTTGCTATACTCTTACCATCACACATTCGTCCTAGACTCGATCCCCGGCAACGGCGCCAAATTTGGTGTTGCTCTAGCGCAATGGTGAGAACCACGTTAAGGAGCTTCACCTCCTTAATTGTCAATCCGCGGAAGAGATAGGAGTGATATGAAGATCGTGAACGTGAGATGAAGTGAGAGTGAAGGTGAGAAGCACAAAGATGCACACACACATACACACACACTACGAAGAGACAAGCAAGACACAATGGAAGGTGAGAAATCAATTCTATTACTCAAGAACACTATTACAAGCTCAAAAGAACTCTAAGCTCACACTAGCCAACACTAACCACCCACAAAAATGAGCTCTCTAGCTCTTTTTATAGTTTCTAGACTAGTTTTGACCGGTTTCACATCTAGTGACCGGCATAGTTAAAAATTAGGTCCTATATGCTATTTGGAAGGGTAAACGATGTTTAAAAATAACGAAAATTGATACGCTTGTTCTACCTAAGCTCCTCAAGCTCGAGGACTCCTCGGCTTGCACAAAATGGAGCTATGGATTACAAAATGGGGTTTTCTATGTTACATATGTTACAATAGTGATAAAAATCACTGTTGGAGGTTTTTGGAAAGTATTTGAAAACATAATTCTTTGAAAAACGATTCGACTGGCTCCCTGCTCTATCGTTACATGCTTCCGTGTTGTCTGTGCCTCTGGCTGCTTCCAACACCCACTTGAGAAGTGTGTCCCTGAGGAGGGTCCTGAATAGGGAGCACATGCACCACTTGAAGTTCTTGAGGCCTCTCGGTGAGTGGTGGTTCAAGGAGGAGGGTTTCAATGTCCACAATCTGTGCGCTAGACCCTGCCTGGGAACTGGTGCCTCCTGCTTCTGCCATTGTTATTGCTTGCTTGCTGCTTCTGTGAGAATATAGAATCATGTGTTAATATTGTAATGGACAAGATAGAACACTTTGTGTCCCCGTTACAACATTATCATGAGGTGAGTAATGGGTTAGTGGGTCAGTGAGTGCTCGATGATTGTGTGTGTAGTTAATGAGTGGATAGTCCTACGAGCTAGAGGGAAAGATGCAGTGTATGAGTGATGTAGTTAGCAAGTGAGGATGAATTTACACATGGGGTTCGGGGGTTTTATTACAAGTTTTAGGCTGCCAAACACAATGGATGGCTTTCGGTTTTGGTTTAGTGGAGACTCTGGAGGGCTTTATGAGTATGTCTGCTTGGGAATGAGGTGTTTTTGGGACCCATTTACAAGTGAGTCTGTGCGTGCTTCTGGGCGACTGTGTGTTCGTGCGTATTAAACAAGAGTGGGTAACGGCTCCTTGAGTGAGTGAACCCTGTCATGTATGGTGTGATTTGTGTGTGACTAGTTGAGCCCGTGAGCAAGCCTTAGGCACCCAAATTTGTCTTGATTGTGGGCCAGCCTTCATCGACCCAGATAGATTTCACTTTCTCAAAAGAAGTTTTGGAAGCCTTCTTATTAGTATCATGTCGTTGATTACTAATAGGAAGTCGAGATGATTGTTGTCGCTTGACTGTAATAGGCCGCTCGCCTTTTCGCACCCACAATTGTTTCAATGGTTGAGTCATTTTGCTTCGCACGTTCTTTTGGCCTCCAACATATGTAGTCTTCAGTAATTGATCTGCCTTTGGTTGCTGCCTCCCTCTGGTCTTTGGAAAAGAAGGGAGTTCCGTTGAGTCCTTGACTTCTTTATTGAGATCACCTTTCCTCTGCATCACATAGCTTTGGACAAGAACAACATGGTCAACTTCATGTGTACCCCTGGAAGGACTAGGAGTCTGTGCCTTTTCTAGTTCCTTGAGTGCTCCATTATCTAACTCAACTGTAATTCGACTCTGATTTACCCATACCTGAAGAAGTCCACTTCTTAGGTTTAAGTTGACTGCATGGTCATAGATCCAGTCTTGACCCAGGACAAGAGGTTCAGTGAGGTCCTCATCTTGACACACTAGTACTTTAACTGTCATTAGAACATCTTGAATGGAGAGGGGAAGCTCCACCTCACCCATGCAAGGGGTTTCCACACCTCCCAATCCTATGAGATATGCTTCTATAGGATTGACTTTTAATTTCAATTCTCGACAGTAAGAAAGTCTCACCGCACTAGTGGTTGCACCTGAGTCAATCAATGCTCGCACAATTTTTGCACTAACTCCTTGTCCTATCTCTAAGGTCACAAAAGGACGTCGATCGATTATTCTTTGGGAACTTATTCCTGAGACTTCACACATTGCCACATGATATCCTGGATCCTCATAGGCACCTTTCCTAGGTTGATCCCTACCCTGCCGTCTCAACTTCGTCCTTCTGATGCGTTCTAAAGCTTCTGCTTGAGCTTCTTCTTGAACTCGTTTTTCTTCTTCTTTGCATTTCTTAGCAGTGTTGAGTTGACTTAGCATTTCTTCTGTGAGAGGTTCCTGATACAACTTGACTCTGCACACGCTAATGTAGCTCAGAAGAATATCACCTTCTAAGGTGGCCAGTTGTACTGCTCCACTCCTTGAGATCCTATTTATGATCATAGGTCCATAGCCACGTTTCTCTAATTTTCTTCCATGTTGCTTCAAAGTGTAGACTAAAACTAGGTCCCCTGCTTTCAATCCTTTATCCTTCACATGAGCATCAAAATACGCCTTCTGCCTTTTCTTAGCTGCATATATTCCTGCTGTAGCTCTTAGTCTTGTTTCACCTAATCATTCGAGGTCAAAAACTCTTGAAGAGAGTTCATGGCCCGTCCACTCATGCTCCTGTGCTATTCTCAATGTGGGAATCAAGAAGTCCAGAGGTAGCACCGCATTTTGACCAAATACCATCTGAAAGGGTGTGGCTTGGAGTACCGTTTTATAGGCCACTCAGTATGCCCAAACAGCATGGTGTAGCTGTTTGTCCCAATCAGAGTGTTTATTATTCACCAATTTAGTCAACACATTGCATAGGATCTTATTTGTGCTCTCAGCCTGGCCATTAGCTTGTGGGTGATAGGGGGCAGACTTCTTATGTACTACCAAGAATTCTTGGAGAAGATTTTCAATAACTTCATTCAAGAAGTGAGTCCCTCTATCACTAACTAGCTCTATAGGTAGCCCGTATCTCGTGAATACATTCTCGAATAAGAACTTAGCTGTTGTTTGAGCATCGTTCTTTGTGGTAGCTTTCACTTCTACTCACTTGGTTAAATAGTCTGTGGCCACAATGATATATTCAGCATGTGAACCCTTGGCTGGGGGATTAATAGGACCTACAAAGTCTATTCCCCACTTAGAGAATGCACGTCCACCCATCATAGGTTTCAGTGGCATCTCATCTTTGCGTGTAGGATACTGAGTTCGCCGACAAACATCACACCTCCTCACATAGATATGTGCGTCCATGTGAAGGGTCGGCCACCATAATCCTGCAAATAGGATTCCTTTGATCACCCGATCTGGTCCAAAGTGTCCTCCTGCTACACCTTGGTGAGCAGTTTCCAAGATCTTGAGATATTCACTCTCATGGACACATAATATCAGGTAACCATCTTTACCACGCTTATATAGATTATCACCAATGAGTGAGTAATCTAGGGCTTCTTGTTCTAGACTTCTTTGTCTGGCCAGTGCCATATCTTGAGGGAATGTTCTCGTCCTAAGGAAGGTTACTAATGGTTCACTCCAATCTAGCACTATGGAAACTTGATAAAGAGTGGCATGTTCCACAGGTGGTTTAGTGCAACAGATTGGGCATTCCTTGCACAACTTTTGGACATCAGCTTCCATAGTAGGCCAATGCACTCTGAATCTCCTAAGTGTCTGTAAAGTTCTTTGCTTTGAGTAGTGTTGCTCTAATGCACCTACATGTGCTAATTACAACCATTTTGCGTACTCGTCCTCTTCCACACAACAAGCCAATATCCCTTGATCTGTCTGTTTGTACATGCTTCCTGCCATGATATGGTACTTCTGGGCTTTTACTACCTCTCTATCTTGAGTGTTTATGACTGGGTGATTAGGCCCGTAGGTCAGTACTGGCACTAATGGCTTAGCCCACTGAGGTACAACTTCCAAATTAAACAAGTAAGCATCAGGAAGGTCATCTCATACTCCTTGTGCGGCTTCTCCAGATGTGACCCTAGAGAGGTGGTCTGCTCTCAAGTGAGTCTTCCCTTTCCTCACCACAACCTCAAAGTCGTATTCCATTAGCAAGAGAAACCATCTTACTAATCTACCAGTATTGCAAGGTTTGTTTACCAAGTACAACAGTGCCTGATGATCAATAAAAAATTTAAACTTATTTGCAAGCAAATAGTGTCTAAACTTTTTAACTGCATATACCATGCCTAATCCCTCTCGTTCAGTGGTGGTATAATTTCATTCAGCTGCATTCAATTGTCTACTGGCATAGGCAATTGGAAGATCCATATTACCTTCACCTGTAGGTTGTGCAAGCACACATCCAATAGCATAATTGGATGCGTCCACGTGAACATGAAACAGCTTATTCCAATCTGGTGTGGTCAAGATTGGTGCTGAACACAATCTTCTTTTGAGCTCATTGAAGGAGTCCTCACACTCATTAGTCCACTCAAAGTTAGTCAAAAGTCCATACAGAGGCTTTGCTATGATGGCATACATGTGTATAAACTATCGGTAATAACCACAATGCCCCATGAAAGCTTGTACTTCCTTGACATTCTTTGGCCTAGGTAACTCTGCTATGGCTCTTACTTTCTCTTCATCCGTGGATATGCCGTTCTTTGACACTATGTGTCCTAGAATCTTGCCTTGCCTGACCATGAAAACACACTTTTCTGGGTTCAAGCAGACTTGATACTCTCTACATTTGTCAAAGATTTGCGTGAGTTCTGGTATATGTGTCTGTCTAATGTTGGAATGAGCACAGAGATCATCAACATAGACCTCTAAATTCTTCCTTAGGAACTCTTTAAACACATGACAAATCAATCTTTGGAAAGTTGCAGGAGCATTGGTAAGCCCAAATGGCATTACTCTAAAGGCAAATATGCCCCACTCTGTGGCAAAAGCAGTCTTGTGCTGATCTTCTGGAGCTATGGCTACTTGATTGTAGCCCGAAAATCCATCAAGGAAGCTGTACACTTCCTTGCCTGCTACTCTTTCTAAGAGATGTTCTGTGATATGAAGCGGATAGTTATCTCGAATTGTGGCTGCATTGACCTTTTTCAAGTTAATGCATACGCGTAGCATTCTTCTTGGGCACAACTACAATGGGGGATACCCACTCGGTGTGCTCAATTTCATAGATGAATCCAGCTTCGACCAAGCGATCTATCTCTTCTTTGATCTTAGCAGCATAATTATCATTGTATGTGTATGGCTTTTGCTTAGAAGGTTTAGCATCTGAGGTCATGGGGATAGTGTGTGAGCATATGTCTGGGTCTACACCTTTCAAATCCTTGTAACTCCAAGCGAATACATCTCTGTATTCTCTTAGCAATGCTATTAACACATGCTCTTCTTCCTCTATTAGGTCATGGCCTATGTACGTGCATCTCTCCTCTCCTTCTTCCATGGCTACCACTATTTTCTTGGTGGTTTCTTTGTTATCGTAGGCCTCTCCTAATTGTGCCTCGCGTTTTGGCATTCTTACCATGACTCTTCTATCATCTATCTCATACTTTTTAAAGTTTTCAGGGACCTCAAACAAGGATTCTTCCTCTTCTGGTGTGACTTCTCTCTTCTTTCTTTTCTTTCCTTCATCCTTAGGGGTCACTTGTGTGGCTAACCTTACATCATTTGTATGCTCTCCATGTCTCTGGGGTTGAAATTCTACTTCATAGAAGTATTCTTCATCTGATGCAAAAGGTGGGTCCATAATGATTGACTCTAGATCGGAGTCACTTGCATCCTCAAATGCATCAGGGCTAGGTTCACACTCTTCTAAAACTGCATCTCCCGTGATTGGCTCTATGGAGAAAACTGAAATGCCATAGCCATCCTCATCACAGTGTGGTGTCCATTGTTCTTCATTGATGGCTACATCCATGGTTGCTAGGATTTCTGCCCAGCCGTGGGGTTCAAATTCTTCGTCAAGGAACACTACAGGTGCATAGGCTGGGTCTTGAATTGATCTGTGTGTCTCTTTCGCACCTACGTCTCTGGCTTTTTCTCTCTTCTCCTCTTCTACTGCCACTTTACACATCCATAAGTGAGTGTCTTCATGCATCCATGAGGATCCTGATCCTATGGAGTGCACAGACTCTGTATCATCTTTAACTCTATGAATAGGATTCCATTGGATAGGAGGGACATCTCTATGAGAGTAATCTTTGAGATTAACCTTGGTCATGACACCTAGGTGTTGCAAATACAAGGAATTGGTTCCCCAATCCTGTACTACTTGCAACTGTCGCATAAATGGTCTTCCCAAAATCATCTCATAGGCATGGTTCTTGCTAAAATCACAGATAGCAAACGTGTGCTCAAACTCTACACCACATGTAGTGAGAGTTATTCCCTCCAGCAAGCCTAAGGGTCTTTCTATGTGACCATCAGCCTAAGGGTCTTTCTATGTGACCATCCTCGTGGGCCTGAGTGCTGGCTTGCCCCACTGCTTCCATAGGGAAGTGGTAGCAATAGCAACTCCTGCACTTGAGTCTAGAATCGCCTTAGTTGTGTACCCCTGATGGGTAATGGGAAGATAGGTGTTTCCTTCTTCACCTTCACTCATATCTCCTATCTTGTCTAGAGAAATTTCTGGCACTGTCCTATGAGAACCTACCTGGGAACGAGGTTTTGCTATCTCTGGTACTTGTTTGGCTACATGTTTCCATAACTCTAGCCTAACTTTGAGTAGCTCTTCTAAAGTGAGGTTGCACTGCACTTTAGTGTTTTTCACTACCTCTGTATTCCTAGGTATGACTGAGTCTTCGTTTCTTACCATGACTGTGGGTGCTCTCATACAAGTCAACTTGGCTTCCCATGGGCCTGTGAAGTGGGGTAATTCATGTAAAGAATTAGACTCAAAGTCTAATCTCTCTTGAGACTGGGTGCTCTCCTTCTCTCCATAAATGGAGGGAATATCTTGTGGGAATTGATCATGCATGTCATCCACAAGTTCAATGGGAGGAGGGACTTCACTTTCTTTAGCCCATTTGTCTTCTTGAATCTCTCGTAGGAATTCTGGTGTGTACCTATTCATAGAAGAGGAGGTGTCTGGTTCAGTGGAATTGGGCACGAAAGCTTCCTGTGGGGGAAGGCTTATTCTTTTGCTTGCCTCATCTCTTCCTTGATTTTTTTCTTCCTTGGCAGATCTTGCAATTATGCTCTCTAACTTCTCTAGGAGTCCATCCAAGTGCAATTGTGTCTTAGCTGAGCCAGAGTAGTTGAAGAGACGACTGGCTTCAAACATGGTCTGAGCCAATGCGACCATTTTCATGCAAAGCTTGGTTCTTTCTATCTCTAGGTCAGCTCTGGGGTAGCACTTGTCATGCTCCGTCACATTTGGCCCTTCTTGGATTCTGGCCTGATATGCCTTAAGCATCATGTCTATGTCTTCAGGAGTGGGGTCAGCTAATACTGATCCTACTCTAGGGAGTGGTGGGGTGGTCTTAGGTAGGTGGACAGATGGTGGGTTAGATGATGATGGAAGTGAGGGTGGTGGTGGTATGTGAGAGTTTGTTTGAGAGGTGAGTTCGACAATTTTGGCTTTTGTTTCTCTTATGCTTTCTTCTAAGTCGCTCATCTTTTTAGACCATTGTCTTTTCATTCTCTCTCGGCTATCCCTCCAGGCTCTCGACCGTTTCTTGGCTATGCTCTCAGTTTCACTAACCTCTGCACTCTTCACTTGACCTATTCCTGGGTTTTGTTGCAAAGCCTGGGCTCTAGTGACCACTTGCACTGGTGCAGTGGAAGTGACACTTTCTGTTGAGTCTACAACTAACCCAATAACGTTAATTGGAGTTATTTTTGGTATTAGGATTCTTTGGGCAGTCTCGTAAGAGATGCTCCTTCCCGCAATCTTGGCAAAAGCCTTGAATCGTCACTGACTGGGGTTGTGTAGGTGGAGGTAAGGGGCAATCACGAATGAGGTGATCTCCCTGACATCTATAGCATGGTCCTCTAGGGAATGGAGGTCTTACCTGCCTAGGTTGGGGTCTAGAGTTAGGGTTTGTGTACATTACATTTGTGTACTCTGGCTCCCAACTAGGTTCACTTGGTTCCTCACTGTAGTAGGACTCACCATGTTCAGGAGATTGCATGTAGTAAGCATGGGGACTATCAATATGTGTAGAATCAAAGTTATGGTCACTGGGATCACTTTCTGAAAGCAATGGTGTTACTGGCACTGTAGCCCTATTCAAATTCTCTTCTGCAGCTGCATACTTTACAAGAATCACATTAGCGGAGGTTGGAGGTTGTTGAGCTAACACAAGTTGTGGCCTTTGTTGGTTTTGGTAGGGTTTTTGATAGGATTGTTGCGGTCTACCATATTGTTGTGGAGGGTACTGGTTCTGGTATCTTCCCTGTTGTGGATAGGGCTGAGGGTAGGTTTGCCTAACTGCTTGCTTATTGTATGGGCAGTCTTGTGCGGTGTGATTTGTGTATCTCCGTTCTATGGTGCAATATTGGCTGCTAGGGTTCACTTGGGGTTGAGCCATGATGGGACATACATTCACCATATGGTCACCACCGCAATTGTAGCACCTCTTTATTGGGGCAAACCTTGGGATTTGTTTGCTAGTGACACCTAGTTTTTGAGCTACTTTCTCAGCGAGTTCCTCAATTGATGTGGATTCTGAGGAAGAGAGGCTAGAAGCGCTATCGGAATCTTTGTAGATTTTTGAAAGCTCTAGTTCCTCCCCCAGGTTATCCTCGATGTCGATGCACATGCGTACACACTCTTCTATGGTCCTAGGGTCCTTCAAGTACACATAGGATCGCAACTTTGTACTTAGCAATCCATCCAAGAATAAAGCCACTTGTTTGGCAGGTGTGGGTAACTCAGGAACAGGGCATCTCTCAAGATACTGCCTAAATCTTCTTCCTGCAAGTCTCACAGTCTCTTGAGGGGTCTGCTTGAAGCTGTGTATCAATGAGGAAGTATTATGCCTTATGCCACTTTTAGAGAATTCGGTGATGAAAGCCTCTAAAAGTTGGTCTATGCTCCTGAACTGTCTCTCATTCAATGGTTGAAACCATGTAAGGGCTGTGTTCCTAAGTGTTAGACCAAAGGCATTATATTGTGTGAACAGGTCCTCAACTTGTTCAGCTCTCAAGACTTGCCTAAACTCGGCCACATGATCATATGGGTCTCCTGTGCCATCGAAGTAATTCTTCATGGACTTAACTAATTGAGTCGGTCTCAAAATCCTGGTGTGTTCCCTAGGCCTTGGCAGAGGAAAATCATCAGCATTCCTTTGGTTCATTGGGGCTCTAAGTCCCTCATGTTCCACTCTATTGGTTTCTGTTCTCGTTTTGTCTCTTCCCACTGGGTTGGCAAAGCTTACCTCCGGTCTATCTCTATGTCTGTCTCTTTGAGTTCCATGAGCTTGGGATGTTCCAGCTCCTGGGTGACCAAAGGACACATTCGATCTTGGTTGGGGGAAAATAAATTCACCTTTCCAAGTGTAAGCATGCCTATCATTTTCTGTAACCACAAAGACCCTCTCTGAAGCGTGATCTAAGTAGGTCACTCTGCCTGGACTATCAGGATCTTTGAACTCATATATCATGATCCTTCCTACCTCATTTGGCTGATCAGATCTATACCTCCAAAAGGCTTCATCAGTTTCTCGGTTCAGGAGTAGATCTATGCTCTTATTGTCTTGAGGAATCCACTCTGGTGTGATAATCCTAGTGAGAACAGATTTGCCTCGGGGGGTTCTATGTTCTACACCCATGTTTCCTTGCTCCAGTTCACCTAAGTCCGCTTCTGAGATCACATTCCCAAATTCATCTGTCTTATCTGGATGATTGGTGACTACATATATTGTCCCTTCTTTGTCCAAGTACGCTCCATTTTCAAACTTGACCGCTGGATGTTCTAGTCCAATGGATTGGTCAGGGTTTTTGATCTGGACCACAGATCTTCCTAGGCCGTCCTCATAGATGTTAGCACCTAATCAGTTGGTCCTAAGGTATTCGAGTTGCGTCTTGTAAGGGCCTTCTACCCTATGTAAATATCGCACTCCAGAACTTCCTGTAGGTCTCTCCATACTGTGGGACATCTCAGACTCGCTAGTCTCAGAGCTAGGGTAGTACGAATGTTGGCTCAACTGCTGGGCCCAAGACCTAGCAGTATGATTGACACTAGCCTTTGAAGATCTAAGACTTTTTCTATCTCTCCCTAGGTGTCATCCTGATCTAAGGTTCATATGCCCAATTGAATGATCTCAAATTTTCCCAAGTACACTTTGCGTTGCTGAGTTCTTTTGTATTAGTCACTTTTTTTTTTTTTTTTTTTTTTTATTGCCCTTAGGGTGTCACTTCTTATCTAGTTAATCTTCGTCGCAAGGAACACTTAAGTTTTATCGTACTTTGAGTGTGGTAGCTCAATTTAAGTTCTTTTCCCTTAGGTTGTTTCGCAATTGTAATCTCCTAACACTTGCACTTGAGTGATTAGAGTTCTTGGACTTGGTCATTCTTAACGTGTCCGTGATTAATCAAGACCTCTATCCGTACTTAGCCTATGCTAGGGATTGACAGAGGGTGTTGAGAATTCTTGAGTTTCTTTCCTTGTTTGCCCTTGTATGCCCAGGAAGTGTGTTCCCAAGCTTGCATTTACTCTTGCTTCAAGTACCCTTTGATGCTCTCAACGAACCTGAAAAAGTCCACAAGTAGCTCAAGAATTGAATTCAGTTGACAGACATATCACTTTCATGCATGTAATTCACAGACCCAATTGCCTTTTGCCTCTATGGAAAACAATACCAAGGGACCCTCAGTTTTTCCTACCCCAGGATATGATCAACTTCAAGTTATCCTATCTAATAATCCTGATATTAATTTTACCATAACCAGTGGAGGTTTTGGTTGTACTCCCCACGAGCTTTCCAACGAAACAAAAATCACAACAAACGGATGTCGTATGAGGAAGTTATGTCCGTTAAGGGTTTTGGGGCTAACACAGGATTTAAAACAGGTTAACCGGTAGACAGGGCCTCTCAAAATGCTCTGGGTATAGGCCTCACAATGCTCTACTAACCCTTAAAAGTTCCCCACAATTTGCCAAAAAATTTAGACCACTATTCTTTTGCCCTAAAAAATTGGTCAAATTTGCCCGTCAATCGCGTTCGCAAGCTCTGTCAGTCGCGATTGATAGGTCAATCGCGATCGACGTGTCGGTCGCGATTGACAGGTCCGTCGTGGCTATCAGTCACGATTGATGGGTCAATTGCGATTGACACGTGGCCCGGATTTTCAGTCGATCGTGGTCACTCGGTCGTTGACTCTGTCGGTCGCGATTGATGGGTCGATCGCGATTGACAGATCCGTCGCGAGGGTCTGTCCGTCATGGTCAAGCCATCGTTGACTGGGTCGGTCGCGATTGACAGGTCCGTCGGGGCTGTTAGTCGCGATTGACTGGTCGATCGCGATTGATGGCTCGATCACGATTGACACGTGTCACGCGTAGGTTCTATCACTCGTGGTCAGTCGGTCGTTGACTATGTCGGTCACGATTGACGTTTCGATCGCGATTGACAAGTCAGTCGGCAAGTGTCCGTCGTGGTTTGTCGATCACGATTGACAGGTCGATCGCGATTGACAGAAATCTGAGGAATTTCAAAATTTTAAACACATATTCATGCAGCTCTAGGCCTGTACATCACAGTTACACACTTTGTTTTCCAAAATAGTCAACTTTTTTGTTGGTCGCGATTGACAGAAGTCAACGCCTCGGGACCTGCACAGTCAAATTTTTTACCTGCTGGAGCTGGTGCAGCTGCTGGGGATGCTGATTCCTGTAGAAAATCTCAAAAAACACAGAAAATCACGAGCACACAAACGCTCTCTCGCTCTCTCTCACAAGTGAAATGAGGGAAATGGTATGGGTGGGGTGATATGGCCAAAAAACTGAAATTTTTCGCAATGATGGAGATGGATGTGGGAGATGGTGAGGATGATGATGGAGATGATAAAAACAAAAGAAAATAGACAAAAGTGAAGAAAATACCTATGACTCCAACGTCTCAACTCTACGTCTTATCATCACACGCTCGTCCTCAAAGCTCGATCCCCGGCAACGGCGCCAAAATTTGGTGTAGCTCAGTGATGAGTAGCACCTCCTTTAATGTCAATCCGGGAAGACGTGAGGATGGTATGATGACCTCGAGCAAGTGAAGGCACAAGTGCGTGAGTGCGAAGCACACTAACATGCACACACATACACACACATGCGCACACAAGGCAAGACAAAGAGTGAGAAGCAATGGAGTTCTTTAGATTACTTTCAAAAAGCTCATACAAGTTCAAATCAATTACAAGCTAGCCTCAAAAATGAGCTCTCTAGCTCTAGTTTTTTACTAGGTTTTGGCCTTGTCCAGACCTAGTGTCCGACCTAGTTAAAAATTAGGTTCTCTACCCTATTTGGAGGTTCAAACGGAGTCTAAAAAATGTGAAAACTGATAGGTAGGTACTTCTAGTGATGAAAATCACTATTTTTGTAGGGATTTCTTCTAACATTTTGACATACATTTCCTGGAGCTCCCTACTTGCTCCTTCTTCTTGTGTGCCAAACTCTTTGATGCCTGAAAAATTTAAATGGCCTACTTGCCAGATCTTCTTTGACTACTGTGTCTGCTTGTGCTTTCTCTTCGCTCCGACTCCCTTCGTAGGCTTCCTTGTCTTGTGAATCCTTCAGTTCCTTGACTACTGCCAACAGATGCATAAACAACCTATTAAGGAGGTTGAAGTGAGAAGAGTGGTGTTTGAGGATACTAGTCCTCCGGTTAGCATGCATAAAAATGCTGCACATACACATGTTCAAGAGAATGTCCATTCAGATCAGTCTGCACATGTTCCTGTTCAGCAACCATTGAGACGTTCTGCACGTGTCTCATATCCACCTGATAGATATGTTCCAGGTTTAGATTTTGTTATGGTAACAGATTCCGGTGAGCCTTCTTGCTACAAAGAGGCTATGCAGACAGAGGATCATGTCAAGTGGGAGCGTGCCATGAAGAGTGAGTTGGATCCTATTCACAAGAATGGTACTTGGGACTTAGTACCTTTGCCAAAGGGCAGAAAAGCTTTACCATGTAAATGGGTATATAAGCTGAAATTCACATCAGATAGTGCTTCTCCAAAATATAAAGCACGACTTGTTGCAAAGGGTTTTAAGCAACAACATGGTGTTGATTTTGAGGAAATCTTCTCTCTAGTGGTTAAGATGACTACTTTGCGCATGTTGCTTGGATTCGTTGCAATGGAGGACTTAGAGCTAGTCCAAATGGATGTGAAAATAGCTTTCTTGCATGGAGATCTTACAGATGAGATCTATATGGAACAACCAGAGGGTTATGTAGTTCCTGGCAAGGAAAGCCTAGTTTGTAAGCTCAAGAAGAGCTTGTATGGACTTAAACAGTCTCCTAGACAATGGTACCAAAAGTTTGATGCTTTTATGAAGTCCCAAGGCTATTCTTGGAGCAATGAGGATCATTGTCTCTACACAAAGAGATGTTTTGATGGTCTGATGGCAGCTTGATATGCTTGATACTTTATGTCGATGATATGTTGATTGTTGGGAAGTCCTCTTATGATTTGTCACTTCTCAAAAAGAAGTTGAGTCAGACATTTGATATGAAGGATTTGGGGGATGCCAAACATATTCTTGGCATGCGCATTACTCATGATAGGAGTAAAAGATGCATATACTTGTCAATAAGTGAGTACATATCCAAAGTACTTCACCGATTCAATATGCAGGGTGGAAAGGCATTGAGTACACCTTTACCCACATATGTGAAATTGAGCAAGGATGACTGCCCCAAATCAGATGAGGAAAAAGAATTCATGACCAAAATTCCCTATCAGTTTGATGTTGGTAGTCTCATGTATGCTATGGTAGCTACGAGACCAGACATTGCATTTGCAGTGGGAGTTGTGAGCAGATATATGTCTAATCCTGGCAAGAAACATTGGGAAGCGATCAAAATGATTTTGAGATATCTAAGTGGCACTAAGGACAAGTGTCTATGCTTAGGTAGAGGGAAAGCATCCATTATTGGTTACACAGATTCTGACTATGCTGGTTGTGTAGACAATCGTAAGTCTACATCAGGGTACATTTTTCATTTTGCTGGAGGTGCTATCTCTTGGAGATCTCGTCTTCAAGAATGTACCGCTGTTTCCACCACAGAAGCATTGTATGTTGCAGTAAGTGAGGCATGTAAGGAAGCATTGTGGCTTTCTCATCTTGCTTGTGATATGGGTTTACCTCAGCATGTACCTCACTTGCTTAGTGATAGTCAGAGTGCCATCGCTTTGGCTAAGAATCCGGTCTATCATGCACAGACCAAGCACATTGAGGTGAGGTATCACTTCATTAGAGATTGCTTAGCCACTGAGAGCGTTATTCTTGAGAAGGTTCACACTCAAGATAATGCTGCAGATGCTTTCTAAAGCTCTACCACATGATAGCTTTCGACACTGTTGTCACTTGATGGGGGTTACTTGATTCTTGATCTTACGCAGTCACTTATATACTGTGTAACATGCCCATCAGGTGGGAGGTATAATTTGTATACTTATACTCAGGTATTCTTTATCATTCTTTATTTTTCTCTCATAGTTACTCTGGCCATATTGGCCTTTAGTGGGAGATTGTTACCGTTAGTGTCCATGTGAAAGGCCAAATGGCCACCGGACACTTCTTTGTATATGTTCTTTAATAAAACATATAGTGGCCTGGTTAGTCACAGACTGTAAGTTCGACCGCATTTGTAAGACCTAAGAAGTCTGTCTTCGTGCTCCCTGTGTACTGTGCTTTCTACGTATTCTACAGCCTCTGTGTGGAGTATTGCGAGCGGCCTGATATAGATGACAACATTTAATTCCATAATTGTACCCAACGAATATACATTTTACTGCTTTATCATCCAATTTTTTGCGATGTTGTTCAGGCACTAATGCATATGCCAAATAACCAAAAACACGCAGATGAGCAACAAATGGCTTTCGATCATGCCAAGCCTCATATGGATTGATAGACTGTACTGCTTTAGTGGGACACATGTTAAGTACATATGCTGCACACATAACAGCCTCAAGCCAGAAACTATGTGGTAAGGCCTGAATCTTGACCATACCCCTCGCCATCTCCATGAGTGACCTATTCTTCCGTTCAGCAACTCCATTTTTTTGAGGTGTATACAACACTGTACATTGGTGTTTTATCCCACATTCAGCCAGAAATGCATTAAAGTCAAAAGACATATATTCCCTCTCCCCCCTCGACCAGAATGGAGGGTGCCCATTTTACATGCTGACATATTTTCAGCCAAAACCAGAAACTGTTTGAAGCACGTAATCACTTCGGACTTTGCTTTGAGTGGATATACCCATGCATGCCTGGAAAAATCATCAATGAAAGTCATGAAGTAAAGATAATTTCCAAAAGAGGGTGTTTGCATAGGACCACAAACACTGCATTGAACAAGCTGCAATTTTTTAGTAGCCCGAACTGAACCATCTTTTGGAAACGAGGAACGCTGCATTTTGCCCAAAATACAACCTTCACATATATGTTTACCAGGTGCCTCAAGTTTGGGCAAAGAGGACACCATTTCAGATTTCTACAGGCGTAGCAAACTAGTAAAGTTCAGATGACCAAAGCGTGCATGCCAAAGCTTTGCATCTAACATAGCCTAAGAATCATGTACTGCACATGCTGAATCACTCAGAGATTTCTCATAATCTATGAGCTTCTACAGCCCATGAGATAAAATGCCAGAAGCAATAATCACGTCGCCATTTGACACAGCATGAACTGTACATCTATGATCAACAAATTTCACAACCAAGCCAATCTTGGCTAATGTAGAAACTGATAACATATTCTTCTTGATCCTTGGCTTAAATAAAACATCTGACAAAGTGAAAGAACTACCATCAACAGTAGTCAGAATGATCTTACCAACTCCCATGAAAGGATAAGAGGAGTTGTTGGCGCATGTGACAGTATTCCCTGTAGGGGCAAGCTCGAGTGACGAGAAGAAACTATGCTACGAGGTAATATGTTTGGTCGTCCCACTATCAAAGTACCAAACATCTGAGTCTACTGTAGACATGCACTGCTCATGAGAAGATGGGTCAAAATTGTAAATAGTAGTAAACGCCCATTCTTCATCCTACACAAGGTTAGCAGACTCTGTTTTTGGAGTAGAGGCCTCTGCAACAACCATTCAAGCCTATTTTTTCTTTGCCTCTTTTGCAGCTACTTTAGGACAGTTCTTTATGATATGATCATTTCCTTTACATTACTTGCAAAACAATTTCTACTTTTTTGATTTCTTCTCATCTTTGTCTTTCTTCTTTGAATGTGCAGAATTAGAAGATTTCCGCTTACTAGTTGAAGAGCTCCATTTTCCTTTGCTCTTATGACTAACCACAAAAGCTTGATCTGCAACATGCATAATGGACCTATTCTGCCTCGACTGATCTTCCTGCAACAGAACATAGACTAACTCATAAAATCACCCGTGGGGATTTCCAGAAGAACCCAACATATGTCGGAGCCAAAGCCTCCATACATGCAATAAGGAAGGAACCTACCTATATGATCTATGCCATACCAGCTCAAGAATCCAAGAAAGATTATCCCTTGTAGCTACCAAATCACTACAAAGGCTTTGAAGATGTTTTTGAAAAGAAGAATGCAGATATCCTTCCAAAGCATAGACCTTATGATTGTGCCATAGAACTTCAAGAGCGAGCACAACCGCACTTTGGACCAATCTACAGACTATCCTGAGAGGAACTTACAGAACTACGCAAGAACATTGATGAGAATCTAGCAAAGGGGTTTATCAAACACTCAAAGTCTCCAGCAGGAGCTCCTATTTTATTTGTAAAAAAGAAGGATGGGACTCTCCGGATGTGTGTAGACTATTGTGGATTGAATAAAGTCACTATAAATAACAGATACCCTCTACCACTCATATCAGAGCTCTTCGAATGTCTTGGAAAAGCAAACTTCTTCACAAAGATTGACCTTCGAGGAGCTTACAACCTTGTCAGGATCAGAGAATGAGACCAATGGAAGACAACATTTTGAACAAGGTATGGCCATTTTGAATATGTAGTTCTGCCATTCGGTCTCACAAAGCTCCAGCTATTTATGATGAATGATATCTTTCGAGAGTATTTAGATGACTTTGTGGTAATATATCTCGATGATATCCTGATATTCTCCAAAAATCTGAGGATCATGAATATCATGTAAAGATAGTCCTAAAGAAACTAAGAGAAAAAGGGTTATATGAAAAATTGAAGAAGTGCTCTTTCCATCAGGCAGAAGTGGAGTTTCTAGGATACATTGTATCAAAGAAAGGAATCTTTATGGACCCTAAGAAAATCAAGACAATCCTTGATTGGCAACCACCTTCCTGTGTTCGAGATGTACAATGTTTTTTAGGGTTTGCCAATTTTTATAGGATATTCATAAGAAGTTACTCCAAGATAGTGACTCCCCTTATCAAGCTTATAGGAAAATCAAAATTCTCATGGACCGAAGAAGTAGAAAAAGCCTTTCAGAAATCAGCATTCACTACTGCTCCAATTCTAGTTCATCGTGATTCCAGTAAACCCTTCTTCCTAGAGATAGATGCATCAGACTTTTCCCTAGGGGCCATTCTTTCCCAATATGGAGATGATGGAGACCTCCACCCAGTTGCATATCATTCAAGGAAATTTTCCCCTCCAGAGATTAATGATGAAATCCATGATAAAGAACTTCTTACCATAGTAGATGTGTTTGATACCTGGCATCACCATCTAGAAGGAGCAACTCACAGAGTTACTGTGTATACAGATCACAAGAACTTGGAGTATTTTATGACCACCCGCATCCTCAATAGAAGGAAATCTCGATGGAGTAACTTTCTATCTAGGTTTGATTTTGTAGTCACCTACCGTCCAGGATTTCAACAATGTCAGTCAAATGCCTTGTCCAAAAGATCTTACCTTGCACCAAAGAAGGGTGAAGAGGCCTTTGATCAACAAGAGAGTGTATTACTTGAGCATCTCCAGTTAGCAGCTATCTCTTCAACCCATCATGAAGATTCAGCCTTGAATCATTTGATCCGTGAGAATCTACCACAAGATGAATTGTTTTGTAATTTTAAGCAGAAAAATCAAGAAGGAAAAGTCCAAGAAGTAAATGAATTTCAAGAAAAGGACGGGTTACTATTCTATAAGAACCTATTGTATGTCCCTCCAGGAAAGCCCAGGATCCAAGTACTTCAACAACGTCATGACAACCTGGCAGCAGGACATTTTGGAGTAAATAAAACAATAGAACTCATATCAAGGGATTTTTGGTGGCCTCAAATGTGGAAGGAAGTCAAAGAACATATTCGAACATGTGACACTTGCAATAGATCTAAGGTACCACGACATAAACCTCATGGCCTCTTGCAACCTTTACCTATTCCTGAAAGGCCATGGGCTTCATTGTCTATGGATTTCATCACAGATCTACCAAAGTCAGATAAGTATGATGCCATTCTTGTTATTGTGGATAAATTTACAAAGATGGCACACTTCATTCCAACTACAAAGGCAATCACAGGTGCCGCCACTGCTAGACTTTTTCTCAGATACATCTTTAGGCTTCATGGATTGCCTGATGATATTGTCAGTGATCGAGGTCACAGTTCATATCCAGTTTTTGGAACAGTATTTGCAAGCTCCTTGGTGTTCAAGTTAAATTATCTACATCAAATCATCCTCAAACTGATGGACAAACAGAACGGGTGAATCAAGTTCTAGAGCAATATCTCCGTT
The DNA here is from genome assembly GCA_020310875.1 of Ceratopteris richardii. Lineage (NCBI taxonomy): Eukaryota > Viridiplantae > Streptophyta > Polypodiopsida > Polypodiales > Pteridaceae > Ceratopteris > Ceratopteris richardii. The sequence continues at coordinate 104,060,143 of CM035416.1, read as the reverse complement.
GCAATAGCAACTATCACCAAAATGATTGGTTTGAGTTGTTACCCTTTGTAGAGTTTGCCTATAACAATAGTGTTCATGCATCTATTAAGCAAACTCCCTTCTTTGCAAACTATGAACAACATCCAAGGATGGATATACAACTCTCAAATCATGTAAAGAACCCAGCTGCCAGAGACAAGGCCCAGTACCTGATGGACATTCACAAAGAACTCAAGGAAGAGATCCATAAAGCTCAAGAACAATATAAGTACTATGCAGATCAACATCGTGTCTAGAATCCATCATATCAAATTGGGGATAAAGTATGGTTACTCAGAAACATTTTGCAAACTTCAAGTCCTTGTGCAAAGTTATATCATCAAAGATCTGGTCCAGTTACCATCTTGGCCAAGATTTATCCAGTCACCTTCAAGCTCCAGCTACCAAGTACCATGAGAATGCATCCAATTTTCCATGTATACATGTTGGAACCATATCAGATTTCACCATTGAGGGGGAGAGATATAGTCCTTCACCACCTATCGAGATTGATGATCATGAAGAACTTGAAGTCGAGCATGTCCTAGATTCAAGAATATCCCGAGGGAGGTTAGAGTACCTTATTCATTGAAAGGGTATGACATCAGTGATCGTACTTGGGAACCTGCATAAAACCTTTAGAGAGCACCAATCTAGGTTCGAGAATTCCATAAGAGAAATCCAATGAAGCCGAGACCAGAGAACATGACCACTCCTCGTGGAACTCGTCGCTTGAGGGGGAGGTGATGTCATGGACAAAGGAAAGCATCTTGAATCTTAGATTCCATGTGAATCCTATATCTCATGATTGGTTCATAATTAGGAGAAACCAATGCTCCCATTGCGTCCGGAACATGCCAAAACCCTAAAATCGAATGTCTTCTTGCTTGATTATGACATCCAAAGACCATGCTTCGAATTGATTACATCATCGATGACATCATCAATTCGTAACCGCCCTTGGAAAACTTATATAAGGAGGGGTTGGCCACATTCACTCTCAGTCTTGCCAATACCAGTCTTGGATCTCAAGGAGTCGTGACCGCCAAGTAAGTACTCTCCAAGTTCCAGTTTGAGTTCTTGTCTTGTTCCTTGTTCTAGTCTTTTCTAGTCTAGTTATTGGACATCTTGTGTTGTCCTCTTGTAATCTCGTAGTACGAGATCCTATCGAGTTCTTTCTTGCATCTAGTTCATCTCCCAGAAGGAAGTTCTTATAATCCAAATATCATGTTCCATACTTATGATCCGAGGTTGTGGGACATCTTGTATCAATCAAGTATTCTTGTATCGTTTTCCCTTCGTGGGTGTTCTTGTAATTAGAAGTGTATTTCTGAAATCTTGTCTACTGTAGTCAGAGGGCACAATCTAGTGCTCCCCTAACACCAACTACCCATTATGGGCTTATATGATGCGACATGTATTGGTTGCAAAAGGACTGTTGAACATTGTGTAGGGTGTTGAAAAACATCATATCACGCCTGCAACTGTTACAACTACAAGTACTGAAGCTGATGCAGAAGGTGTTGAAGATGATGATATTCTGCATATTCCTGTTCATGCTATGGGTTCTGCTACATCTACTGCTGAGCAAATTCATTGGGATGGCAGAGATGCCCAGGCACATGCATTGATAGTTTGTCTATCAAATGTGCCATTATTCCTCACATTCGCTCTTGCAAAACAGCTAAGGATGCTTGGGATACACTTATCGCATTGTACCAAGCTAGGAATGAGGCTCGTGTTGCTAATTACCTCCAAAAACAGTTGGAGAGTGAGCACATGAATGAAGGTGATTCTATGGACAATTTTCTAACAAAGATCAAAGACTTGATGGAACAATTGATTTTTGCTGATGAAGTTATACCAGATAGCTCATTTGTGCTGACCATTTTGAATGGTCTTCCTAATTCATATCAGAGATTTGCTTCTACTCTTCGTTTGATGATGAAAGCCAATCCAAATACCTTGTCATTTGAGAATTAATGTCTGGATTATGCTTCTTTAACTAGGGCATTCCAATGATAACTAGATGTATTGGGCTCGATATTACATTGAAAGATATGTAGGATTCATGGTCACCAAGGTGTACTCTTAATGGTGTGGTTTCCATGGTTATATTCTGAGATGCTAGAGATCGTCCATCTACTACTTCAGCTACTACTAGTTTGTTCTTCCGAAGTAGAGGAATTCCATGTTTCTTAACCAATCCTTAATCGATGAGACATGAGGAGGCTCCTGAATCTACTAAGGCTGTAAGGGAAAGGGTCTTCTTAGGCATGATTAACTTGACATGTGGAAGACATGTTTTTATGGGTGTAGCTAGAATTATGAGATCCTTTCTTATATCATGGTCCGGCTGCATGGTCTCTTTTACAACTGGACTTCCTCGTTTCCCTGCTCTACAAGGGTGGCTGCGACTCTGGAGTTTGTTCTTTTGTTCGGATAATGAATTGCAATATGTCCAGGGTTTCCACAATAGAGACATAACTTATTAACTCTCCTTCTCTATTTCTCTTCTGGTGTTAGAGGCTAAAACTTAGTTACATCTGTTTGCATAGGTTCAGGCATAGACTCATCTTTAGGAGTGGGCTGGAAAGGTTTCCACTGGTGAGGTCTTCCTTCTACTTGTTTTTCTTGTTTCCTTTCAAAAAGTTGATTATCACATTGAGTAAGGTTCCAATAAAGCCGACCTTGGATGCCTCGTCAGGGTATCTATCAGGTTGCATACAGATGTATAATTTAACTTGCTGAAGAAATCCATGAAACTTTGTGCGATCCCCATCGAACTTTTCTGGCATGCAAATCTTGGGTTCCTTCATAAATGATGTACTAGGCTATTGACTCACTTGAATACTCCCTTGATTTGCTTGAAGACTCCCGATTCGTTCTTGTAATTCTTGGAGGAGTGCACCTACATGCACTGGATGTCCCATCTCGACTTGTGTCTGTCGATCTTCGACTTGTTGTTGGAGACTCTGAAGTGATGCTACAATCTGTTCATAAGCGTTCTCCATGATGCCTGATCTTGGATAGAAGCTAGTCTTGCCAAAATGTCAGGGGAGCACTAGATTGTGCCCTCTGACTACAGTAGACAAGATTTCGGAAATACACTTCTGATTACAAGGACACCCACGAAGGGAAAACGATACAACAATACGTGACTGATACAAGATGTCCCACAATCCGGGACTAATAGGTATGAATAACTCGACTAGAGATGATATAGGAGATCCCACAACCCGAGATCGTAAGTATGGAACACGATATCTGGATTACAAGAACTCCCTTCTCAGAGATGAACTAGATACAGGAAATAACTCGACATGATCTCGTACTATGATATTACAAGAGGACAACACAAGATGTCCAAGAACTAGACTAGACAAGATTAGAACAAGGAACAAGACAAGAACTCGAACTCGAACTTGGAGAGTACTTACTTGGCGATCACGACTCCTTGAGCTCCCTTTTGTCCATGAGAGTTGGTACCATCCAACTTATCTTCAACAACCAACATACGGAATACATCACTGCTTTCAGCCATGGCCGATGACTAAAATACCTTGATGCAAAAAATTGACTGTATCTCAAAAAGTTGAACAGAACTGGCCAGAAGAATTCTACTAGATATGTGCCAGACTTCGAGATGCTTATACTGGTTAACCAAAACTGGTATATACCTTTGGCACAAAAAGACGAAATAGCTTGCACAAGCGCTATGATAGTGCACTTGGAGGTCGAAACGAGCTCAGATCGTGATTTTGGCACAACAAACGAAGTTGCTTTGATCTCGAAAATAAGCTGAGTATGCTCACCAAAATTCGTGCGATTTTGAGACTGTAACCGGAGAGGTGTCGACGACACCCTAGATGAAGTAGCGACCTGCTCTGATACCAATTGTTGGAGTTAGATGTCTGTGGAAGCACGCGAAAAGCATAAGGAAGACGAAAAAGCTTGGAGCACAACACACAATACTGAATGTATTACTAAAGAAGGTACATAGCCAGTTAGGGCTATAGGCATATATACAAGCCGGGGGAAAAAAACCTCCTAAAAAGGGAAAAAAGTGCCCCTAGCGGTCCTAGAGTGTTCACACACATCACTACCTAAATATATCAACACTCCCAAGCATAATGCCGCCAATATCGCATGCTTATTATAACAAGTCATTATTATGTGACAAGTAGATTAATTAACATTTTATAATTTCATCCTTGCATGTTAAGCGGCATGGTTGGGCCAATCACCTTCGAGGAGAGGGGGTGCAAGTTCAAATCCACTTGGGCATATGGAATGCTCCCCAATCCTTTGGGCTAGGATGATGGATTTCAGCCTTGGGCTGCACTATGGTTGACTAAGGGTTTCAAGCATCCGGTGTAACTGGCCTTTGGGATAGTTGTACTTGCTATGACCTTGGGGCGTGTTATAAGCTAGTTGTCAAACTAACATATCTTATTTGGTCTTAGGGCCACTCCTTCCCCAACTCTTTCCTAGCGGACCTTTGGGCTCTATAATTCCAACCATTCGAGGAGTCTTACCCCTGCCATGTGGGATGTGGGGGTCCCATGGATTTGAAACTCACTTTCAGTTATACTTCAATTAATTCAAGCATATCAAAAGACATAAGGTCACATCTCCTTTTCAAAAGACATAAGGTCACATCTCCTTTGAAAAGAAGAAACATCCAACATTTTTCAATAATTTCATAAACGATAACAATTCCTCCTTGTAATAGTTGTAAAGGAGAGAAATGAAATAGGTTAAAATCAACAATACAGAAAATAAAACGTAATTAAAAAAGTTCATGAGAATAAATAGAAGCTCGAAATTTTCTACAAGCTCGAAATTTCCATGAGTATTGTTTGTACAAGAAAAAGGTTTCACTAGATTTCGAGTGACTTGAATTGATTATGCTAGCGACCACCCTCACGGTGGATTCATATGGGTCGCACATGACATTTGATTGATCGTACTTCGGGGAAAATTGCCTTTTTTTCGGTGACTCCAAAAACCTTAAGTGACTGGATTGGTGCTGGTTAGCACCAGTCCGTTCGGGTCACTTGAAATGGTGTTGACAGTATACGGGAAGAAGCAAGTACGGACACACATGCAGATTTAGCACTAAGGCAACCTTTCATTTTTTTCAAAACCCTTACATCATTTTAAAGTGATTCTCATCACTAAAAACCCCTGTAAATACCATTTTCACCTTTTTGTAGCTCCATTTTGTACAAGCCAAGGAGTCCTCGAGCTTGAGGAGCCTTAGAAGTAGTTGCCCATCAATTTTCGTATTTTTTAGATCTCGTTTGAGCCCTCAAATAAACCCTCGAACCTAATTTTTAACTAGGCCGGACACTAGGTCTGGACAGGGCCAAAGCTAGGCAAAAACTATAAATAGAGCTAGAGAGCTCATTTTTGGGGAGCTTCTTGTAGTTTTGAGCTTGTATGAGAACTTTGTTGCAATAGAAGTGATTCCATTGTCTTACTCTCTTTGTTCTTGCCGTGTGTGCGCGTGTGTGTGTATGTGTGTGCATGTTAGTGTGCTTCTCACTCACACATTTGTGCCTTCACTTGCTCGAGGTCTTCATACCATCCTCATGTCTTCCCGGATTGACATTAAAGGAGGTGCTACTCATCACTGAGCTACACCAAAATTTTGGCGCCGTTGCCGGGGATTCGAGCTTTGAGGACGAGCGTGTGATGGTAAGATGTAGAGAGGACGTGTTGGAATGGTAAGTAGTAGGTAAATTTCTGATTTTTCTCCATCTCCATCTCCATCTCCACCTCCTTCTTCATCTCCACCTCCACCTCCTTCTCCACTACATATTCCCTCTTCCTTGTCATTCCCCTCATTTGTTGTGTGCGAGTTTGAGAGAGAGCGAGCGCATGCATTTGTGTTGTGTGTTTTTTTTTTTGCATGTTCTTGCAGGTACCAGCTCCATCACCATCTCCAGCAAGCTCAGCAGGTACAGAATCCTTCTGCACAGGCCCCGAGGCGTTGAGCTTGAGCTATCGCGACACTTCACAAACTTCGACTAATCGCGTTTCTGAGTGCACCACGACACTGCGCAGGCCGAGAGCACCTAGGATCACAAGACAAAACTGAAAAATTCACCATATCCCGAGCTATCGCGACACCTCGAAGTATCGCGACACACCGGCACCACGACCTATCGCGACACCTCGGAGTATCGCGACACTCCCAAGTATCGCGACACCCCGACCTATCGCGACACTTCCACCTATCGCGACACCTCGACTTATCGCGACACTTCCCACCTATCGCGACACCCCGGAGTATTGCGACACTCCCAAGTATCACGACACCCCGACCTATCGCGACACCTCGACCCGACCTATCGCGATACACAGGCTTAACACATAAATTTTTAGGATAACTTGATTGATTAAAATTGGGGTACTTTTTGGGCTTAATCTTGGACACATTGGGAGGATATAAGAGCCTTAGGAGTGGGCAAAAGACCTAGAAACCAGGGAGGAATTTCCTGAAACCTGAGAGCCTGTTTGGACCCCTAAGTGCCTGAATGGTCATAACTTCACCATACGAACTCCGATTGATGAGATTTTGGTCTCATTGGAAAGCTTGTTGAAAATTCTACGTGGACCTCGACTGGTTTTTTGTAGAATCATACGTGGAGTTTTAGAACATGTATTTTCAAGTTGGCCTTTAGGTGAGACTAGGTGGTCCTAAGATTGAGGGGGTACAGTGAGTTACTCCAGGGGGGACTGCAAATATTGATGTGTGTCTTTCAATTACTTGTGGTAATAGAGCTATACTGACTGGTGAGCTTTTGCAGGAACATTGTGTGCACTCAAGGCAATCCAAAGCAAGCTAGCAAGGGTGAGTACCAAGCTTGGGAGAAGGCTTCCTGGGCTTGTGCAGCAATCTGAGCAACCAGAGGATTAAGGTTGGAAGTTCTCTCAGCCCTCCTTTGTCAATTCCTAGCCTAGGCTAAGTACGACTTAGGTGTGGTAATTAATTAGGGCAACGTTAGGCACGAATCAAGTCCAAGAGAATTAATCAACCAAGTGCAAGAATTAAGTAGGTCTTAAGTTAAACTGGAGTCGATCACTTATCAAGTGCGAAATTCACTTAAGTACTCCTGACGACGCGATTTTAGACAAGATCATAAACATAATATTCAACTCAAAAGAACAAAGTGATTGGTGCAAATTAACCTGCAACGAGAGTGTGCCTGGGTCCAAGGGGGTAGATAAATCAGGCATATGAACCTTAGGTCAGGCAGACACTTAGGCCGAGACATACAAAGCCTCAGATCTTCTGAAGCTTGCTAGGTCTTGGGCCCAGCAGTTGAGTGATTACCCATACACTCCACGATCAGAAACAAGTGATTCGGAAATGTCCTATCACATGGAGAGACCAGTAGGTAGTTCAGGGGTGGCTTATCTAGAAAACCCAGAAGGACCTTACAAAACTCAATTGGAATACATCAGGACTAATCGTCTAGGTGCTCGCATCTACGAAGATGGCCTGAGAAGATCTGTGGTCCAGATTAAGAACCCCGATCAACCCCATGGACTAGAACACCCGGTAGTTAAGTTCGAGAATGGAGCGTACCTAGATAAAGAGGGGACTATGTATGTAGTCACCACTCTTCCTGATAGAACACATGAGTTTGGAAATGTGATTGCAGAGACCGACATGGGTGATATAGAGCAAGGGAACGTAGAGAGAGAGCCAAGAACCCCCCGTGGTAAATCCATCTTGACCAGAATCATGACTCCAGAGTGGATTCCGCAGGATAATAAAAGCATATATTTGCTTTTAAACTGAGAAACTGATGAGGCCTTTTGGAGGTATAAGCCTACCTTGCCTCATGAAGTAGGTGCTCTCACAATCTATGAGTTTAAAGACCTTGACAACCCAGGTAAAGTAACATACCTAGACAATACATCAGAGAGGATCTTCGTGGTCACCGAGCATGGCAGACATGCCTACACATGGAAGGGTGAATTTGTTTTCCCCCAACCTCGGACTAATGTGTCATACAGTCACCAAGGAGCTGGGACCTCCCAAGCTCATGGAGCTCAAAGAGATAGAAGTAGAGACAAACCTGAGGTAAGTTTTGCCAACTCCCTGGGAAGAGAAAGAACGGGAACGGAAAGAAATAGAGTGGAACCTGAGGGACATAGAACCCCATGGAATCAAAGGAAATGCTGACTATTTCCCTTTGCCAAGACCGAGAGAACACACTAGAACCCTAAGACCAACTCAACTGGTAAAGTCCATGAAGAATTACTTCGATGGCACTGGAGACCCTTATGACCATGTGGTAGAATTTAGGCAAGTCTTGAAAGCTGAACAGGTAGAGGATCTATTCACACAATATAATGCTTTTGGTCTAACCCTTAGGAACACTGCCCTCACGTGGTTCCAACCACTGAACGAGAGGCATTTCAGAAACATAGACCAGCTCTTAGAGGCATTTATCATTGAGTTTTCTAAGAGTGGCATCAGGCACAACACTTCCTCACTAATTCATAGCTTCAAGCAAACACCTCAAGAGACGGTCAGACTAGCAGGAAGACGGTTTAGGCAATACCTAGAGAGATGCCCGATGCCTGAGTTACCCACACCAGCCAAGCAAGTGGCCTTGTTCTTAGATGGATTGTTGAGCACCAAGCTCAGGTCATATGTGTATCTGAAGGACCCCAGAACTATAGAAGAGTGCGTGCGCATGTGCATAGACATTGAGGATAATTTAGGCGAGCTCAAAAACTAGGTGTCTCTAGCAAACAAATTCCGAGATTTGCCCCAGTTAAGCGGTGCTACACTTGTGGAGGTGACCATATGGCAAATATATGTCCCATTATGGCCCAACCCCAGGTGAATCCCAGTAGCCAGTACTGCACCATAGAGCGAAGGTACACCAACCACACTGCACAAGACTGCCCATATAACAAACAAACTGTTAGGCAAAATTACCCTCAGCCATATCCACAACAGGGTAGATACCAGAATCAGTACCCACCACAACAATACAACAGACCACAGCAAACTTATCAGCCACCCTATCAAGGGTAGCAGAGACCTCAACCAGTCCTAGTACAGCAACCCCCCGCACCAACCAATGTGATCCCAGTGAAATATGCATCTACTGAAGAAAATCCGAACAGAGCCATAGTCCCAGTCACCCCATTGCTATCAGACAGTGATCCAAGTGACCATAGTTTTGACTCCACACATATTGATAGCCCACAGGCTTACTACATGCAGTCACCCGAGCATAACGAGTCATACTATTATGAGGACCCAAGTGAAAATAGTGGGGAGCCTGAGTATGCCAATGTCATGTACACAAACCCCAACTCTAGACCTCAACCTAGGCAGGTACGACCCCCATTTCCTAGAGGACCATGCTTCAGATGTCAGGGAGATCACCTTATACATGATTATCCACTGCCTGCCCCTACACAACCTCAACCAGTAACAATTCAGGGTTTCTGTCAAGACTGCGAGAAAGAGCATCTCCTACGAGATTGCCCAAAGAACCCTAATAACATGTCTAAAATCACTCCTATCAATGTTGTTGGGTTAGTTGTAGACTCCACAGGGAGTGTGACTTCCACTGCACCTGTGCAAGTGATCACAAGAGCCCAAGCACTACAACAAAACCAAGGTGTTGGTCAGGAAAAGAGCCCCGAGGTGAGTGAAACAGAGAGCATAACCAAAAAGAGGACTAGAGCCTGGAAGGATAGTCGTGAAAGAATGAAAAGGCAATGGGCAAAAAAGATGAGCGAACTTGAAGAAAGCTTGAGAGAAACCAAAGCAAAGATAAGTGAACTCGCATCTCAAAACCACTCTCACACCACCCCTCCACCACCTCTCCCTTTACCCGCCAATCCACCTTCTTCCATTCCCCAACCTTTCAATACACCACCCTTAACCCACCCACCACCCAGAGTAGGATCCGTCCTAGCCGATCCCACTCCCGAGGACCTAAACATGATGCTTAGAGCATATCAGGCCAGAATCCAAGAAGGGCCAAATGTAACTGATCATGAAAAGTGTTACCCTAGAGCAGAACTAGAGCTAGAACGAACCAAAATTTGTGCTAAGATGGTGGAATTGGCTCAGACTATGTTTGAAGCCAGTCGCCTCTTTAACATCGCTAGTTCAGCTAAGACGTAGTTACACTTTGATGGACTACTAGAACGAATAGAGAGGCTGATTGCACAATCAGAAAAGGAACCCGCCTCTCAAAATAAGGGCAAGGCAAGTGAGAACGCGAGCCTACCTCCCCAGGAAGCCTACGTGCCTAACTCTACGGAGCCAGCCACATCATCTTCTATGAATCGGTTCACACCAGAATTCCTACAAAAGATTCAAGAAGACAAATGGGCTAAAGAAAGTGAAGTCCCTCCTCCCATTGAACTTGTGGATGATGCACACGAGCGATTCCCACAGGACATCCCATCCATTTATGAGGAGCATGAGAGCACCCACTCTCAAGAGAGATTAGACTTTGAGTCTAATTCTCTACAAGAATTACCACATTTCACAGGCCCATGGGAAACCAAGTCTACTTGTCTGAGAGCGCCCACAATCATGATAAGAAATGAAGACTCTAAGCAATTGCTACTACTTCCCTATGGAAGCGTTGGGGCAAGCCAACACTCAGGCCCACGAGGATGAAATTGCAAATGGCCAATGGTCACATTGAAAGGCCATTAGGACTGCTAGAAGGAATAACTCTCACTACATGTGGTGTCGAGTTCAAGCATACATTTGCTATATGTGATTTTAGCAAAAATCATGCCTATGAAATGATCTTGGGAAGACCATTTATGCGACAGTTGCAAGTGGTACAGGACTGGGGAACCAATTCTTTGTACCTGCAACACTTAGGTGTTACGACCAAAGTGAATCTCAAAGATTACTCTCATAGAGATGTCCCTCCTATCCAATGGAATCCCATCCATAGAGCCAAAGATGATACGGAATCTGTGCATTCCATAGGATCAGGATCCTCATGGATGCATGAAGACACCCACCTATGGATGTGCAAAGTGGCAGTAGAAGAGGAGAAAAGAGCAAAGGCCAGAGAAATAGGTGCAAACGAAACACATAGACCCATTCAAGACCCAGCCTATGCACTTGTAGTATTTCCTGATGAAGAATTTGAACCCCATGGCTGGGCATAAATCTTAGCAACAATGGATGTAGCCATCAATGAAGAACAATGGACACCCCACTGTGATGAGGATGGCTATGACATTTCAGTCTTCTCCATAGAGCCAATCATGGGAGAGGCAGTGTTAGAAGAGTGTGAGCCTAGCCCTGATGCATTCGAGGATGCAAGTGACTCCGATCTAGAGTCAATCATCATGGACCCACCTTTTGCATCAGATGAAGAATACTTCTATGAAGTAGAATTTCAGCCCCAGAGGCACGGAGAGCTTACGAATGATGTAAGGCTAGCCACACATGTGACCCCGAAGGAAGAAGGAAAGAAAAGGAAGAAGAAAGAAGTCACACAAGCAGAGGAAGGATCTTTGTTTGAGGTCCCGGAAAATTTCAAGAAGTATGAGATAGATGACAGGAGAGTCATGATCAAAATGCCTAAACGAGAGGCGCAATCAGGCAAGGCCTATGACAACAAAGAAACCACCAAGAAAATAGTGGTAGCTGTGGAAGAAGGAGAAGAAAGATGCACATACATAGGCCATGACCTGACAGAAGAGGAAGAACAAGAGCTAATAGCCTTGCTAAGAGAATACAGAGATGTATTCGCTTGGAGTTACAAGGATTTGAAAGGAGTGGACCCTGACATATGCTCACACACAATTCCCATGACCTCAGATGCTAAACCCTCTAAGCAAAAGCCATACACATATAATGATAACTATGCTGCTAAGATCAAAGAAGAGATAGACCGCTTGGTGGACGCCGGATTTATCTATGAAATTGAGCACACTGAATGGGTATCCCCCATTGTAGTGGTGCCCAAGAAGAACGGCAAATTACGAGTATGCATTAACTTGAAGAAGGTTAATGCAGCCACTATTAGAGATAGTTATCCGCTTCCTATCACTGAGCATCTATTAGAAAGGGTAGCAGGCAAGGAAGTGTACAGCTTCCTAGATGGGTTTTCGGGCTACAATCAAGTAGCCATTGCTCCAGAGGATCAACATAAGACGGCTTTTGCCACGGAGTGGGGCATATTTGCCTTTCGAGTAATGCCATTCGGGCTTACTAATGCACTTGCTACCTTTCGAAGATTGATGTGTCACGTGTTTAAAGGGTTCTTGAGGAAGAATTTGGAAGTCTATGTTGATGATCTGTGCGCTCATTCCAACATTAGACAGACCCATATACCTGAACTCAGACAAATCTTTGATAAATGCAGAGAATATCAAGTCTGCTTGAACCTAGAAAAGTGTGTTTTCATGGTTAGGCAAGGCAAGATTCTAGGACACATAGTGTCAAAAAATGGCATATCCACTGATGAAGAGAAAGTGAGAGCCATAGCGGAGCTACCTAGGCCAAAGAACGTCAAGGAAGTACAGGCTTTCATGGGGCATTGTGGTTACTACCGCCGGTTCATCCACATGTATGCTGTCATTGCAAAGCCCATGTACGGACTTCTGACTAACTTTGAGTGGACTGATGAATGTGAGAATTCCTTCCAGGAGCTTAAACGAAGATTATGTTCAGCACCAATCTTGACCACACCAGATTGGAACAAGCCATTCCATGTTCATGTGGATGCCTCCAATTATGCTATTGGATTTGTACTCGCACAACCTATGGGTGAAGGTAATCTAGATCTCCCTATTGCCTATGCTAGTAGACAATTGAATGCTGCTGAACGGAACTATACAACCACCGAACGAGAAGGATTAGGCATGGTGTACGCGGTTAAAAAGTTTAGACATTATTTGCTTGCAAATAAGTTCAAATTTTTTATTGATCACCAAGCTCTACTGTACCTGGTAAACAAGCCATGTAATACAGGCAGATTAGTAAGATGGTTTCTCTTACTGATGGAGTATGACTTTGAGGTTGTGGTAAGGAAAGGGAAGACTCACTTGAGAGCAGACCATCTGTCTAGGCTCACATCTGGAGAAGCCCCACAAGGAGTATCAGATGACTTACCTGATCCTTACTTGTTTAATTTAGAAGTGGTGCCGCAGTGGGCTAAGCCATTAGTGCCAGTATTGACATACGGGCCTAACCACCCAGTAATAGCCACACATAATAGAGAGGTAGTAAAAGCCCAAAAGTACCACATCATGGCTGGAAGTATGTACAAGCACACAAATCAACAGATCTTGGCTTGTTGTGTAGAAGAGGACGAGTACGCTAAGTGGCTGCAATTAGCTGGTATTTGGCCAAAATGTCGTGCTACCGTTGGACTTCTTAATACCTACATTGAAAGTAGCACAAGAGCATGAATGGACGGGTCATGAACTCTCCTCTAGAATTTTTGACCTTGAACGATTAGGAGAAACCAGACTGAGAGAAGTTGCAGGGATATATGCAGCTAAGAAGAGACAGAAGGCATACTTTGATGCCCATGTGAAGGATAAGGGCTTGAAAGCAGGAGATGTAGTTTTAGTCTACACATTGAAACAACACACAAGGAAGATAGAAAAGAGAGGCTACAGACCTATGATCATCAATAGGATCTCCACGAGTGGAGCAGTACAACTAGCCACTTTAGAGGGTAATGTTCTCCCAAACTATATTAGCGGATGCAGAGTCAAGTTGTATCAGGAACCCCTCACGGAGGAAATGCTAAGTCGACTCAATACTGCTAAGCAACGTAAAGAGGAGGAAAAACGCATTCGAGAAGAAGCACAGGCAGAGGCCTTAGAGCGCATCAGACGAATGAAGTTAAGGAGACAAAGGAGGGATCAACCTATGATTGACACTCAAGAGTCTCCAGGCTATCACATGGCCATGTGCGAGGCTTCCGGTGAACGTACCCATAAGATAGTGGATCGGCGACCTTTTGTAACCCTAGAAATAGGACAAAGATACAGCACAACAAGCGTGAGAGCTTTAATTGATTCAGGAGCAGCCACTAGTGCAGTTCGGCTTTCTTATTGCCAGCAGCTACAATTGGAGGTAAAACCCCTAGAGGCATATCTGATAGGATTAGGAGGTGTTGAAACCCCTTGCATGGGAGAGGTGGAACTTCCCCTCTACATACAAGAGGTCCTCATGCCAGCAAAAGTGCTAGTGTGTGAAGACGAGGATCTGACCGAATCTCTTGTCTTGGGCCAAGACTGGATCTATGATCACGCAGTCAACCTCAACCTAAGAAGTGGAATTCTTCAGGCTTGGGCAAGCCAAAGCTATCTTACTATTGAATTAGAAAATCAAGCACTCAAACCAGTAGGAAGGGCACCAACTCCTGGTCCCTCCAGGAATCCACATAAAGATAATGATGCTGTTCTTGTCCAAAGTTCTATGGTGCAAAGGATTGTCAATCTTACCAAAGGTACAAGAGTCAATGAGGAGTTCGCAGCTAGGCCAAAGGAGATTCTAAACATGCAGACCAAACATCATACAACACGAAGGAGGCCGTTGATCAAGAGGCAGGAGCGCCAACCAGGGCAACACGGAGTACATCGTGGCGCGAAGCAGATCTGGATACGCAAGGATGGAAAACCCACAACTCTTATAGCAGACTCTCGAGGAGGCAACAAACAAGCCACACCATCACAGACACAAGTGAAGGAGTACCCTAGGCAACCTCCTAGGCACACCACGTCTATTTGGGTCCCTAAGCGGTCAATGAAGGCTAGCCCCAATGCTAGACACATATGGGTGCCCAAGGCCTGTTTACGAGCCCAAATAGCTCGAACTCTAGTTACTGGCATAATTCAACATTCACAAGCCCTCTCGACTAACAACGCAGGAACTCTACCTAAATACCACCCTGAACCACACTCAGTCAAACCAAGGAATGTCTGGAAATGGGTGCCCAAAAGGTCCCAACTCCATCACACTCTAGTTCATAAATCTCTACCTGTCTTTAGCTCTAAGAGCTACGAATCCCCTATCAAAGTTTGGAGACTTAAACCATGTATCAAACCCCCTGACCCAATTTTTGTAAATCCATCCACTCTGACATAGGTGCATTCTGAGTCCATTGCATAACCAAAGTAGGCATCTAGGATGATACTGACCTCTAATCACCACTCACATCTATCACAAGCACTTCACCTCTGACCACTAACCTTCAGGATTGTCTTGTTAGTATTGTGAAGGGAACACCATTACATCCTGTTTCCTATGCAACACTAATGTGCCTTTCTTCTTCTAGCAGATAAGCACCCGATTCCCATGGCAGCAGCAGCAGGCACGAGTTCTCAGGCAGGCACCAACACTCAAATCAATTGGGATACCATGCCTGTGGAGGTTCCACTGACAGCTAGGCCGGAGGAACTTTTGAACGTAAGAAGAATTCCCATTCCGGATCCACCAAGTGGCCTAACAGAAAGAGTAAAGGGGCATTCTCATTGGTTCAATGAGATGCTAGGAGATTTGGGAGACGCAGATCGTATCTGGGAATCCAAGATGGAATGTGGAGGTGTGTGGTGGACCTTCTAGTTCTTTTCAAGAGAATTCGAAACCTTACAGAATGCAGCTCCACTTCAAGATATCTGGCAAAAAGCAGGATTACAAACTTATTTTAGTGCAGCTCTGCCTAAACCCGATTTCCTCAGGTGCTACTACCTGATTGCCACACTGAAGCCGACAGGAGATAAAGATCATTCAGGCACATTCTGGGTGCCCTCCTTATCAAACCAGGAAGAAATGAGGAAGTTTGAATTGAATATTACCTTAATCAGGGAAGCCCTTCAAATGTATGGCACTCACGTACCGTCGGATCGCGATCCCTTGATACCAGACTCAATGAAGAGCAACAGAATCAAAAAGTTAAAGGAAATGTGTGCCCTCATCCCTAACATCGCCATACCTCTGCGAATGTGCCTACAACACTTCGCATTTCCAGCTCAAGACCGCTTCACCCAACCACACAAGAAAATATGGTATGGGTTATATCTAGCAGAGACTGGAAGCTTGCCCATTAAGATGCCTGTATGGATCTTGGACCAAGTGTATGAAGCAGGCAAGCGGGGTGTGAGGAAGCCTACTTTACACGGCTGCTGTGCGCTTACAAGGATTATCTATCGATGTCTTGCATATGACGTGCCGGTTGCCAGAGCCCTAAAATATTCACAGCTGGAGTTTTTCAAAGGGCGGAAGTCAGGGAGCCAGCCTGCGAAACGAATGCGTGGATCACTCTCCCAGGTAATGATCCCTCACGAGGCCACGACCGAAGCTTCCCCCAGAGAAGAAGCCCAGGTCGCACCTTTCACGATCCATCTTCAAGGAGTTCAAGCAGGGGATGTGGTACAACCCACTCCATCCGCCCCTCCACTACCTACCGATGTAGAGTTGGCATCTATGGCCAACTTCACAGAAGATCCAAACTTTGATTTTGAAAGATTCCTACAGACGGCCCACTTGTCGGACAGTGAAGGTTTCCCTGACAATGTCGATCCGGGAGCATCATTCCAAAGAGAACTGCCACAGGGCAAGACAAGCAGAGTACATGGGGAAGATGAGGCACAACACCCTCATGGCCCAAGCACACAAGTTCAGGAAGAAGTACAAAGAAATGAGCCAGAAGAGAGTGAAGAGGAAGCCCCTGCCTATACGGCACAACTCAAACGACTATACCGGACAATCAAGCAGGTGTAGAGGAGACACAAGATGTCAGAGGAGACGAATAGAGCCCTAGTAAACCAGATGCTGCAATCGGAGAATATCGACACCCATTTTGTAGAATCGCTGAACCTTTTGGCAGACACCTGTGGCATCGGGGAAGCAATGAGAACGTTGGTTTATCAGGAGAACCCTACCTATGATCAACGAAGGATTGATACACGGCCACGACGAGGAAAAATGATTCAAATTGAGGTATCTACCGCATTGCATACCTCAATGGCAGAAGATGTTCACATCACTAGCCCAAGTCCCACAGATGAACCAGATGTAAATACACATGCACCATCTCCACCATCACCGCCCATCCAACCCTCAGAACCTTTCTCCACTTGTCTTTTTGAACGACCAATATCCACCCATAGTGAAACCATTGTACACACCTTCGTTTCCACATTCTTCCCTTTACCCACACCCATCCCTTCCGCCCAAATTTTTGAACCCCAGCTAGGTCATCCTGCCACTAATTTAATAGGTCACCCTTCCTTTCTCCCTGCCTTTGGACAACCACTTGCCACTAGCCAGACTTTTTCCCATCCCTTACCCTCCACCCATACAATTCCTCTCTCCCAAACCCTATCTACCACTTCCTTTGTAACTTCCTCAGGCTCAACACAAATCACCCAACCCCCATTCTGGACCCAACTTGTAAATATACTCCAACAGGTTGATAATTATAATAAAAAGTCCCTTTCCCAACCCCACTCCCCCACATTCACTGCCACCACTATCACACCACCCACCATCCTTGTATTCACAGTTCACGAATCACACACTCTCACGTCCGATCCCATGGACATCTCACCATCCACAGGATCACCCACCACCACTGTTATTCCAACATCACCGCGTGTCATTTCACTCACGTCACCATTTCCAAACACTGTAGGCACAACATCCACTTTTCCCTTTCCCATCTCCCGACCCCTTGCATCTTCCACCCTTACCCCTGCACCCACCTCATTTAGTCATGCACTCAACACCATGCTCGAAGCTGCGGCCCAACTTAAACAGGAATATAGGTTATTAGAAGAAAACAATAAAGAGCTCTGTACTTTGTCATCCCACCTCCAGGCACGTGTCACTGCCTTAGAGTTGTCTAATACGGAATTACAGCAGGAGGTGACCACCCTCCAACAATATCAGGTGGAGCTCGAGGCCACACATACAGAGAAGAGTAGGGCAACGGAAGAACAACTTAGAGATCAGCTCGCCCGTAATGCTAGACTACAACGAAACATGGCTCTACTCCGACGCCATTTAGCGGCTGCTCAAGAAGAAAACAAAAGACTACAGCAACAAAATCAAGACAACCTCGAAGCAGCCATTGAAAATACTCCAGGGGCACCCATCGACCGTGCTAAATTCCAAGCCATCCCCTCAGAAAACATACAACAAATATTGGAAACCTATGCCAATCTCTTAGAAGCACATGATCAGCTTGCTGACCAAGTCAAAGACCTACAGAAAGCCCAAGTGCCTACACCACACCAACGAGAACCTAAAGAGATGGCCAACGCTGCAACCTCACCAGAGCCGGAATTATCAGTAACCAATGAAGTACTAGAGCTACGTCAGCAGGTGGCCGAGTTAAAAATTAAGTTATTACAATATGAACGACCCCCCTCCCCACCTGATTAGCCAAGTGAAGAGGAGACCATTGTCATTCCGGTGGAAGAAACATTCGAAGATAATTATGAGCCACAACCTCTTCTAGGTGGCAGGATCACTGAAGAGGGACAGGATACATATGAGGAACCCCCGTCAGCATGGATGAAGCAGGTAGAGGAGATGGGCCACACTCACGAAGAGCGTGTTGCAACTCAGATGCTAGCCATGAAAACCATAGAGGAGACCATACCCAAGTCTGAATATTTCTCGAACTTGGCTCCTAGGCGGTTGATAACTAGCTCAGAGTTACAATATAAACCTTATTTTGTATTGTTGGCGGACTACAATGCTGAGATCAAACGCATAACCAACAAGTACCCCTCTTTCGCAACACAGTTCGAACCCGAAGACATCCCAGAGGCAGCCAAAAAAGGGGCCATATTCCAGCCCATATGGAGGCAAAAGTTACTGGAGACATATCCGAAAATGTTACGAACATGGGATCATGCTCCCATGCATCTGAAATATAACCCATGCTTTGGACCAGTACAAAGAAGACGCTCCTGGAAAGCATTCGCCATCAAGGTTCAGAACAATGTGAATTGCAAACAGTGGTTGAACTACCCCAAAATCGCACCACCAACAGGCCCACCTACAATAGCGTACATGATGGCTACCATCCGATATTGGCTTCCACACCTCCACTCCATGCCAGATGTAGCTGCACAGGTGCTACTCAAGATATTTGATATGATGCAGGTTGTGCTCAAAACCTTTCGCAACGTATGTAACATTCAGCCTCCGATTCCCGGCTTCATCAATGGTAATTATGACTCCTGTATGATATGAGCACAACCCCAAGCATACGAGTTGCTTATGCATGGCACACATGCATCAGATATCTCCTTGCCTGCTATAAGCAAACTTTTGACGACATGTTCACCACGGGATTTTGGGAAGCACATTCAGAGGTATTTGCACCACGACCAACCCACCTGCTGCAGCTATTTGCGTGCGAGCAAACAATGCATTCAGAGCTCTACACTACGCCACAACCTAACATGCCTGGAGCAGTGAATTGGGATGCCCTCCAGAGCGATTTGGTCCGGGGACTACGTATAAAAGAACAAGAATTGGCAACCGACCTCCTGCAGAAGTACATCGATCAAACAGTGGAGCAGAGGTCTGTCAGAGGCGACAGACCCTAGGGGGGGGAGAGTGTTGACAGTATACGGGAAGAAGCAAGTACGGACACACATGCAGATCTAGCACTAAGGCAACCCTTCATTTTTTTCAAAACCCTTACATCATTTTAAAGTGATTCTCATCACTAAAAACCCCTGTAGATACCATTTTCACCTTTTTGTAGCTCCATTTTGTACAAGCCAAGGAGTCCTCGAGCTTGAGGAGCCTTAGAAGTAGTTGCTATCAATTTTCGTATTTTTTAGATCTCGTTTGAGCCCTCAAATAAACCCTCGAACCTAATTTTTAACTAGGCCGGACACTAGGTCTGGACAGAGCCAAAGCTAGGCAAAAACTATAAATAGAGCTAGAGAGCTCATTTTTGGGGAGCTTCTTGTAGTTTTGAGCTTGTATGAGAACTTTGTTGCAATAGAAGTGATTCCATTGTCTTACTCTCTTTGTTCTTGCCGTGTGTGCGCGTGTGTGTATGTGTGTGCATGTTAGTGTGCTTCTCACTCACACATTTGTGCCTTCACTTGCTCGAGGTCTTCATACCATCCTCATGTCTTCCCGGATTGACATTAAAGGAGGTGCTACTCATCACTGAGCTACAAATGGGGTGACCTATTTTTTTATTAATATTTCTCTGCAAAAGTTCAATGGTCAAAGATGGGCTTTTTTTTAAATAATTTTATAAACACGTTTTTTTACGATTCACTTTTTCTTACTTTTTTGAGCAAACAATCCAAGTTTTTAACAGATATACTATATTTTTTATGCATGGTCTAAATTTTTATGTGTGCTTAAGTTTGATGATTTGAATTATATTTTTGACCACTCAAAATTTGAATACAAGAATTGCATGTGTTTTAAGTCCCATGATCCAAAGTTCGTCGTAGTTGGCCACCTGAAAGCCGATCACCAAACTTTCATGTGCACTTAAATCCGATGATCTAAAGCACATTTTTTCGGCCACCTGAAACCCGATCACCGGACACCTAAATCCGGTGACCCGAAGTTCATCTCCGACCACTCAAAATCCGGCCACCGGACATTCGTGTGCTTCTGGAACACTTTTCGGGTGACCCAAAAAGTGATCTCCGGCCACCCGAAAATATATCCATGTGCTACCCTATCAGACAGTTCTTGTTTTGTTTTCGAGAACACTCGATTCTTGTTTTGTTTTCTCCACCTTTAGAATTCACACAAGGCAGCCGAGTGATTTAACAATGGAAATTTCTGATCGTTCGATCTTCAAAAAATGTATTTGAAACCATTGATACATTATGTTGCGCTCAAGTTCAATATATTTTGAGGGGGGGGAGTCGGTACATAATATCATAGGCTCAAAACATTTTGATTTTCATATAAATTAATGACTATTAACCACGTGGATACATTGCTGATGTTGCCGCTCAGTGTGAATCCACACTCACGTTATTCTGATCGAAAAGCTCACATTTCACCTCATTCACCAGAAAGTTGGTACACGTATGACCTCGATGCATGTTCAATTTGATCTCCAATGCCAGCCGGCCCTAATCGCAACTTGCTATCCAGTTCATTTCTCGTTCTTTTGTCAAAAAAAATGTCCGTGTGACTCCTCTCTTTCGCTAAGCTCCAATTTTTCATCATAAGTGTTGTCGGACCTTGCTTCATAGTAAATCAGGCAATGGCGCCCGCGCCGGCGCTACACTGTGCACTGTGGAAAGGGACGGGCGGGGATAATTTCTCGTGGTTAAAACTGCGGCTGTCTTCGTCTTCTTCCAGCCTCAAACCTCGCGGGTCTTCCCTTTTCTCCCGTTATGCACGGCTGCTCAGCTGCCATAGTCCGTCTTCGGACGTCTTCTCCTACTTCCTGCTTCTCCCGCTTTCCTCCGTTCCCTTCGTTTGTGGAAGTCTGTTCGCGTTATTCGACACATAGCTGTCCTCTGTGCAACATGCATTGGCAGCTCTCCATCGAGCGTTCAAGTTGCCGAATGTACAACGGCATCCCCATGCTGCCATACAGTATTTCTTCTCGGAGGGTTGCTCTGTCACCTTCTGCTTGGGACTGTGCACTTCTACTTCGGAAAAATTTGGAGGCAGGCGGTCCACGTTACAACCCGAATCAATCGTTTCGCGCTATCCCTTTTTCCAACGACAAGACTCCAGGCAATAGAGAACGGGAAAAAGTGTCCGTTTCCTCTTCCCCAGTTTGCGCCACTGAAGAAGTGCCGTCGAGAAAACTTGTGTCTCCTCTAGCTGGGGAAGTGAATCTGAAGAAGCCCAAACGGATGTATGCCATGGCTCCTGCACAGAATACAGAAGAAAGTAAATTGTTTCCTGATGGATTAAGAGGACCAGAAAAGACAAATGTAGATGACGCAGCGCCAGATTTCTCTGCTGAGGACGATGGGCTTCATAAAACAAGGGCTTGCTCCCCCGACGATTTGTCGACATCCATGGACTCTCCAGAAGAAGCCCGTGCAAAACATTCTTCTTCCGGGCGCTACAGGAAGCTCAATACATATGCCATCATAAATAGAGCTAGAAACCGTTCTGAAAAGAGGAGAAAGGGAGCTTCTATATTCGCGGGAAGTCTCCAAAACGAGCTCCCTGACCTCCTTGCTGTACCAGGGATTGGACCTCGTAATTTTGAAAAGCTAGTAGCAAAGGGTATAGGAAAAGTCGCAGAGCTTAAGCAGCTGTATCGTGACAAGGTATCCGTTTTCTCTCGTATGGCTCTTGACAACCAAATTATCCAGAACTAGTATTGAAGTCGCACAATTAATCTACGGAGCGCAAAGTTCATGCAGTTGTGCTGACATTTTGCATTGTCTATCATTGGAAATTTGATTGCAATTTTTAAGTATAAAGCATCCAACGAGTTTGAGGCGCTGTATTTCTCTAGGGTTGTTTGTTACATGCATAAAAACAGTGTGATCGTAGAACCTTTGAAGGCCTTCGACATTTAAGAGGTTTCAGTACGAAAATTTTAGTATCAAGCCTGAAGTGCGTGGTCTATATGCATGGCTGAAAAACACATGCCATTGCAGCTACTTCGTCAGCATTCTTTTGGTATGCAGAAGAATCGGTATCTTTGTAGTTTTCAAAGAGGTTTGGCAGTTATGGAGACAGGAATGTTGGAGCGTAAGTTTTTGTATTGGGCCTTGGTTTTTGTATTCTCAAACCTTGAACGTTTCAAGAAGAAACTTTCAGTATCAAGCCTGGAACGTGTGATCTATGTGCGTTGTGGTACGCATGAATGATATTTCTGTGATTCATTAGTACTCATAGGCGTTTGATGCAAGCTTTTACTAAGCCATATAAGGTCTCTGCATTCTCAATGCATTGAATAGTTTCAATGCAATTTTTTGATACCGAGTCCTGAATGTGTGACGTGTTTTCATGGATGAAGAGCATGGGAGGGGTTCTTGTCCTTCAGCATTTATAAAGGATTGAGACGTTGTGATGTTGTAACTTTCAAGTGTATTCAATAACTTGATCCGTGCTTACATTTTCAAGGAATGATGTTGATCAAGTATGAATCAAGCAGTGGAAGTAAGGACTGGGGGAGTTTTTTGAGAGTTTGTCACGATATATGCATGCTGTATGGTTATCATACATCATGATGCTGTATGCTGTATGATGTATATGCTGTATGCTATACATCATGTTAATATTAATAATATTAACATGATGTATGGATGTAATTATGGAAAGCTGCATCAATATAAGAATTGCTGTGAATGAGATTGAAAACTATTCAGAATGTGGATGCCGTAGATGTTACATGTTCATGATTTCCAGTGGAGCCATCTGATATGTTTGGGACTCACGCTCAGAATAAGTACTCCAGAGTTAATCATCAATTTCCTTTGTAGCACATCACTTGAATTTTGTCAACAAAAAGCTTCTATTATGCTAACTACGTTTGCATTTTTGTAGAGATCATTTAGCTTTGTAATGGCTAAGTTCTAACCTACTTATGTGACCATCGAGCATGGATCAAGCTGATGAGGAATTATGCCATCCACTTTCCTACATAGACATTTTTTTCGTGATAGCTGTTTTGCTTACACTGAGGAATTTGTAATGCAGTTTTAGTTCTGAGACAATGGAGTCAAATTTTTGTGAGTTCTTGTGTCTAGTGAGTGATTCATGCCATGGAGAAGATGTGTTTGGATAATTTTGAGATAATTGTTTTTGTCTTGGTTGGATTTGTAGTTTCTCAACGATGAAAGTAAAAAAATGGTGGAGTTCTTGCAAAGCTCAGTTGGTATTGTGCACAAGAATCACGCTGAGAGCATTACCTCATATGTGAAGGATTGTGTAGACAAGGAGCAAATGGAACAGTCTGAAGGCATGACAAGTCTATCTTCGCAGAAGAAAAAGGTGACTATTTGTGTTGAGGGGAACATCAGTGTTGGTAAAACAACATTTCTTCAAAAAATTGCTAATGAGATAATTGAGCTGAGGGACTTAGTGGAGATTGTACCAGAGCCTGTGGATAAGTGGAAAGATGTTGGACCAGATCACTTCAATCTTCTGGATGCGTTCTACAATGAACCAGAAAGATATGCATATACTTTTCAGAATTATGTGTTTGCTACAAGGCTCATGAAAGAACAAGAAACATCAAGGGGGATAAAACCTCTGAGGCTTATGGAAAGAAGCATTTTTAGTGATCGGCTGGTAAACTAGGCCATTTTGTTGTTAAATGATTCGTACTTAGGCAAATTGTCTGTTATACCAAGATTGATTTCTCTGAAGTTTTACATGTAGGTGTTTGTAAGGGCGGTTCACGAAGCCAAGTGGATGAGTGAGTTGGAGTTGCGCATTTACGAGTCATGGTTTGATCCCTTCATATCTGCATTACCAGGACTTGTTCCAGATGGTTTTATCTATTTGAGGGCTAGCCCTGACACTTGTCTCCAAAGGTTGCACATGAGAAATAGGCCAGAGGAGCAAGGTGTGACATTGGAGTATCTTAGAGGGCTGCATGAGAAGCATGAGCAATGCTTTTTCCCATCTCAAAGAACTGGAGGAATTTACTCTGTAAACCGATTTCCATCAGGACCTCATAGGGTTCCTCCATCTCCACTAATAAGAGATCAAGTTTTTTATCTGGAAGGGGACCATTTGCACTCTTCTATCAGAAAGGTGATTGGTCATTAGAAGCACTTAATTTTTTCAGACACTCATTCAAAGCATTAGTTGAGCTTCTGCGTTTTTTATTAGGTGCCTGCCCTTATACTTGATTGTGAAGCATCTATTGACTTCAACAGGGACCTTGAAGCCAGAGCGGAGTAAGTATTACAGCAACATATTTCTATTTACTTGTGTAAAGCGTTTGCTTAAAGAACTGAATATAAGACTTTCTTGATATGCACTTCTAGGTATGCTCAACGAGTAGCAGAATTTTATGAATACATCAAAAACAACAAAGATCTTGAGACAAATACGATCTCTTCTGGGATTACCAACCCGTTTTTCTTTCCTTCTTCTGGAGGCCTACTGAAACCTGATGGTGGTGCTTTATTACACAGTCATGGCTTGGATGGTTTCAATTTCAGGCAACACTCATCAACCTTGTAACATAGACAATATGCTGCCAAATTTTGGAGTTTTACATTCTCAGACCTCAAGGTCTTAGGCTTTTTTCTTCCTAACTTTGTAAATGATGTAAATTTTGCGGTAACCTCCCTTCAGAAGAGTGCATTTAATCTCTCTCTTTTCTTTTTTTGCCCCCCTCTCCTTTTGTCTTGCTCTTGGTTTCACACCAGAAACTTTGCATGTAAAACTGGTGCTCTTATTTAGAGCAAAATCACCGTCAAACACAACCATTATTTATCTGATCCTATATTTGACCTGCTTAATATATAATCAAGGCAGAATATAGGCATTTTTAGTCAGCTGTAGATTTTCTTCTTTGCATTTAGTCAGTTCTATAGTTCTCAAAGCTTTTTTCTTGCTTAAAATGAACAATTGCGTATTCATTTTCCTGTTTTTTGATGTGGTAGTCAACTGCATCAGGAAACCCTATTTTCGCCTGGTGAAAGATGGGTTATCTTGCTTGAATGAACAGATCATGTAAAGAGATAGGTAGGGGATATTCTATTCCTTGTGGGTGTGTATATTCTTAGAGAGGGTAATTTATTCTGGATTGTCAATGTTAAACTTTATGCTGAGAGATTCTTCTGGGATCATGTTGTGAACGTATAGTGGTGGAAGAATAGGCATAGATAGTGTGTTGCAAAGCAGGGCCTTATGATGTTACTGAGCACTTTTTGTGTGAATTTGTATTTCATGCTGAAGATGTGAGATAGATGCTGCAGAAGTCTTGCTCTCTTAGTGAAGGGCTTGATATGATTGACATTTTGAGATGTAGAATCTCATGAACCTGTCTAGATATCTGATTTGCAAGCATTTGAATATGAGATGGATGTCACAGTTTGTTGTGCTTTCTTAATTTAGTTGATTATTGTCTTTTTTGCCATCTGTGATTCGTGGGTGCAAGACACATACTGGTGAAATACACAGTTAACATACTCCTGTGACATATATAGTCAAACATAAGTGGATCTATATCTTTTGGCATGAAAGAACTTGGTGAAATAGGTGATATGCATGTGCATGCCATTGGATGTTACTGGTTTTATCACTGTGAACAAATAGTTTTAGGAGTACCAGAGGACAGATGCCCAATAAAGCACACCTTTCTTTGCTAACTGAACTTAAACAACTCAAACCACATGTCACACGTTGTGGGTAGGGAATTTTGGGCAAGGAGATGTAAATTTTTTGATTTGAAAAGGAGGTTCGGCAAGTGCCTTCCCCCCCCGGCATTAACTTTGAAAGAACAACTGTACAAGTGAATGGACATAGTGCCCGCAGGACCCCTGTATCCCACAAAGCAAGGGTTAGACTAAGTTACAACCAGTTTAAACTGGCCAAAGCCATTACGTGTCGAGCTCGGGGGTTGAACTCTGGACCTCCACCTCAAAGGCCACAGCTTTACCAAACCACCTATGGGAGATGTAAATTTAGGGATGATATGCATCCCTCTGGATATTATTGGTTGTTTATCATTGTGAATAGATAGTTTTAAGAGTACTAGAGGGCATATTCTAGCACATTTTTCTTTGTGAACTGAACTTGAACAACTCAAACCAGATGCCACACATTGTGTGGGAAATTTTGGGGGAGGAGAGGCAAATTTAGGGAAATTGGTTGAAATAAAGAGTAGACGTGGAAAGAGGTCATCTATGTTGATATATTTAGGTAGTGATGTGTGTGAACACTCTAGGACTGTCGAGGCACTTCTTTCCCTCTTTAGGAGATTTTTTTTCTCGGCTTGTATAATATACGCCTATTGCGCTAACGGGCTACTTATCTTTGTACATTCTAATGGTAATACATTCAGAATTGTGTGTTGTGCTCCAAGCTTCTTCTTCTTCCTTGTGCTGTTCGTGTGCTTTCGTAGTCGTCGCTTCATCTAGGGCGTCATCGACACCTCTCCGGTCGCAACCTCAGAATCGTATGAAATTTGGTGAGCATACTCAACGTGTTTCAAAGATCAAAACGGCTTCGTTCTGTGGTGCCCAAATAGTGAGCTGAGCTCGTTTTGGTCTTCGAACGCACTATCGCAACGCTTGTGCAGGCTATCTCCTCTTTTGGTGCCAAAGGCATATACCAATTTCGGTTTGCTAGTATACGAGTCTCGAAGTCTGCCATAGGTTTAGCAAAATTCGTTTGGGCAGTTCTGTTCAAGTTTTTGAGATACAATCAATTTTCTGCATCAAGGTATTTTAGTCACTAGCCATGGCTGAAAGCAGTGATGTATTCCATAATTGGCTGTTGAGGATAAGTTGGATAGTACCAACTACCCGTTATAGGCTTATATGCTGCGATATATAATGGTTGCAAAAGGACTATAGAACATTATGCAGGGTGTTGAAAGATGTCCCGTTACACCTGCGAATACAAGTACTGCAAATACAGGTGATGGAGTTGATGGAGATGTTGTCGAAGATGATGATATTTTGCATATTCCTATTCGTGTTGCAGTTTTTGTTGCACTTATTGTAGAGCAAGTTCATTGAGATGGCAGAGATGCTCAGACACATGCATTGATAGCTTTGTTTTCCAAACGTGCCATGATTTCTCACATTTGCTCTTGCAGAACAGCTAAAGATGCTTGGAATACACTTCCCACATTGTACCAGGCTACGAATGAGGCTCGTGTTGCTTACCTCTGAAAATAGTTGGAGAGTGAGCACATGAATGAAGGTGATTCAATGGATAGTTTTTTGACAAAGATCAAGGATTTGAAGGAACAATTGATTTTTGTTGATGAAGTTATACCAGATAGCTCACTTGTGCAAACTGTCTTGAATGGTCTTCCTGATTCATATTACAGTTTTGCTTCTACTCTTCGTTTGATGATGAAAGGAGATCCAAATGCCTTGTCATTTGAGGAGTTAGTCTCTGTTCTGTTGCAGGGAGATCAATCTAGGCAAAACACGTCCATCATGCGTGTTACAGATCAAGCTTTCCTAGCTAGTCAGAAGGGCAAAGGTAAATGGAGCTTATCTACTAGCAAGCAAAAATCTGCAAATGCTGCATATTCGAAGAAGAAAGACAAGAAGAAATCAGAAAAGCTGAAATTGTTTTGCAAATATTGTAAAGGAAATGATCATATCATAAAGAACTGTCCAAAAATGGTTGCTAAAGAGGCAAAAAAGAAAGAGGCCGGAATGGTTATTGTAGAGGCTTCTACGTCGAAAACAGAGTCTGCTAATCTTGTGTAGGAAGAAGAATGGGCATTTACTACTGTTTGCAGTTATGACATGCATCAAGCATTCAAAAAAGGAATTGGAAAACATTGATTAAATCATTCTAGATGCACCACTTATTTCTACATTTCTCAAAGGACTATTAGAATCTTTTCAAAGCTTTGCTACTAAACTTCTTTTGGTTGTAAATGGAAATCCAAATATGTATACTTTTTTTTGAGGTTGTGTCTCTTATTTTTTAGGGAGAGCAATTAAGAGTGAATAGAAGCGGTCTGCTTGAGGAAACAAAAGGACTTGCTATTACAAAAAAGGGTAAAAACAAGTATGGTTCAACTTTGGGCTCATCAAAACCAAAGGCTCAACTTTCCTCTTCCACCTATTACTCTCTTGATGGTTATATGAAAAAGAAGAAGAGATGCAAGTATTGCGCAAAGCTTGGACATGCCATTGATGAATGTAGAAAGCCTGTTGAGCATAACGAAAAGAAAAAGGAAACCAGCATGTCTATTTTTGAGAATACATCTAATGAAAAGAATTATGAAGCTAATGTTCAAGATATTTGGATATATGTTGTTATGTGTAATTATAACTCACCATTGTGTTGTACATGTATAATTGTGAATGAGACTGATTCAGAACAATTTTTTTAAAGTGGGTCTTTAAAACATATCACGTCATGCAAAATAATTTTTGTATCTTTGAAAGACGCACCCAAGGGAGTGAAGTATTTTGATGGTAATGGCGATGCACCATAGTGTGCTCTCCTTCACCATAACTCCATGATGATATCCTCTCAGTAGAAAACTGAGCTCTAAGCACCGCACACGATACTTTGCACAGAGGCTACAAAATACGTAGAAAAACCACAGTACACAGGGAGCACAAACACAAACTTCTTAGGTGTTACAAATGCAATAAAAAATAAAGTTTATAGATGACAAGACCACTATATGTTTTATTAACGAACGTATACAAAGAAGTGTCTCGTGGTCATGTGGCCTTTCACATGGACATTAATGGTAACAATCTCCCACTAAAGGCCAATATGGTCAAAGTAAATATGGGAGAAAAATAAAGAATGATAAAGAATACTTGAATGTAAGTATACAAACTATCCCTCCCACCTTATGCACATGTTACACAGTATACAAGTGACTGTGTAAGATCATGAATCAAGTAACCCCCTTCAAGTGACAACACTATAGAAAGCTATCTTGTGGTAGAGCTTTAGTCAAAGCATTTGCAGCATTATCTTGAGTGTGAAACTTCTAAAGAATAATGTGCTTAGTGGCTAAGCAATCTCTAATGACTTGATACCTCACCTCAGTTTGTTTGGTCTTTGCATGTTAGATTAGATTCTTAGCCAAAGCAATGGCACTCTGACTATCACTAAGGCAAATGAGGTACATGCTCAGGTAAACCCATATCACAAGCAAGACGAGAAAGCTACAATGCTTCCTTACATGCCTCACTTGCTGCAACATACTCTGCTTCTAGGTTGGAAACAGTTGTACATTCTTGAAGACAAGACCTCCAAGAGATAGCACCTCCAACAAAATGAAAAATGTACCCTGATGTAGACTTATGATTGTCTATGCAACCAACATAGTTAGAATATGTGTAACCAATAATGGATGCTTTCCTTCTACCTAAGCATAAACACTTATCCTTAGTGCCACTCAGATATCTCAAAATCATTTTGATTGCTTCCCAATATTTCTTGCCAGGATTAGACATATATCTGCTCACAACTATCACTGCAAATGCAATCTTTGGTCTCGTAGTTACCATAGCATACATGAGACTACCAACAATGGACTGATGGGAATTTTGGTCATGAGTTCCTTTTCCTCATCTGATTTGGGGCAATCATCCTTGCTCAATTTCACATATGTGGGTAACGGTGTACTCAATGCCTTTTCACCCTACATATTGAACTTGTGAAGTACTTTGGATATGTACTCACTTTGAGACAAGTATATGCATCTTTTACTCCTATTACGAGTAATGCACATGCCAAGAATACGTTAGGCATCCCCCAGATCCTTCATATCAAATGTCTGACTCAACTTCTTTTTGAGAATTGACAAGTCATAAGAGGACTTCCGTGCAACCAACATATCATCAACATAAAGTATCAAGCTTCCATCCGAGCATCTCTTTGTGTAGAGACAATGATCCTCATTTTCTTCAAGAATAGCCTTGAAACTTCATAAAAGCATCAAAATTTTGGTACCATTGTCTAGGGGACTGTTTAAGTCCATAAAAGCTCTTCACTTCTTGAGCTTATAAACTAGACTTTCCTTGCCTTGAACTATATAACCCTCTGGTTGTTCCATATAGATCTCGTCTGTAAGATCTCCATGCAAGAAAGCAATTTTCACATCCATTTGGACTAGCTCTAAGTCCTCCATTGCAATGAATACAAGTTACATGTGCAGGGTAGTCATCTTGACCAATGGAGAGAAGATCTCATCGAAATCAACACCGTGTTGTTGCTTAAAACCCTTTGCAACAAGTCATCCTGTATACTTTGGAGAAGCACTATCTGATGTGAATTTCTATGTATATACCCATTTACATGGTAAAGGTTTCCTGCCCTTTGGCAAAGGTACTAAATCCCAAGTACCATTCTTGTGAATAGAATCTAACTCACTCTTCATGGCACGCTCCCACTTGACATGATCCTCTGTTTGCATAGCCTCTTTGTAGCAAGAAGGCTCACCAACATCTGTTAGCATAACAAAATCTAAACCTGGAACATATCTATCAGGTGGATGTGTGACACATGCAGAGTGTCTCAATGTTTGCTAAACAAGAACATTTGCAGATTGATTTGATTGGACATTCTCTTGAATGTTCCTATGTGCAGCATTTTTATGCATGCTAATTGGCGGAATAGTATCCTCAAACACCACTCTTCTCACTTCAATCTCCTTCATGGGTTGTTTATGCATTTTAGAATCATTGAAAATGACATCACTACTTCTAATCACTAACCATGTTTCCGGATCCCATAAGGGATATCCAAATTGTCCTTCTCAACCATATCCAAGAAAAATACATTCTTTGACTTATGGTCCCAACTTTTGCCTAAGATTCTTGGGTATATGAACATATGCTTCACACCCAAAAACTCAAAGATGATCATAATATGGTGGCTTCCCTGTCCATAACTCTTGTGCCACTTTCAAACCTTTGGCAGTACTAGGTGAAAGGTTAATCAGATGAACTGTTGTCAATACTACTTCTGCCCAAATGCCTTGTGAAAGGTTTGCATGATGCAACAGAGAGACTACTCTATCCTGAATAGTCCTGGGGTACAAGGAGCTATAAACTCTCTACATATTCCTCTAGACTGGCAAAAAAGATTGAATTCATGTGAGGTATACTCACCCCCATTATCTGAACGTAAAGCTTTGAGCTTAGTTCCTTTTTCAGTCTCAGCTAAAACAAGCGATTTTTTGAAAGTAGGCAATACCTCATCCTTCGATTTGACAGGATATACCCAAACTTTTCTAGTAGCATCATCTATGAAAGTGACAAAGTAAAGAGAACCACCTAATGACCTTGTGGGCATAGGATCACACACATCTGTATGAAAAAGATCTAAAGTATGAATTGAAGAGTCAATGTGTGTTCTATGCATATTTTTGGTTTTCTTTCCATATTGACAATGTTCACAAAATGAAAAATCAGAGAAAGATAACATAGGTAAGTAGCCAAAACAAGAAAGATTTTCCATTCCACTATGAGATATATGGCCCAAACGACCATGCCAAATACAAGACATAGGCTCTTCAGTAATAGCTAACAAGTGTTCTTTTTATGATACAAATAAAGGATAAAGTGAGCCAACTTTGCTTCCTTTTGCAATAACCATATTGCCCTTTGACATGTGAAAGGACTGAGCATAGAAGACCACCTTGTAACCAAGGCCATCAAGTTGACCAACTGACATCAAACTATGTGATAATTGAGGTACATGGTGCACATTATTCATAGTAAATTTTGAACCATCAATGAACTACACAACCACATCTGCAATCCCCACATCTTCACATTGGTAAGAGTCACCAAGTCTCACAGTACGAAGAGGATTTGTTGCATAATTAGAGAACCATTCTTTGTGTGGTGTCACATGGAAAGAAGCACCAAAATCTAGTAGCCACACGTGGGAAAGAGAATCAGCCATAAGAGCCTCAGTTGGCACAGTGCTATCAAGTGTCAACACATTAGCATCATTAGAAACAACATTAATTTCTTCAATCTTCACAATCAAAGTAGATGGTGTAGGTAACTATTTAACATGCCCATCAACATTCTATCCTTTACCTTTAGCATTCTTTAATGCATAACAACCTTTCTTCATGTGTCCTTTCTTACGACGATAATGGCTTTCAATATCCCTCTTCCTTGATTTACTTCTACTCTTATTCCTTTGACCATTCTTTTCCTTGTCCTTGCTCTTGCCACATTGCTGATTCTTTCCTAGGTAAGAATCACGAACATTATATGCATCTCCACTATGAGTGCCAACCATAGATTTTCTAAGAATCTTCTCACTCAAGAGTGCTCCACATATGTCATCATAGACCAGTTTACCACTAGGTGCACTATTGATAATAGTTGTGCAAAACATATCCTATGATGATGGCACGGTGCATAACAACAATACTGCTTTCATTTCATTATTCGTATCTATATTATTAGCCTGTAAATGGGAGAATATAGCATCAAAATCATTTAGATGAGCAGCAACACTATTTGTGTCCTTCATGCAAAGGTCATATAACTTTCTCATTAGATACACTTTATTTGATGCCGTCTCTTCCTCATATGTATTGCATAACTTCCTCCAAAGCTCCTTTGCACTTTTGCGGTCTATTACTATAAAGTAAACATTATCTACCAGGTGCAATTGAATGGTAGACCTGGCCATTTCATCTAACTCATCCCAATCATCTTGATCCATGTCAATTGGCTTTTTTGAGATTCCATTTACTAGCTTCCATTGCCTCCTTTGAATCAACACATCTTTAATTTGATTCTTCCATAGAGCAAAGTTCGTGCCATCAAAATTTTCGGATCTCAAAATGGTCTTTGCCCTGCAAGTTATAGCTCCTCCTCATAACTTTGGCACTAGACCCTGATCCACCAGATGTGCCTAAGACCTCTTGTTTGATAATGAAGCACAAGGCCACACACACAGTATGTCGTTTCCTAGTTGAGTCAATTTATGCATAGTTGTAGCTCTAAGCATTGTCAATTCATAAAACTTGTGTTTAGATATCTCAAAGGCACTTTGAGTTTGGGTCTCTTTTATGGTAGAGATGCTCAACCATTCTTGTGTGTTTCTACATATAGTGACTTCGCTAGTTGTTATGGTGCACATGTCAACTATTGGTAATTCCTTTTTCCTTAGAGGATCATGCATACCTTAGTTGACTAAGAAGCAACTACAGTAACTAGGTTGAGTTGTGAAGCTGAGTATAGGGCAACATTCATAGCTATAGTGGAATGTATATGTTCGAGATTCTTATTGATGGATCTATCCATGGATTTTGATGCATATACACATTCTCATTGAAATATAGAGTGCATTGGTGGTTGCAAGAAATCTAGAATTTCATGAGTGCAAAGAGTGCCTTCATGCTAAAGATACTAATTTGGTACATGTGCCTACACAAAACAATGTGGAAGACATATTCACCGAAGCCCTTCCATGGGAAATTTTTATTATTTTTTGCAAACCTTTAGGCTTATTACCTTGTGGGGATTCTATCACTCCTTGTATGAGTTCTAGTGTTCTCTCTATGGCAGCTTGTTACACTAACTATGCATCCCTTGAGTATCTTTGATGTGAGTTGTTTCCCTATACATGGGCACTTTTTACTCTAGATCTAGGTAAATCATTTTTTTCCTGTTTAACCACGTAGATAGGACATACAGTGGCCTTGCCAGTCACACACTGTAAGTTCAATCGCATTTGTAAGACCTAAGAAGTCTGTCTTTGTGCTCCCTGTGTACTGTGTTTTTTTGCGTACTATGCAAAGTCTCTGTGTGGAGTACCCTGTGCGACCTTAGGAGCTCGGATTTCTACTCCGAGGATATCATCATGGAGCTCATGAGAAGGAGAGCGCATTGTGGTGCATCGCCATCGAAATACTTCACTGGTGTTAGAGCAGTTGGATGCAAAAGCTTTGTTCCTTTTGTGCAAGCAAAACAAGCACCCCCTCTGCCCGACTTTCTCCAAGGCTTACGACTAAGGCGGCGACCAAGGCATAGATCTTGGCATACCTTGTCATCTGAGCCACCGTTGGCACCGTTGATTGCGCGCGAGGGAGGACCTCAATGATCAAGGTATATAGACGTTCCCAGTACTTCTTGGGAGGTCACCCATCCCAGTACTATTCCCTCTGGAGCTCGCTTAACCATGGCAATCTCTTGCCACTAAGCTACACTCGTGGTATCTGAAGAAGGGGAAAGACTAAGGTTGACATTACCTTGAACATGTTTTGTCCCTCAAAGCTTCATTCTTTGCTTTCAAAGCCTATTTTTGAAGCATTTTTGGGATGTCTTTTGGAGCCATTTTGGAGTACTTTCGCACATACTTCTCTTCACAGAGGTCCAAGAACATGAAGAAGAGTGTTCTTTGTACTTCTCCGACAATAAATATCAACCTTTGGGGCTGTGTTTTCAGCCACACTCGTAAAACTACAAGTTTCACAAAAGGGTTTCACTTTTGGTGGGAGCAGCCGCTGCAAATTTATGCATGTTTTTGAGCCTAACACATCAGAGTTGACAAACACTTGTAGGTGTTATTGGCTAGTTTTTGAGTTTCACAATCAGCCTTTTGGTGTCATTTTACTACATATATTGAGCACATACACACCATGTATACTTCTGTGGATACCGCTTATGTACGTCCATGTGGTCATTGATATAACGATTAAGTTCTTTTGCATAAAGCCTTTTACATTTGATAAAGAAGGTAGTGGTGAGGTTTTCTTAACTATGAGACACCTAGATGTCGGGGTATCTTCAATGATGCAGGTGGAAGACTTACCCAGCCTTGCCATAGGAGATGTATGATAGTTGTTCATAGTTGCTCGATAAGCCTAGTTGGCTTCTATTGGGTAACTGATTATATGCAGTCAAGTCAGTGATTCACTATGCAAGTAAACATGTCGATACTTGTAGTTTTATGATATTTTGACACTGGTCATATGCTCATTTTGTTGAGGATACTCTGGTAAAATTTTTCTAGATTTTTGGTTTTATCGACTATATAGTGGTCGATTTACTCCTTGATATACTTATTCATTGGTGTTCGAACTCTTCTAGCTCCATTATCATTCTATTCAGTTTTGTACCATCATGGCATCAGAGGTCTCAAGTTTCGAGGAGGAGCTATAACTTGCAGGGCAGAGACCATTTTGACATCCAAAAATTTGATGGCACAAACTTTGCTCTATGGAAGAATCAGATTAAAGATGTGTTTATTCAAAGGAGGCAATGGAAGGTAGTAAATGGAATTTCAAAGAAGCCTGCTCACATAGATGAAGATGATTGGGATGAGCTAGATGAAATGGCCAGGCCTACCATTCCCTTGCACTTGGCAGATAATGTTTACTTTACAGTATTAGACTGTGAAAGTGCAGAGGAGCTTTGGAAGAAGTTATGCAATACATTGAAAAAGAGACGGCATCAAATAAAGTGTATCTGATGAGAAAATTATATGACCTTTGTTTGAAGGACACAGATTGTGTTGCTGCTCATCTAAATGAGTTTGATGCTATATTCTCCCAGTTATAGGCTCAGAAAATGGATATGAATAATGAAATGAAAGCAATATTGTTGTTATGCACCTTGCCATCATCGTGGGATATGTTTTGCACAGCTATTAGCAACATTGCACCTAGTGGTAAACTCATCTATGATGACATATGTGGAGCACTCTTGAGTGAGGATATTTGTAGAAAATCTATGGTTGGCGCTCAGAGTGGAGATGCATATAATGTTCGTGATTCTTACCAAGAAAGAATCAGCAATGTGGCATGAACAAGAACAAGGAAAAGAATGGTCAACGAAATAAGAGTAGAAGTAAATTCAGGAAGAGGGATATCGAATGCCATTATTGTCATAAGAAAGGACACATGAAGAAAGATTGTTATGCATTAAAGAATGCTAGAGGTAAAGGACAAAATGTTGATGGGCATGTTAAACAGTTACCTGCACCATCTACTTCGACTGTGCTATTAATGATGATGGTGATGTGTCGACACTTGATAGTAATGTGCCAAATGAGGCTCTTATAGCTGATTCTCCTTCCCACACCTGGCTGCTAGATTCTGGTTCTTCTTTCCATGCGACACCACATAGAGAATGGTTCTCTAATTATGTAGCAAAGTCTCTTGGTACCGTGGGACTTGGTGACTCTTACCAATGTGATCTTGTGATGATTGGAGATGTGGTTGTGTAGTTCATTGATGGTTCAAAATTTACTATGCATAATGTATGGCTTGCTTCAGTTGAGACTAAAAAAAGAAAACTAAGCTTAAGGCTTTACGTTCAGATAATGGGGGTGAGTATACCACACATGAATTCAACCTTTTCTGTCAATCTAGAGGGATTCGTAGAGAGTTTACAACTCCTTATACCCCAGTACAGAATGGTGTAGCTGAGAGGATGAATAGAAATATTCAAGATAGAGTAGTCTCTATATTGCATCATGCAAACCTCTCACAAGGTTTTCGGACAGAAGCAATATTGACTGCAGTTCATGTGATTAACCTTTCACCTAGTACTCCCAAAGGACCAAAAGTGGCACAAGAGTTATGGATAAGAAATCCACCATATTATGATCATCTTCGAGTTTTTGGGTGTGAAGCATATGTTCATATACCCAAGAATCTTAGACAAAAGTTGGACCATAAGTCAAAGAAATGCTTTTTTCTTGGATATGGTCAAGAAGGAAAATTTGGATATCGCTTATGGGATCATGAAACATGGACACTGATAAGAAGTAGTGATGTCATTTTCAATGAGTCTAAGATGCATAAACAACCCATTAAGGAAGCTGAAGTGAGAAGAGTGTTGTTTGAGGATACTAGTCCTCTGGTTAGCATGCATAAAAATGCTGCACATAGGGATGTTCAAGAGAATGTCCATTCAGATCATGTCAAGTGGGAACGTGCCATGAAGAGAGAGTTGGATTCTATTCACAAGAATGGTACTTGGGATTTAGTACCTTTGCAAAAGGGTAGGAAAGGTTTACCATGTAAATGGGTATATAAGCTGAAATTCACATCAGATAGTGCTTCTCCAAAGTATAAAGCACGACTTGTTGCAAAGGGTTTTAAGCAACAACATGGTGTTGATTTTGAGGAACTCTTCTCTCTAGTGGTCAAGATGACTACCCTATGCATGTTGCTTGGATTGGTTGCAATGGAGGACTTAGAGCTAGTACAAATGGATGTGAAAACTACTTTCTTGCATGGAGATCTTAGAGATGAGATCTATATCAAACAACCAAAGGGTTATGTAGTTCTTGGCAAGGAAAGTCTAGTTTGTAAGCTTAAGAAGAGCTTGTATGGACTTAAACACTCCCCTAGACAATGGTACCAAAAGTTTGATGCTTTCATGAGTCTCAAGGCTATTCTTGAAGCAATGAGGATCATTGTCTCTACACAAAGAGATGCTCAGATGGCAGCTTGATATGCTTGATACTTTATGTCGATGATATGTTGATTGTTGGGAAGTCCTCTTATGATTTGTCAATTCTCAGAAAGAAGTTGAGTCAGACATTTGATATCAAGGATTTGGGGGATGCCAAAGATATTATTGGCATGCACATTACTCGTAATAGGAGCAAAAGATGCATATACTTGTCTCAAAGTGAGTACATATCCAAATGTACTTCACAGGTTCAATATGTAGGGTGGAAAGGCATTGAGTACACCTTTACCCACATCTGTGAAATTGAGCAAGGATGATTGCCCCAAATCAGATGAGGAAAAGGAATTCATGACCAAAATTCCCTATCAGCCTGTTGTTGGTAGTCTCATGTATGCTATGGTAGCTACAAGACCAAACATTGCATTTGCAGTGGGAGTTGTGAGCAGATATATGTCTAATCTTGGCAAGAAACATTGGGAAGCAATCAAGATGATTTTGAGATATCTGAGTGGCACTAAGGACAAGTGTGTATGCTTAGGTAGAGGGAAAGCATCCATTATTGGTTACAAAAATTCTGACTATGCTGGTTGTGTAGACAATTGTAAGTCTACATCACGATTCATTTTTCATTTTGCTGGAGGTGCTATCTCTTGGAGATCTCATCTTCAAGAATGTACAACTGTTTTCACCACAGAAGCAGAGTATGTTGCAGCAAAGTGAGGCATGTAAGGAAGCATTGTGGCTTTCTCATCTTGCTTGTGATATGGGTTTACCTTAGCATGTACTTGGTTTGCTCAATGATAGTCAGAGTGCCATTGCTTTGGCTAAGAATCTGGTCTATAATGCAAAGTCCAAGCACATTGAGGTGAGGTATCACTTCATTAGATTTTGCTTAGCCACTGAGTGCATTATTCTTGAGAAGGTTCACACTCGAGATAATGTTGTAGATGCTTTGACTAAAGCCCTACCACAGGATAGCTTTCAACACTATTGTCACTTGATGGGGGTTACTTGATCTATGATCTTACACAATCACTTGTATACTATGTAACATGCCCATCAGGTAAGATGTATAGTTTGTATACCACCTGACACTTCTTTGTATATGTTCTTTAATAACACATATAGCGGCCTAGTCAGTCACAGAATGTAAGTCCGAGTGCATTTGTAAGACCTAAGAAATTTGTCTTCGTGCTCCCTGTGTATTGTGTTTTTCTGCGTATTCTGCAGAGTCTCTGTGTGGAGTACCGTGTGCGGCCTTAGGAGCTCGGATTTCTACTCCGAGGATATCATCGTGGAGCTCGTGAGAAGGAGAACACACTGTGGTGCACCGCCATCGAAATACTGCACTTTAAAGTGATATGTGCGCATAAAATCCTTGGAAAAAACCTCCTAAAGAGGGATAAATTGCCCTAGCACTACCAAAATATAATAAAAATTTTCATCTTATATTTTATCTAGATATAGTATCTTTTTTCCAAACCATTACATCTAGATATTTGATATATAAAGTAATGTTTACTACCTTTGTATTTGAATTAGAATCCATTATTTTCCCAAAACACTTTAAGATATTCAAATTCAACGAAAGAGGTAGAATAATATCAAAATTTTGATCACTTTCTTGATGTGGAAGATGTTATTGACATGAAGTATGATATGATACAAAATCATGTAAAATATCTTTTAGCAAGAGATATACAAGAGTGGGAGCAATTAAACAAGAGAAATGGTGTTAATTATTCCATGGTTATTTAGGCCTTTAAGAAATAGCCCTAAGTCATCTCACTACAAATGCTATTATCAATAATCATGTTATGGATGACATGGGCCTAGGAAGAAGGATGATGAAAGGCAATCCAGATGCCTTAACATTTGAGGAGTTAGTCTTTGTTTTGTTGCAAAATGATC
The DNA here is from genome assembly GCA_020310875.1 of Ceratopteris richardii. NCBI lineage: Eukaryota > Viridiplantae > Streptophyta > Polypodiopsida > Polypodiales > Pteridaceae > Ceratopteris > Ceratopteris richardii. The sequence continues at coordinate 104,020,171 of CM035416.1, read as the reverse complement.
AATTTAGGCAGAAAAGGTCCATTATGTGTGTTTGCAAATCAAGCTTTCCTAGCTACTGAGAAGGGCAAAGGCAAATGGAGCTCATCTACTAGTACGAAGAAATCTTATAATCCTAGACAATCAAAGAAGGAAGACAAAGATGATAAGAAAATAGAAATGCGGAAATTGTTTAGTGTAAAGGAAATGATAATGTCCCAAAGAGTTGTCCAAAATCGGCTGCAAAAGAGGCAAAGAAGAGAGAGGCTAGAATGGTTATTGCAGAGGCCTCTACACCTAAAATACAATCTGCTAATCTTATCCAGAATGAAAATGGGTGTTTACTACTATTTGCAGTTATGGCCAATCTTCTCATGAGCAATGTATGTCTTCAGTAGACTCAAGTCTTTGGTACTTTGATAATGGGGCAACCAACCATGTTACCTTGCAGCGCAGTTTCTTCCATTCACTTGAGCATGTCCCTAAAGGGAATACTATCACATGCACTAACAACTCCTCTTATCCTGTAATTGGAGTTGGTAAAATCATTTTGACTACTCCTTGTGGTAGTTCTTTCACATTTTCAGGTGCTTTATATGTACTAGGATAAAGAAAAATATGTTGTGAGTTTAAGCATTAGACAAGATTGGCTTGGTTGTCAAATTTTTCGGTGACAGATGTACAATCCATGATCTCTTAAATGGAAATTTCAATATTGCTTCTGACATTTTATGTCGTGGGCAAAGCTAGATGACATTTTGCTAGTTTGCTACATCTGCAAAAATTTGAAGTGGTGTCCTCTATGCCCAAACTTGAGGCACCTTGTTAACATGTATTTTTGGCAAAAATTTAATGTTCTTCCTTATCTTATGGTGTTTTAACTTGAGCTCCCCACAAATTGCAGCTTGTTCATAGTGATGTTTGTGGTCCTATGCAGTATCTTGTTTTGGGAACTGTAGATGGTGAAGTGTGTCGGTGCAGGGAATGCAAAATGCACTACTCCTCGAGCACTCTAAAATGATATACACTTAACAACCAACCAAAATGCTAGGTACTTATCATCACTTCAATCTATACTTAGAAGATAGACACAAAAATAAGAGATATAATGAGTGAAAATGTTGATATATTTAGGTAGTGATGTGTGTGAACACACTAGGACCGCCGAGACACTTTTTCCCTCTTTAGGAGGTTTTTTTCCCCCAGCTTGTATATATGCCTATTGCCCTAATCGGCTACTTATCTTTGTACATTCTCTAGTAGTACATTCAGTATTGTGTGTTGTGCTCCAAGTTTCTTCTTCTTCCTCGTGCTGTTCATGTGCTTCAGCAGACGTCTAACTCCAACAATTGGTATCAGAGTAGGTCGTCGCTTCATCTAGGGCGCAGTCGACACTCCTCCGGTTGTAGTCTCAGAATCGCTCGTTTCGGCCTCCAAACGCACTATTGAAGGGCTTGTGCAGGCTATTTCATCTTTTTGTGCCAAAGGTATATACCAGTTTTTGTTCGGCAATATAAGTGTCGCAAAGTCTGCTACAGGTCTAGTGGAATTCGTCTTGGCAGTTCTGTTCAACTTTTTGAGATACTTCCGCATCAAGGTATTTTAGTCACCGGAAATGGCTGAAAGCAGTTATGTATTTTGTATATTGGCTGTTGAGGATAAGTTGGATGGTATCAACTACCCGTTATGGGCTTATATGATGCGACATGTGTTGGTTGCAAAAGGACTGTGGAACATTTTGTAGGGTGTCGAAAAACATCCTATCACACCTGCAATTGTTACAACTGCAGGTACTGAAGCTGATGCAGAAGGTGTCAAAGATGATGATATTCTGCATATTCATGTTCGTGCTGCGGTTTTTGCTACACCTACTGCAGAGAAGATTCGCTGGGATGGCAGAGATGCCCAGGCATATGCATTGATAGCTTTGTCTGTCAAACATGCCATTATTCCTCACATTCGCTCTTCCAGAAAAGCTAAGGATGCTTGGGATACACTTACCATATTGTACCAAGCTAGGAATGAGGCTCATGTTGCTTACCTCCGAAAACAGTTGGAGAGTGAACACATTAATGAAGGTGATTCTATGGACAGTTTCCTAACGAAGATCAAAGACTTGAATGAACAATTGATTTCTACTGATGAGGTTATACCAGATAGCTCACTTGTGTAGACCGTTCTGAATGGTCTTCCTGATTCATATCAGAGTTTTGCTTCTACTCTTCGGTTGATGATGAAAGCAATCCAAATGCCTTATCATTTGAGGATTTAGTCTCATATCATAAAGAACTATCCAAAACTGGCTGCTAAAGAGGCAAATAAGAAAGAGGCTGGAATGGTGTTGTAGAGGCCTCTACACCAAAAACAGAGTCTTCTAATCTTGTGCAGGAAGAAGAATGGGCATTTACTACTGTCTGTAGTTTTGACCCATCTTCTCATGAGTAGTGCATGTCTGTAGTAGACTCAGATGTTTGGTATTTTGATAGTGGGGTGACCAAACATATTACCTCGCAGCGCAGTTTCTTCTCTTCACTCGAGCCTGCCCCTACAGGGAATACTGCTATATGCGTCAACAACTCCTCTTATCTTGTTATGGGAGTTGGTAAGATCATTTTGACTACTGTTGATGGTAGTTCTCTCACTTTGTTAGATGCTTTGTTTGTGCTAGGGATCAAGAAAAATCTGTTATCAGTTTTTGCATTAGCCAAAATTGGCTCGGTTGTGAAATTTGTTGATGACAGATGTACAATTCATGAGCTTTCAAATGGCGATGTCATTATTGCTTCTTGCATTTTGTGTCATGGGCTGTATAGGCTCATAGACTATGAAAGATTTGTAGATGATTCGACGTCCTCTTTGCCCAAACTTGAAGCACCTGGAAAACATATATGTGAAGGCTGTATTTTGGGCAAAATGAAGCGTTCTTCCTTTCCAAAAGATGGTTCAGTTTGCTCTACTCAGAAATTGCATCTTGTACATAGTGATGTCTGTGGTCTTATGCAGACATATTTTTTAGGAACTATCTTTATTTGGTGACTTTTGTCGATGATTTTTCCAGGCATGCATGTGTATATCCATTGAAGGCAAAGTCCGAAGTGTTTATGTGCTTCAAACAGTTTCTGGTTTTGGTTGAAAATCTATCAACATGTAAAATGGGCACCCTCCATTCTGATCGAGGGGGGGAATATATGTCTTCCAACTTTAATGCATTTCTCGCTGACGTGGGATAAAACATCAGTGTACAATGCCGTATATACCTCAACAGAATGGAGTTGTTGAACGAAAGATCAGGTCACTGCTTGGTGTATGGTCAAGAGTTAGGCTTTACCACACAGTTTCTGGCTTGAGGCTGTCATGTTGCAGCATATGTACTTAATAGGTGTACCACTAAAGCGTTGCAGTCTATCACTCCATATGAGGCTTGGCATGGTCGCAAGCCATCTTTTGCCCATCTGCGTGTTTTTGGTTGTTTGGCATATACATGACTGGCTGAACAAAGTAGAAAATTGGACAATAAAACAGTAAAATGTATTTTTGTTGGGTATAGTTTTGAAATGCTACTTGGGTTGTCTTATCCCAAGGGGGTATCACTACTGCCAGATTTGCATGCTTTTTCTGATAGTGATTGGGCTGGTTGCTATGACTCTCGTGTGTCCAATAGTGGTTTTTGGTTCATGCTTGGTAGTTCATGTATATCTTGGTTGAGCAAAAAGCAGCCTACTATGGCCACTTCCAGTTGCGAGGCTGAGTATAGGGCAACTTTCACAACGACTATTGAGTGTGTGTGGCTCAGATGCTTTATGGTTGATTGGGTGTTGGTCAGTCTTCTGCCACCACCATCTTCATTGAAAGTCAGAGTGCATTGGCAGTGGCAAGGAACCTTGTGTTACATGCTCGCACTAAGCACATTGAGGTGCATTATGATTATGTCAGGGAGAGGTTCTCTGCCGGGGAGATCAGCTTGGCATATGTGCCCACGTAGGAGAACATTGTAGACCTTTTTACGAAGGCTCTATCTAGGGAGAAGTTTGAAGCTTTCCGCAAAGCTTTAGGCTTACTTCCTTTTGTGGATTGATTCTACATAGCTTGATACTTCCTTATACATGAGTCCCAGCTCCTGTCAGGGGAGCACTATATTATGCTCTCTGAGTTCACTAGATAAGATTTCGGAAATACACTTATGATTACAAGAACACCCATGTAGGGAAAATAATACAAGAAGATGTAGCCAATACAAGATGTCCCACAACCCGAGACCAATAGGTATGGAAAACTAGACTAGAGATGATACAGGAGATCCCGCAACCCGGGATCGTAAGTATGAGATAAGATATCTGGATTACAAGAACCCCCTTCTCAGAGATGAACTAGGTACAAGAAAGAACTCGACAGGATCTTGTACTACAAGATTACAAGAGGACAAGACAGGATGTCCAAGAACTAGATTAGACAAGACTGGAACAAAGAACAAGACAAGAATTGGAACTGGAACTTGGAGAGTACTTACTTGGTGGTCACAACTCCTTGAGCTCCCAAGGCTGGTATTGGAAAGACTGATTATGAATGTGGCCAAACCCTCCTTTTATAGGTTTTCAAGGGCGGTTACAAATTGATGATGTCATTGATGATGTCATCAATTTGAAGCATGGTCTTTGGATGTTAGAATCAAGCAAGAAGATAGTCGAACTTAGGGTTTTGGCACGTTTCAGATGCAATGGAGGCATCAATTTCTCCTAATTTTGAACCAATCACGAGATATAGGATTCACATGGAATCTGAGATTCAGGATGGTTTCCTTTGTCCATGACATCACCTCCCCCTCAAGCGATGAGTTCCACGAGGATCGGTCATTTTCTCTGATCTTGGCTTCATTGGATTTCTCTTATGGAATTCTCGAACCTTGATTGGTGCTCTCTGAAGGTTTTCTGCAGGTTCCCAAGTACGATCACTGATGTCATACCCTTTCCAATGAATAAGGTACTCTAATCTTCCTTGGGATATTCTCGAATCTAGGACATGCTCAACTTCAAATTCTTCATGATCATCAATCTCGATAGGTGGTGAAGGACTAGGTCTCTCCCCCCTCAATGGTGAAATCTGATATGGTTCCAACATGGATACATGGAAAACTGGATGTATTCTCATGGTACTTGGTAGTTGGAGCTTGAAGGTGACAGGATTAATCTTGGCCAAGATGGTAAATGGACCAAATCTTTTATGATCTAACTTTGCACAAGGCCTTGAAGTTTGCAAATTATTTCTGAGTAACCATACTTTGTCCCCAATTTGATACAATGGATTCTAGATGCGATGTTGATCTGCATAGTACTTATATTGTTCTTGAGCTTTATGGATCTCTTCCTTGAGTTCTTTGTGAATGTCCATCAGGTACTGGGCCTTGTCTCTGGCAGCTCGATTCTTGACATGATTTGAGAGTTGTATATCCATCCTTGGATGTTGTCCATAGTTTGCAAAGAAGGTAGTTTGCTTAGTAGATGCATGGACACTATTGTTATAGGCAAACTCTGCAAAGGGTAACAACTCAAACCAATCATTTTGGTGATAGTTGCTAGTGCAGCAGAGATATTGCTCTAGGACTTGATTTACTCGTTCTGTTTGTCCATCAATCTGTGGATGATTTACTGTAGATAGTTTAACTTGAACACCAAGGAGCTTGCAAAGAGTATTCCAAAAGTTGGATATGAACTGTGGACCTCGATCACTGACAATATTATCAGGCAATCCATGAAGCCTAAAGATGTACCTAAGAAAAAGTCTAGCAGTGGATGCACCTGTGATTGCCTTTATAGTTGGAATGAAATGTGCCATCTTTGTGGATCTATCCACAATAACAAGAATGGCATCATACTTATCTCACTTTGGTAGATCTGTGATGAAATCCATAGACAATGAAGCCCATGGCCTTTCTGGAATAGGTAAAGGTTGCAAGAGGCCATGAGGTTTATGTCGCGGTACCTTAGATCTATTGCAAGTGTCACAGGTTCGGATATATTCTTTGACTTCCTTCGATATTTGAGGCCACCAAAAATCCTTGGATATGAGTTCTATTGTTTTATTTACTCCAAAATGTCTTGCTGCAAGGTTGTCATGATGTTGTTGAAGTACTTGGATCCTGGGCTTTCCTGGAGGGACATACAATAGGTTCTTATAGAATAGTAACCCGTCCTTTTCCTGGAATTCATTTACTTCTTGGACTTTTCCTTCTTGAGTTTTTACTTAACACTACAAAATAATTCATCTTGTGGTGGATTCTCAGGAATCAAATGATTCAAGGCTAAATCTTCAGCATGGGTTGAAGAGATAGTTGCTAATTGGAGATGCTCAGGCTTGAGTAATACACTCTCTTGTTGATCGAAGGCCTCTTCAGCCTTCTTTGGTGCAAGGTGAGATCTTCTAGACAAGGCATCTGTGTGACATTGTTGACTTCCTGGATGATAGGTGATGACAAAGTCGAACTTGGATAGAAAGTTACTCCATCGAGATTGCCTTCTATTGAGAATGCGGGTGGTCATAAAATACCCTAGTTTCTTGTGATCTGTATACACAATAACTTTATGAGCTGCTCCTTCTAGATGGTGATTCCATGTATCAAATGCATCCACTATGGCAAGAAGTTCTTTATCATGAATTTCATAATTAATTTTTGGAGGAGAGAATTTCTTTGAATGATATGCAACTCGATGTAGGTGTCCATCATCTCCATATTGGGAAAGAATGGCCCCTAGGGCAAAGTTTGACGCATCTGTATCTAGGAAGAAGGGCTTACTGGAATCAAGATGAACTAGAATTGGAGCAGTAGTGAATGCTGATTTCAAGGTTTGAAAGTCTTTTTCTGCTTCTTCGGTCCATGAAAATTTGGAGTTCCTTGTAAGCTTGGTAATCTCTGATAAATATCCTGTAGAAATTGGAAAACCCCAAAAAACATTGTACATCTCGAATACACGAAGGCGGTTGCTAATCAAGGATTGTCTCAATCTTCTTGGGGTCCATAAAAATTCCTTTATCCGATACGATGTACCCTAAAAATTCCACTTTTGTCTTATGGAAAGAGCACTTCTCCAATTTTGCATATAATCCTTTTTCTCTCAGTTTCTCTAGGACTATCTTTACATGACATTCATGCTCCTCTAGATTTTTGGAGAATATCAAGATATCATCAAGGTATATCACAACAAAATCATCTAAATATTCTCGAAAGATATCATTCATCATATGTTGGAAGATAGCTGGGGCATTTGTGAGACCAAATTGTTGGGTGTGTGTAGAAGTGCGAGAGACACACAAGAAGCACACACAAGGAGCACAAACGCAGCAAGACACACAGAGAAGACGATGGCTGGAATAGCTCTCTCTATTGATCGATGAACTGAACTGAAGTAAGAGCTGAATAATGTCCCTAAGTACAAAGTACCACCACATATGAGAGTATCAAGTATGTGGTAACATGGGGAAAAAACCTCTATCCAGCACTAGAGTAAAAGGTGCCCATGTATAGGGAAAAGGTTCACATCAAAGCTACTCGAGGAACACATAAGTGTAACAAACCCCCCTGGAGCGAATGATGTGAACACATACAGGGAGTGACAGATCAGCCCCCACAAGGTAATGTTGATATATTTAGGTAGTGATGTGTGTGAACACACTAGGACAGCCGGGGCACTTTTTTCCCTCTTTAGGAGGTTTTTTTCCCCCGGCTTGTATATACGCCTATTGCCCTAATGGGCTACTTATCTTTGTACATTCTCTAGTAATACATTCAGTATTGTGTGTTTGTGCTCCAAGCTTCTTCTTCTTCCTTATGCTGTTCGTGTGCTTCTGCAGACGTCTATCTCCAACAATTGGTATGAGAGCAGGTCGTCGCTTCTTCTAGGGCGCCGTCGACACTCCTCCATTTCCAGTCTCAGAATCGCATGAATTTTGGTGAGCATACTCAGCGTGTTTTCGAGATCAAAATAGCTTCGCTATGTGTGCCGAAATCGCGATCTGAGCTTGTTTTGGCCTCCGAACGCACTATCGCAGTACTTGTGCAGGCTATTTCGTCTTTTTGTGCCAAAGGTATACACCAGTTTCTGCTCGCCAGTTTAAGCGTCTCGAAGTCTGCTACAGGTCTAGCAGAACTCATCTGGGCAGTTCCGTTCAACTTTTTGAGATACTTCTGCATCAAGGTATTTTAGTCACCGGCCATGGCTGAAAGCAGTGATGTATTCCGTATGTTGGCTGTTGAGGATAAGTTGGATGGTACCAACTACCCATTATGGGCTTATATGATGCGACATGTACTGGTTGCAAAAGGACTGTGGAACATTGTGCAGGGTGTTGAAAGACGTCCTGTTACACCTGTAACAACAGGTATTGCAAATACAGGTGCTGGAGCTGATGAAGATGGTGTTGAAGATGATACTCCGCAGATTCCTGTTCGTGCTACTGTTTCTGTTGTACCTACTGCAGAGCAGATTCGTTGGGATGGCAGAGATGCCCAGGCACATGCATTGATAGCTTTGTCTGTCAAATGTGCCATTATTCCTCACATACGCTCTTGTAGAATAGCTAGGGATGCTTGGGATACACTTACCACTTTGTACCAGGCTAGGAATGAGGCTCGTGTTGCTTACCTCCGAAAACAGTTGGAGAGTGAGCACATGCATGAAGGTGATTCTATGGACAGTTTTCTCACAAAGATCAAAGACATGAAGGAACAATTGATTTCTGTTGATGAGGTTATACCACATAGCTCACTTGTGCAGACCGTTCTGAATGGTCTTCCTGATTCATATTAGAGTTTTGCCTCTACTCTTCGGTTGATGATGAAAGGCAATCCAAATGCCTTGTCATTTGAGGAGTTAGTCTTTGTTCTACTGCAGGAAGATCAGTCCAGGCAAAACAGGTCCATTATGCGTGTTGCAGATCAAGCTTTCTTGGCTAGTCAGAAGGGCAAAGGAAAATGGGGCTCTTCTACTAGTAAGCAGAAATCTGCAAATGCTGCACAATCGAAGAACCAGGATAAAGATGAGAAGAAATCAGAAAAGCAGAAATTGTTTTGCAAGTACTGTAAAGGAAATGATCACATCATAAAGAACTATCCAAAACTGGCTGCTAAAGAGGCAAAGAAGAAAGAGGCTGGAATGGTTGTTGCATAGGCCTCTACACCAAAAACAGAGTCTGCAAATCTTGTGCAGGAAGAAGAATGGGCGTTTACTACTGTCTGCAGTTTTGACCCATCTTCTCATGATCAGTGCATGTCTGCAATAGACTCAGATGTTTGGTACTTTGACAGTGGGGCGACCAAACATATTACCTCGCAGTGCAGTTTCTTCTCTTCACTCGAGCCTGCCCCTATAGGGAATACTGTTACATGTGCCAACAACTCCTCTTATCCTGTTATGGGAGTTGGTAAGATCATTTTGACTACTGCTGATGGTAGTTCTTTCACTTTGTCATATGCTTTATTTGTGCCAGGGATCAAAAAGAACCTGTTATCAATTTTTGCATTAGCCAAGATTGGCTTGGTTGTGAAATTTGTTGATGACAGGTGTACAGTTCATGATCTCTCAAATGGCGATGTGATTATTGCTTCTGGCATTTAATGTCGTGGGCTGTATAAGCTCATAGACTATGAAAGATCTGTGAATGATTCGGCATGTGTAGTTCATGATTTTGAGGCTATGTCAGATGCAAAGCTTTGGCATGCACGCTTTGGTCATCTAAATTTTGCTAGTTTGCTATGCCTGCAAAAATCAGAAATGGTGTCCTCTTTGCCCAAACTTGAGGCACCTGGAAAACATGTTTGTGAGGGCTGTATTTTGGGAAAAATGCAGCATTCATCCTTTCCAAAAGATGGTTCAGTTCGGGCTATGCAGAAATTGCAGCTTGTACATAGTGATGTCTGTGGTCCTATGCAGACACCCTCTTTTGGAAATTACCTTTACTTCATGACCTTCATTGATGATTTTTCCATGCATGCACGGGTATATCCACTCATAGAAAAGTCCAAAGTGTTCATGTGCTTCAAACAGTTTTTGGTTTTGGCTGAAAATCTGTCAGCATGTAAAATGGGCACCCTCCGTTCTGATCGAGGGGGGGAATATATGTCTTCAGATTTTAATGCATTTCTGGCTGAACGTGGGATAAAACACCTGTGTACAGTGCCGTATACACCTCAAAAGAATGGAGTTGCTGAACGAAAGAACATGTCACTCATGGAGATGGCGAGATGCATGGTCAAAAGTCAGGCTTTACCACATAGTTTCTGGCTTGAGGCTGTCATGTGTGCAGCATATGTACTGAACAGGTGTCCCACTAAAGCGCTACAGTCTATCACTCCATATGAGGCTTGGCATGACTGCAAGCCATCTGTTGCTCATCTGCGTGTTTTTGGTTGTTTGGCATATGCATTAGTGCGTGAACAACATCGTAGAAAATTGGATGATAAGGCAGTAAAATGTATTTTTGTTGGGTACAGTTCTTAAAGTAAAGGCTATCGTCTATATCATCCACAGACTAAACGCATTCTGGTTAGCCATGATGTTGTCTTTGTGGAAGATGCTATTCAGCCATTGCTTTCATGTACTAAGGAGACATCTGTTAGCTCCAAAGACATGTATGATACGTTGATGCCTCTTTTTACAGGTGGAAAGTCTAGTGCTGGTCCTAATGAGGCAACTTCTTAGCCTTTGCAGGTTTCATATGATGATGAAGATCATTCCATTTCTGATGCAGATTTACATGATGCACTTGTTGATGAGAGAGTTGATATTCACTTGTTGATGAGAGAGTTGATATTGAGCAGACAAAAACTATGCCAAAATGGCTGGTGCAGACTTTGTGTGATAGCAAATTAGATGCACCTTTGTCATATCGTACTCGTTCAGGCTCTCATAGTGCCTCCTTTATCAGATTGCTATGCTATGGCTGCGTCTAGTCTCTGTGATGAGAATGAGCCTGTTTTTTTTGATGAAGCATAGAATTCAGAAAATTGGATGGCTGCTATGCAATCTGAATATGATGCTATAATGAAGAATGGTACTTGGTCTTTATGTGACTTGCCTCCTGGAAAGAAGGCCATTGGCACTAAGTGGGTATACAAGTTGAATCATAAACCGGATGGTACAGTTGACAGGTATAAGGCTAGGCTTATTGCAAAGGGTTATGCACAGGAAAGAGGCATTGATTTTGATGAGACCTTTGCACCTACATGTCGTATGACTACTGTTCGGAGCATCTGTGCACTTGCAGCCCATCATGGTTGGAATGTACATCAGTTGGACATTAAAGCTGCATTTCTGAATGGTGATTTGCATGAAGAAGTGTATGTTTTTCAGCCCCGTGGCTTTGTGCAAAAAGGGCATGAAAACCAGGTTTGCAGGTTAAAGAAGGCATTATATGGCTTAAAGCAAGCACCACGTGCTTGGTATGAGAAGATACATGCCTATCTGGTTGCACATGGTTTTGAGAACAGTCCAACTGAAAGCACCTTACATGTTAAGCGTGCTAATGATGTGCTTCTGATCATTGTTGTCTATGTTGATGACATGCTGCTCACTGCTCCTATTGAGACACATATTGCTGATTTTTAGGTTGATTTGCATGCCTCATTTGAGATGTCTGATTTGGGGCATTTGCATCACTATTTGGGCATTCAGTTTATGCAAGTTGATGGTGGAATGGCTTTGTGTCAAACGAAATATATTGACACATTATTGCAGCGTTTTGGCCTTGAAGACTGTAAGCCTATTGCCAATCCTATGGAGACAGGTTTACGATTGAGTCTTCATGATGCTGGAGATGCATTTGATGTTGTTCTCTATTAGCAGGCTGTTGGATGCTTGATTTACTTATGCATTACTCGGCCAGATATTCAGTTTGCTGTCTCACAGATGAGCAGGTTTATGCATTGCCCAGGAGTCACGCATTGGAAGGCGGTTAAGCGCATCTTTCGCTACTTGAATGGTACTCGGCTACTTGGGTTGTTTTATCCCAAGGGGGGATCACTACCGCCAGATTTGCATGCTTTTTCTGACTCAGATTGGGCTGGTTGCTATGACACTCGTGTGTCCACCAGTGTTTTTGCTTCATGCTTGGTAGCTCATGTATATCTTGGTTGAGCAAGAAGCAGCCTACTGTGGCCACTTCTAGTTGTGAGGCTGAGTATAGGGCAGCTTTCATAGCGACTGTTGAGTGTGTGTGGCTCAAACGCCTTATGGCTGATTTGGGTGTTGGTCAGTCTTCTGCCACCACCATCTTCACTGACAGTCAGAGCGCATTGGCAGTTGCGAGGAACCCTGTGTTCCATGCTCGCACTAAGCACATTGAGGTGCATTATCACTATGTCAGGGAGAGGTTCTCTGCTGAGGAGATCAGCTTGGCATATGTGCCCACGCAGGAGAACATTGCAAACCTTTTTACGAAGGCTCTGCCTAGGGAGAAGTTTGAAGCTTTTCGCAAAGCTTTGGGCTTACTTCCTTTTGTGGAGTGATTTCCACATAGCTTGGCACTTCCTTATACATGAGTGCCAGCTCCTTGTTCACCGCATCACTCCTAGGGGGGATTTGTTGACATATTTAGGTAGTGATGTGTGTGAACACACTAGGACCGTCGGGGCACTTTTTTCCCTCTTTAGGAGGTTTTTTTCCCCCGGCTTGTATATACGCCTATTGCCCTAATGGGCTACTTATCTTTGTACATTCTCTAGTAATACATTTAGTATTTTGTGTTTGTGCTCCAAGCTTCTTCTTCTTCCTTGTGCTGTTCACGTGCTTCTGCAGACGTCTATCTCCAACAGGTAACAAGCCTAAAGCTTTGCGAAAAGCTTCAAACTTTTCCCGTGGAAGAGCTTTGGTGAATATGTCTGCCACATTATCTTGTGTAGGCACATATACCAAATCAATATCTCCTGCATGAAGGCGCTCTCTCACGTAGTGATAATGCACCTCAATATGTTTGGTGTGTGCATGAAACACTGGGTTTCGTGCAACAGCCAAAGCACTCTGACTATCAGTGAGAATATGCATAGCAACATCAATCTCCATGCAAAGATCCATCAATAAGCGTCTCAGCCATATACACTCCACTGTCGCTGTGAAAACTGCCCTGTACTCAACTTCACAACTTGATGTCGCCACTGTAGGTTGCTTCTTAGTCAACCAAGATATGCATGAGTCTCCAAGGAAAAAGCAATTACCACTAGTGGACACGCGAGTATCATAACAACCAGCCCAATCACTATCTGTAAAAGCATGCAAGCATGGCTGAACATCTCTGCCATAAAAGAGACCTAAGCTCAAAGTGCCTCACAGATATCTAAACACACGTTTCACCGCTTGCCAATGCTTAGTGCCAGGGCTATGCATGAATCGACTCAACTGGGAAACTGCATACTGTATATCCGGCCTTGTGTTGCATGCATATATAAGACATCCCACAGCCTCCTGATAAAGAGAAGTGTCAAATGCATCACTGGAATCCTCAACTGAGAATCTAAATCCTGTCTCAACTGGTGTGGAAACTGGCTTGCAATCCTCAAAGTCAAAACGCTGAAGTAGTTTTTCAACATACTTTGCTTGATGCATAACAATTCCCCCCTCAATGGATACAAACTGGATGCCAAGATAGTAGCTCAAAAGACCAAGATAAGTGACATCAAAAGTATGCTGCAAATAAGCCATAAGAATGTCAAGTTTTGCATCACATGACCCAGTCAAGAGTATGTCATCGACATAAAGAACAAGCACTATAAGATCAGCCCCATTTTTGCATACATAGAGTGTGCTTTCAATCGGACTACATGTGAAGCCAAGAGCAATCAAGTGCTTATGTATTTTTTCATACCATGCACATGGAGCTTGCTTGAGACCATACAAGGCTTTATGCAAGCGACAAACCATATGCTCTTTCCCTTTCATAGAAAATCCAGGAGGTTGCTTCACATAAACCTCTTCTTGCAAATCACCATTCAAGAAGGCTGTTTTTATATCCAACTGATGCACTTTCCAACCTCGATGGGCAGCCAATGCAACCATGGTACGAATGGTAGTCATACGTGAAGTAGGTGCAAAAGTTTCCTCATAGTCAATGCCATATTGTTGCGCATATCCTTTGGCAACCAATCTAGCTTTGTAGCGATCAATGCTACCATCAGATTTTCTCTTAATCTTGTAAACCCACTTTGTACTAATGGCATTCTTTCCTTTTGGCAATTCACATAACTCCCAAGTACCATTCCTATGTATGGAATCCATTTCTGATTGCATAGCACTCGTCCATTGTGGATCGTCACATGCATCTTCAAAAGAAAGTGGCTCTTCATTACATGCAGTAGCAATAAGAGAATAATCCACAAAATTACTTGATGCATGGTGAGAGCTTGATCTTGTTCTACCAAGTAAAGGTGCACTCAATTTGTTGTCCTGCAAAGTTTGTTTCAGCCACTTTGGCATAGATTGTGCACTCTTGATAGACATGCGTTCATTATGTAAAACATCGTCAATATGTACATTATGCGTGGGCTGAATTTCATGCTCAGTTTCAGCCATATTTTGACGCAAATGTTCAACCATATGTGGCTGGAAATTTCCAGCAGTTTGGACATTTTTTGACTGAAATTTTTTAGCCATGTTTGGCTGGAAATTCTCTGCATTTTCAGCCCTATTTGGCTGGAATTTTTCAGCCCTTTCAACCTCAGTTGGCTGGTCTACATGGCCATAGTCAAGCGCACCATTTTAGAACAAAGGCATGAGTGTATCGAACACATCTTGTGAGCTAAGTGTTGGCAGTTTTTTGCATTCAAGTAGAGGGAAAACTGAATTTTCAGCAAATACCACATCTCGACTCACAATAATTCTGTTCGTCAATGGATGGTACAACCGATATCCCTTACTTTCAGCACTATAACCAACAAATATACATTTCTTTGCCTTGTCATCAAGTTTGTGACGTTGCTGTGATGGCACAAGAGCATATGCCAAACAACCAAACACATGCATATGACTAACCATAGGCTTATGAACATTCCAAGCCTCATAAGGAGTGATGACTCTTTGTAGGGCAGCGATTCAACACATAATTTGCACACACGACTGCTTCCATCCAAAACTTATGAGGAAGATGCTTTCCTTTAACCATACATCGTGCCATTTCAAGTAGAGTTCTATTTTTATGCTCGGCAACACCATTTTGTTGAGGTGTATATGACACCGTACATTGGTGTGAAATACCTCTTTCACAAAGAAAAGCATTAAACTCATGTGACATGTATTCACCACCCAATCCATGCGTAGAGTCAAAAGCTTTTGCGAAGAAAAATTTTCAGCCATAGCTAAAAATGCTTTGAAGCAAGAAAATACCTCATTCTTTGCTTTCATAGGATACACCCATGTATGGCGAGTAGCATCATCAATGAAGGTAACAAAATATACATGCTTCCCAAAAGATGGAGTCTTGACCGGACCACATACATCACTATGAACAAGTTGCAATTTTCTTGTAGTGTGTGTATGACTATCTTTTGGAAAAGAAGCATGATGCATTTTTCCAAGATGCAACCTTCACATGCATGCTTTTCAATGGACTCAAGTGTAGGCAAGCCAATAACCATGTCCTTCTTTTGCAAGTAGAGCAAACTATTGAAGTTTAAATGACCAAAATGAGCATGCCAAAGCTCCATTTCAGCCATGGAAGAAGTATGAGCAACTAAGGCATTCGAGGCAGCCCTCTTGTATGTATCCATGCGATACAAACCATTACATAATGTACCGGACATCACGATAACATCGCCATTGCTGAAATCATGAACCATACACTTATCATCAACAAAGTGTACATGAAGTCCAACTTTGGCAATCAACGGAACTAAAATTAAGTTCTTCTTGATACCGAGCACATACAATGCATTTTTCAAGAGAATCACACCTCCATTTGCAGCTGTAAGCTCAATTTCTCCTACTCCAATGATAGGATAAGAGGCATTGTTTGCACACACCACATGTCCTCCTTTTGGTGCATCTTTCAAAGAGGCAAAAAATCTTTTGCATGATGTTATGTGCTTTGAAGCACCACTATCAAAGAACCAATCCGAATCAACCTCACTCACAACCATACATTTAGAATGTAAAGAAGCATCATAATGACATGCAACAACACATGCCCAAAAATCTTGAGCCATATTAGCTTCATCATTCTTTGCATTTGCTGAATTTTCAGCAATAGACATGCCGGATTCCTTCTTCTTTTCGTTGCGTTTTGCAAGCTTTCTACACTCATCAATAGTATGACCAGCCTTCCGGCAATATTTGCATCTCTTTTTCTTTTGCAAATCACCATCATTAGAGGAATGAGTGGAAGAGGAAGCTTGAGTCTTTGGTTTTGATGAACCCAAAGCTAAACCATACTTGCTTTTCCCCTTTTGTGAGATAGCAAGTGCTTGTGTTTCCTCAATCAAACTACTCCTATTCACTCTAGATTGCTCTTCTTGCAAAAGAAGAGACACAACCTCATCAAATGCATACATATTAGGATTTCCTTTTGCAACCAAACGAAGTGTAGTAGCAAAGCTTTGAAAAGATTCCGGTAATCCTTTCAACAATGTAGAAATGAGTGATGCATCCGGAATGTTCTCATCTATGTTTGCCAATTGCTCTTTCAAGTCCTTGATGCATGTCACATACAGATCCACTGACTCATTTTCAGCCATACATACATCTTCAAGTTGCTTCCTCAAGTATGCAACACGTGCTTCATTATGCACAACATACAAAGAAGCAAGAGTGTCCCATGCCTGTCTCGATGTAGAACATGACTGAATGTGTGGAACTATATGACACTTCACTGAAAGTGCAATCAAAGCATGAGCTTGAGCATCTTTTCCATCCCATCTAAGCTGCTCTTGTGTAGGTGGAGAAGGAGAAACCACTGTACTCGAAGAAGAAGCTCCATCTGTGATAGTAGACTGTGAAGTAGAAGCACCTGCAGGTCTTCGATCTACATCTACCACTATGTTCCAAAGTTGTTTTGCAACAAGAGCATGCTTCATCATGTAAGACCACATTGGATAGTTAGTCCCATCAAGCTTATCTTCAGCTTGAAGCATGCCAAACAAGTCATTGCTGCCCGCCATTTCACTAAGGAACAAGAATGTGACAAAATCTTCACTTCGAGGAAAGCTGAAATGAGTGCTGAAATTTCAGCTCACAAACCGTCACTCTGATGAAAATTCTGACTGCACGAATGGCTTTGAAATGGGGGTAAAATCCTAGCGCACCTGGTGGAAATGTTTCTGGGCTGTTGAAATTCACACTTCTATGCTCCGAAGTCGATTTGCACTGTTAAAGTGCGCGCGCGCCACGACGCGAAAAACCGAAATTTGAGAAGAAGCTGAACCTGCTCTGATACCACTGTTGGGTGTGTGTAGAAGTGCGAGAGACACACAAGAAGCACACACAAGGAGCACAAACGCATCAAGACACATGGAGAAGATGATGGCTGGAATAGCTCTCTCTATTGATCGATGAACTGAACTGAAGTAAGAGCTGAATAATGTCCCTAAGTACAAAGTACCACCACACATGAGAGTATCAAGTATGTGGTAACATGGGGAAAAAACTTCTAGCCAGCACTAGAGTAAAAAGTGCCCATGTATAGGGAAAAGGTTCACATCAAAGCTACTCGAGGAACACATAAGTGTAACACAAATGGCATAACTACATATTCAAAATAGCCATACCTTGTTCGAAATGCTGTCTTCCATTGGTCTCCTTCTCTGATCCTGACAAGGTTGTAAGCTCCTAGAAGGTCAATCTTCGTGAAGAATTTTGCTTTTCCAAGGCGTTCCAAGAGCTGTGATATGAGTGGTAGTGGGTATCTGTTCTTTATAGTGAATTTATTCAATCCACGATAGTCTACACACATCCGGAGAGTCCCATCCTTCTTCTTTACAAATAAAATAGGAGCTCCTGCTGGAGACTTTGAGTGCTTAATAAACCCCTTTGCTAGATTCTCATCAATGTTCTTGCATAGTTCTGTAAGTTCCTCCGGGGATAGCCTGTAGATTGGTCCAAAGGGCGGTTGTGCTCCCTCTTGAAGTTCTATGGCACAATCATAAGGTCTATGCTCTGGAAGGATATCTGCATTCTTCTTTTCAAAAACATCTTCAAAGCCTTTGTACTGATTGGGTAGCTGCACTGGATCATCTTTCTTGGATTCTTGAGCTGGTATGGCATAGGTCATATATGTAGGTTCCTTCCTAACTGCATGTATGAAGGCTTTGGCTCCGACATATGTTGGGTTCTTCTAGGTATCTCGATGGATGATTTTATTCTTTTCCCAATTAATGTCTGGATTATGCTTCTTTAACCAGGGCATTCCAATGATAACTAGATGTATTGGGCTCAATATTATATTGAAACATATGTGGGATTCATGGTCACCAAGGTGTACTCTTAATGGTGTGGTTTCCATGGTTATATTCCCAGATGCTAGAGGTCGTCCATCTACTACTTCAGCTACTACTAGTTTGTTCTTCCGAAGTACAGGGATTCCATGTTTCTTAACCAATCCTTCATCGATGAAACATGAAGAGGCTCCTGAATCTACTCGGGCTGTAAGGGAAAGGGTCTTCTTAGGCATGATTAACTTGACAGGTGCAAGACATGTTTCTATGGGTGTAGCTGGAATTATGAGATTCCTTCTTATGTCATGGTCTGGCTACACGGTCTCTTTTACAACTGGTCTTCCTCGTTTCCCTGCTCTACAAGGGTGACTGCGACTCTGGAGTTTGTTC
The DNA here is from genome assembly GCA_020310875.1 of Ceratopteris richardii. Taxonomy (NCBI): domain Eukaryota; kingdom Viridiplantae; phylum Streptophyta; class Polypodiopsida; order Polypodiales; family Pteridaceae; genus Ceratopteris; species Ceratopteris richardii. Next base: position 104,001,405 of record CM035416.1, on the reverse strand, counting down.
TCTTGTTCAGGCAATTAACTGCAATATGTCCAGGGTTTCCACAATAGAGACATAGCTTATTAACTCTCCTTCTCAGTTTCTCTTTTGGTGTTAGAGGCTGAAACCTAGTTACATCTATTTGCATAGGTTCAGGCATAGACTCCTTTTTAGGAGTGGGCTGGAAGGGTTTCCATTGGCGAGGTCTTCCTTCTACTGTTTTTCTTGTTTCCTTTCAAAAAGTCGGTTATCACATTGTATAGCTTGCATGATATATTCATTCAATGTTTTAACCTCTTGCATCGTGAGCAAAAGGTCCTTCACATCATCTCTTAAACCCAATCTAAATTGGCTTATGAAATAATCTTCATGCCATGTGATATCACATATCAATTGCCTAAATTCAGATGCATAGGTAGAGGCAGGGCAGTTACCTTGACGTAACTTCTAAAGTTTTGTTTTTGCTACTCGACTTGTGTCTGCATCCCCAAATGTGGCGGTGAGTTCTCGAAGAAACCCCTCATAGTCCTAGAGTACTCCCATGTTGTTCTCCAAGATTGGGGCAAACCATGATAATGCTTGGCCACAAAGCAAGGTTCCAATAAACCCAACCTTGGATGCTTTGTCAGGGTATCTATCAAGTTGCATACGGATGTACAATTTAACTTGCTGGAGAAATCCACGAAACTTTGTGCGATCCCCATCGAACTTTTCTGGCATGCAAATCTTGGGTTCCTTCATAAATGATGTATTAGGCTGTTGATTCACTTGAATGCTCCCTTGATTTGCTTGAAGAATCCTAATTCGTTCTTGAATTATGCATTGGATGTCCCATCTCGACTTGTGTCTATTGATGAGTTAGGTCTTCGACTTGTTGTTGGAGATTGTGAAGTGATGCTACAATCTGTTCATAAGCGTTCTCCATGATGCCTGGTCTTGGATAGAAGCTAGTCTTGCCAAAATGTCAGGGGAGCACTAGATTGTGCTCTCTGACTTCACTAGACAAGATTTCGGAAGTACACTTATGATTATAAGAACACCCATGTAGGGAAAATAATACAAGAAGATGTAGCCAATACAAGACGTCCCACAACCCGAGACCAATAGGTATGGAAAACTGGACTAGAGATGATACAGGGGATCCCACAACCGGTGATCGTAAGTATGAGACAAGATATCTGGATTACAAGAACTCCCTTCTCGGAGATGAACTAGGTACAAGAAAGAACTTGACAGGATCTCGTATTACAAGATTACAAGAGGACAAGAGAGGATGTCCAAGAACTAGATTAGACAAGATTGGAACAAAGAACAAGAACTCGAATTGGAACTGGAACTTGGAGAGTACTTATTTGGTGGTCGCGACTCCTTGAGCTCCCAAGACTGGTATTGGAAAGACTGATTATGAATGTGGCCAACCCCTCCTTTTATAGGTTTTCAAGGGCGGTTAGGAATTGATGATGTCATCGATGATATCATCAATTTGAAGCATGGTCTCTGGATATCAGAATCAAGCAAGAAGACAGTCGATCTTAGGGTTTTGGCACATTTGAGACTTAATGGAGGCATCGGTTTCTCCTAATTCTGAACCAATCATGAGATATAGGATTCACATGGAATCTGAGATTCAGGATGGTTTCGTTTATCCATGACAGGTCCTTGTTCACCGCATCACTCCCAGGGGGGATTTGTTGATATATTTAGGTAGTGATGTGTGTGAACACTCTAGGACCACTGAGGCACTTTTTTTTCCTCTTTAGGAGGTTCCCCCCTCCCCCCCCCCCCCGCTTGTATATACGCATATTGCCCTAAGGGGCTACTTATCTTTGTACATTCTAGTGGTAATACATTCAGTATTGTGTGTTGTGCTCCAAGCTTCTTCTTCTTCTTCTTTGCATGCTTCCACAGACGTCTAACTCCAACAGTCTAGCAAATGTAAAGGCTAGAGTGAGATTGCACGGGCTGCACCATAATGCATACGCTTTTCATTGCAAAGGTGGCGAAGGATATTGGTGAAAAAGAAAATGCTTATTATCACTTCTCATAGCTCTTTGCTGTCCCTGTACATCATAACTATTCTATGTTGTACATTTACATTTTTTGGTGCTTCATGGCTCTCTCTTTTGTTGGATAACTTTTTTTTTCTTGTTTTCTATAAACTTTTGGGATTGTATACACTGTCAGATCTACAAGTAAAAAGAAGGAATTCCTAGATACAAGGAAAGGGTTTAGGAAGTTAACATAGCGCCATGGTTGTTGCTGAGGGGAATCTGATTTGTGACGCAGATGGGTTGGAAAGCTTGAAACAAGTTCTCTAAAATGTTTCAAATGTAATATGATGTGACGTTTCTTTTGGGAAAAAAGTAAAAAATTATAATGGAAACTTTGAATGAGATTGGAAGCATAATATATAACAATTAAGCATAAATTTCATGTATGTAAAGAGAATGAAAGACCAAAAATATGTAAATATGATTTATCGGTCACGTCAAAATATGCAAATACTCATGCAAGCGAGCACAATTATTAGTTATCATCTTTCTCCACATACTCCTTTTTACCATCATCATCATCATGTGTAGGGTTTTCTATTGAAATGCTAGAACTCTCTCTTGCATGTGTACATGATGTGGAAGGCATCTTGCTTGCTTCAAAAAATCCTTGTTCCTCAATGGTTTGTTGCAACCGAGCTAGTCTATCATCTTTCTCTTCTTCAATCATGTCTAGTGAGACTTCCAATATATAAGTCATTTAAAAAGAAATTAAAAAAAATGCATAGATTTATGTGTATATATAGATGTATCCACATTTTTTTGGTAGGGACTCGTTTCTTATTTTTATATGAATCAATGAAAATGTACTACAATTTTTCTCATGTAGGAGGACATATATAGCCAAGTTTTGCAAATTGGGCATGTTTATCTCAAATATTTCCCACCATTTGATGGGATAATGTATTCTTTTGGAATTTAATGCAAGTGGACTAGCAAGTGCACTTGAGAATATTCATACATATCCAATTTATAAAAAAAATGCATTGCCTATCAAGGTTCTAATTTGTGTATCTTTCAATCACATCCATCCACCCATCATTAACTTCTCCATCTTTATGTGACATGAAATTTTACCCTCCCCCCCTTTTTTCTCGGTCCCCCTCCCCCTCCCCTCGGTTTGCCTGATCCTATTCAATTACACATGAATGAATGGCTAAAGGGGCAAGGCTAAAGGCTGAAGAGTACTTCCTTGGTAGGTTGGACAAGACTCACATAGGCCAGGGACCGAGTGTTGAACCCACAAATAAGAGGATGCAATAAATGAATCATGATGGGTACTTTTGCCCCCTTCATCCCCCCCTTTCCACCTCTCCTCCCCCCAAAAGAAGAAGTAACCAAAAATTCACGTACAAAATGTATTCAAGACGTGGGCATCAGACATATGTTTGATATTTTTGACTGGATGCATCATTGTATAACCTTGCATACAACATGCATGCCCCCCTTTGAAATATACATGTGGAAGTAACGATAATTCAATCAAATCTTTTTATTCAAATATGAGATTCAGATACTTCAAAATTTATAATTATGGCAATGAGTTGCTGTCCTTTGTAGGAAATTTATAATTATGGCAATGAGTTGCTGTCCTTTGTAGGAAATGTTTGTTGCTTCCAATAGAAAAAAGAGGCTATTACAAGTATGGGAACAAGTATACTATTTTGTACTTTTTTGATCTCATTTGGTATATTGATCTATGAATATATAGATCTCCAAACATATATAATTAGTTCTAGTGAAGGATAGATAAAATAAAAATATTTGAATGTGATTGCACGGCATCAATATTTTCATCTTGACATCTAAAGTCTTTTTGAACTCTCTATCTAGTCTATCACTATTCTAGTGAACTTGGAAAACCTAAAAATAAACATGTGAGTGATGGATTTAGTTCCTTTCCCCCTTTGTTTTGTTCTTTTGATAGCATGCATGCTATTTAAGTAACCTGGAAAGCTTAAAAATTACAAAATATTTGGGTGGGGGAATTGGTTTTAGGATATAAATGAGGTCCCCAAGGAACCAAGATGGAGATGTGACATTCCAAAATCTTGGAACTTGCTTCTTTTGGAGTAAAAATTCAAATTCACATACAATTGATAATATAAAACCATATAAAATACTACAAGACATGATGGGATCTTGAGTCTTTTGATGTTGTTGGTGCACAAAGTGCAAATGTCACATTTTTCATATATACATAAAAATTATCAATCATCAATGTGCACTATAATATTACACATAAATCTTAAACATATACCTATATAATGAATATAAAAATTGGTATGTGAGGAGACAACATTTTTTAGCAAGCTCCAAAATTTTAGTGTAGGTTCCTATACATTCGAGGTTCCCAAACTTTGTGGTCATGAAGGTTTTGAAAATATAGAGTTTGAGCACATGCTATCTTTGGGATTTTGATTTTCTACAAAAGTATTTTGGATGGATTTTCCATACTCAAAAACTCCTTGAACACATGAGACATTAATCTCTGGAAGGTTGTTGGGGCATTGATCAATCCACATGGCATAACTCTAAAATCATACACCCCCATTCAATAGCAAAAGTAGTCTTATGCTAGTCCTCACTAGCAGTGGCTACTTGGTTATAGCCCGAGAACCCATCAAGAAAACTGTAGACTTCCTTGCCTGGTACTCTTTCAAAGAAATGTTTTGTAATGGGTAATGGATAACTATCACGAATGGTAGCTACATTAACCTTTTTCAAGTTAATACAAACCCTAAGTTTTTCTTGGGCTCTACTACCAAGCATGATACCCTGTTTTTCTTGGGCTCTACTACCAAGCATGATACCCATTCTGTGTGCTCAATCTCGTATATGAATCTAGCCACCAATAACTTATCCATCTCTTCTTTAATCTTGGCATAATAGACATCATTGTAAGTGTATGGTCTTTGTTTCGAGGGTTTAGCATGTGGCATCATTGGAATTCTATGGGAACAATTAGAGGGATCAATACCTTTGAGATCTTCATAGATCCAAGCAAACACGCCTCGATATTCTCAAATTAGCTCTATAAGTTCCCATTCTTCTTTTGTTGACACATCCTTACCTATGTATGTGCACCTCTCTTCTTTTCCTTCCATGGTTACTATTACCTTTTTAGTCTGTTCTTTGTTGTCATATGCTACTCCTTCGTGATCTCTTTTTGGCATTTGAATGGTTATTTTTCTTTCTTCAACTTCATACCTTTTGAAATGTTTAGGTATTTTCAAATGACTCATGATGTGGCTCTTCTTGAACTTTGGTTCTCTCAACTTAAGGCTTTTCTTAATATTTTTCTATGGTGAGTACATTAGTGCTTCCTTGGGTGTCTCCTTTTTCTATCTCTTTCAGGTATTGTTCCTCTGAATCAATTTATGGTTCCATCTCTATACTCGCATAGTCCTCTTTCCATTCTTTTTCTACCAATTCTCCTTCTTCTACTTCTTGGAGGAATACCATGTATAGAATCACATCATATCCTTCCTCATCTACACACTCATTCATCATCAATACCTCTTCATTCACACAAACATCTAATGTGGCTAATATTTCCATCGATCCATGTAGCTCCAATGCTTTATCTGGAAATATTCAAGGCATGTATGTTGGGACTTCTATGGGTCTGTAGTTCTTGTGACAGCACCGGCCATACTTGTTGTCTCTCTTCTTCTTGCTTCACTTCTTTACACATCCATAGCTGGTCATCTTCATTTATCCAAGACTGGTCACTAGATCTTGCACTATGAATGAACACATCATCTTCTTCTTTATCGACATGGTTCCATTGCAAGGGTGGTACATCTTATGCAAGTTTATTTTCATTGTGGCACCTTGATGTTGAAGATATAATGCATCTCTCCCCCAATCTTGCACTACTCTCAATTGTCTCATAAAGGGTTGTCCTAAGATCATCTCATAATTACCTGCTTTTTCCAAACAAAAAAATAGCTAGCCTGTGTTCAAACTCAACTCTAAAAGTAGTCAAGGTGATCTTTTCTAGAATTCCTAAAGTTCTTTTGACATGACCATCAGCCAATTATAATTTCATTCGAGTGGGTCGTAGGGCTGGTTTTCCCCATTTTTAGCATATTTCCTTGGTAGCTATCCCTCATCCCATTCTCATGTCTAAAACTGCTTTGGTCATGTATCCTCTTAATGTAATTGTTAGGTATGTGTTTCCTTTGTCTCCTTCACTAAATTCTCCCACTTCGTTGATTGGAATTTTTATTATGGATGTGGTCTCCACTTTATCTCTTCTCATTGATGGGTTTGTCCCTTCCAAATTTAACTGTTGAGCTAATTTCTTCCACAATTGAAATTTGACTTGGAGGAACTCCTCTAGTGTTAAAGAGCATTGGAGTTTAGTTCTTTTTAACTTAGATAGAGTACTGGAGGTTCCATCTAGTAATTTCTTTTCTTTGGCCTGGATTGTATGGGCATGGAAAAATTCCGATATGTGTTCATATTCTCTCATGTAGTTGGGAAGCATTGTCAAGCTCATTGCTTCCTCTCTATTGTGATCTAGGTTGGACAATTCTTCATAGACCATTTTAGCTTCCAATGTTGGTTGCTCTTTAGAGGCATCTACTTCTTCAAAAGGAGGTATTTCATTTTTGTTCTTCTTCCAACGGTCTTCCTAAACTTTGGCCCACAGGTCATGTGGCCAATTAGCCTCTACTTCAGGAATTAAAGAATTTTGTTCCTCTTTTTCACTACTCATGTCTTCTTGTAATTCCTCCACTTGCGTATCCTTCTTAGGTTGTGAATCGAAGGATTCTATGCATCCCTAAATGGTGCCTCTAAAATTATGTTCTCAAGGAGGGTTGGTATAGATTTTTCTAGCATTTTTTGAGCAATCTCTATTAGTTTTTTACATAGTTCCAATCTTTCTTTTTCTAGGTCTCCTCTCGGGTAGATCCTTTTGAGTTGCTCTAAACTTGGTCCTATTTGGATCTTAGATTGATATGCTTTTAACCACATGTTTAGATCTTCAGGCATGGGATTCGCTAGAATTGATCCTGGATGTTCCTTATTTAGTCTCCTCATCACCATAGTGGATCTCTTGTTTGCAACCTTTCCTTCTATGAGCTCAATCTCTTTTGGTGTCTGTTCTTTCTCTTCCTCTCTTCTCTTAATCCATTTGATTTTAATTTTCTCTCATCTTGCCTTCCATCTTTGAGCCTTCTTAAGTTTGGAGGTATCCTTAGGTTCTTTGGACTCTTCAAAAACTTGGTTTTTAGATTCTGGATCTTCCTCAATCTTATGGTTATTGGTTACCGCTCTCTCCAAAATTCCTTTTTTCTTAGCTCGAGTAATGGCTTTTAGAGGCAGAATGTATTCTTTGTCACTTCTTGAGGATTCGATTACTTTGATTACATTAATTTATGGAGTGGTTGATACCTTATTAGGGTTCTTCAGGAAATCTCTAAACGAATGTTCTTTGCCAAACATATCCCATACACACGTGAGGGTGGTGGGTTATACGGTAGAGTGCAATCCCTAATGAAATGATCTCCACCATACCTATAACATGGTCCTCTAGGTTCAATGTTCTTGCTTCAGGTCTATTTGGAACTAGGGCCCTAGGGGTGGTGTACACAAGATTAGTGTTGCTCCTTTCCATAATAATGTTTCTCATAAGCCTGATTGTATTCGAGGAGACTAGTGTCATAGGGATAGTAGTCTCCTTGGATTTGATCAAATCACTGTCCTAGGTTTTCTGTGTTTTGTCAATGGGGTGGCTGGCACAATGGCTCTCTCTAAATTTTCTTCTAGTTGTGCATACTTAACTCGCACCACATTTTGAGGATGTGGGGGTTTTTGTCCTAACATTGGTTGTGGTTGACTGTATCCTATTTACTCATATGGTCTTGGTGCCATAGGTGGTCCTTGGTATGGATTGAAAATAGAAATTGTGAAAAACAAATGAAAGAAACAGAGAAACAACTTCTTCATGAGATTATTAAACAAATTGAGAACAATATGAACATAAATTCAAAAAAATCAAAACCTTTAAAATTGAACAAGAAAACTAAGAATTTATCATTGCAGAAAATAAAAGATATGCTTAACAAACCAACTTGAAGATGAATCAAATTATGAACAAATACATAGAATTTAACTATTAGATTATGAAATAAATCAAGAGTTATTTTTCTTTCTTTTGTCCTTTGAATATGAAGCATTTTGATAAAAAAGGAAGTTTTCTTTTTACAAAATACTTATTATTTTATGAAGCTATTTTACAGATGAGAAATATGAAAAATGATGAGAACACAACACACAAAGTTAAAAACTAGGTAAAAGGATTAAGTTATTCAAAAGAAGGTTGAAAAATGACTACGAGTTAGATGAAGATTGCTTGATGATGAAGATGAAGATGAATCATGATGTTAATAAGGTGAAATAGTTCTAATTTTTCTTTATTTTAATATAGAATTTCTTTTTCATGCATTTCATAATTAGGAATTTACATGTTTTTGGTATAAAAAGTAAATTGTTAAAATTATGTAAATAAAGAATTAGAAATCGAAGTAGGGATATGTATGTGAGTCAAAGGTAAGAGTTATGGAACTTATCATTGTTATGAGGATAGGAGAAGGGAAAACTTGACTTGCGAGTCTTAGTAGAAATAGATTTATTTTATACAAGTAGGCTTCCTTAATTTCTGAAATATTTAGCTAATGAGATCCTAATTCTGACTATAGCATGCCTCTAGAACCTCATCTCTGAATAGGGGTTAAGCCGTTCCCCTTTAATAAAAAAGTTGCGAAGCAAAAGAGAAAAGATAAATACATAAAGCACTACATTAATGGTTGCTGCGACATGATAAAAAGAAAAATGAGAAAAAGAAAGAAAAAGAAAAAGAAAAACAAAGAAAAGGAATAAGGAAAAGTTATCATGATTCAGTTGTGGTCTTGAAACCACTCTTGAAATGTATGTACGGGATATATGAGGCGGAGGTCTGCTATAAAAGAATTAGTTAGCTGTATCTTGTGACTGATGACTAAGAGATTCAGGATGGAACACTTATGTAAAATAAATATTACTTTGAACAGGGTTAATGTACCATGACTATCTGAATGACTATTATGAGATTTTCTAAACTTGTCTTTAAACTTCATGCATTGAACAAAATGGTTTCCAATTCAAATTTGCATAAATTAAAGATTTTCTTTGCTATTAGAATATTTATTTGCATTTAGGAGCATTTTTGCCATATTATTTAAAGTCAATTAATCAGTTTTTCCATAAGAATTTGATGCTGCTTCCCATGATCTACAGGTTGGCCCATCGGGACGATGTAAAGGTTTGGTGGGGGCAGATGTTGGAATGATTTCATCTTTCAAATTCACATACAGGAAAATAAAAAATTTTTACTCCTAGGGTGGTTATCTCTAGACTCTCATAAACATTTTTGATAAGCTTCTTTTATTTGACTAATCTCTCTCTAGTACCTGCAGGTAGCAAATCTATGAAAATGTGAACTGATTAGACCTCATCATATTAATTCTTGTGTTTATAAATATGGGAAAGAGTTTCTAGATACCTATGCGTGTGAAAGTGCATGACTACTTAGTTAACATGAGACCATCTATATACTCTACCTGTGCATATGTGTATTAGGTTTTACCCTAAGTTTCTAAGTGTGTGTGTGGGGGTATGGGTATAAACCTATGTGTCTATGAGTATTTAAGTAAGCGTTTGTGCTATGTGAATGTGTTTGAGGGTTTAAGTGTGTATATGCATGTATAGCTGTGTATGTGTGTGATCAATTAAATATATGTGATGTGTGTAAACCTTTGAGTTAATAAATATTAAAACAAATATATATTTGGTTAATATATTTTATAATATGATTTAATTATCTATCCTAATATATGAGAAGGTTAAAATACTTAATTGGATTATACTTTAGTAGGCTTAATAGTAAGCTTAAAAACCCTGAAGAAGAAAAGGGAAGTCGAATGGAACAACTTGAGCCATCCATAAGAGATACAGAGAGTAAGCAAAAGAAGAGAAAGAAATCAACTAAGATAGAAGAAGAAGAAGAACCACTCATGGAAGTACCAGAGAACTTCAAGAAGTATGAAATAGAAGATAGACAAATCATGGTACGAATGCCCAAAAGAAAAGCCGACGTTGGAGAAGTATATGATAATCGAGAGAAAACCAAAGAAGCCATAGTCACCATAGAAGGAGAAGAAGAAAAATGTACATACATAGGGCATGCTTTGACGAATGAAGAAGAAGAAGAGTTAGTTGCCCTATTGTGAGAATATAGAGATGTATTCGCTTGGAGTTACAAAGACTTGAAAGGAGTAGACCCGGATATATGCTCCCATAGAATCCCTATTACTCCAGATGCAAAGCCTATGAAACAGAAACCATACACGTACAATGATAACTATGTTGCGAAGATTAAAGAAGAAATAGATCGTTTGATAGAAGCAGGATTCATTTACGAAATTGAGCATACTGAATGGGTATGCCCCATTGTGGTTGTGCCCAAGAAAAGTGGAAAATTGTGTGTGTGTATTAACCTTAAAAAAGTTAATGCCGCCATGATTAGAGATAGTTATCCTCTTCCTATCACGGAACACCTATTGGAAAGAGTTGCGGGCAAGGAATTTTATAGCTTTCTTGATGGGTTCTCAGGCTATAATCAAGTAGCCATTGCTATAGAAGATCAACACAAGACGGCTTTTGCCACAGAACGGGGCATATTTGCATTTTGCATGATGCCTTTTGGGCTCACAAATGCACCCGCCACTTTCCAGTGACTTATGTGTCATGTTTTTAAGGAATTCTTACGCAAGAATTTGGAAGTTTATGATGATGATATATGTACTCATTTGAATATGAGGCAGACACATATCCCAGAATTAAGACAAGTATTTGACAAATGTCGAGAATATCAAGTTTGTCTGAACCCACAAAAATATGTTTTCATGGTCAAACAAGGCAAAATTCTAGGACACATTGTGTCAAAGAATGGAATCTCTATGGATGAAGAAAAGGTGAAAGTAATTGCAAAACTACCTAGGCAAAATAACATAAAAGAGGTACATGCATTTATGGGTCATTATGGTTATTACAGACGATTCATACACATGTATGCAATCATAGCCAAGCCTTTGTACTCTCTTTTGACCAAGTTTGAATGGATAGATGAATGTGAAAATTCATTCAATGAACTTAAACGATGTTTGTGCTCAACACCAATATTAACAACCCCAGATTGGAGCAAGCCATTCCATGTACATGTGGATGCACCCAACTATGCCATTGGATGTGTGTTGGCACAACCCTCGAGTGAAGGTAATATAGACCTCCCTATAGCTTACGTGAGCAGACAATTGAATGCAGTGGAAAGAAATTACACCACTACGGAAAGACAAGGATTAGGAATGATCTATGCAGTAAAGAAATTCAGGCATTACTTGTTGGCAAATAAGTTCAAGTTCTTTACAGATCATCAAGAGTTATTGTACTAAGTCAATAAGCCATGTAACACAGGACGACTGATACATTGGTTTCTATTAATCATGGAGTATGACTTTGAAGTTGTAGTCAGGAAGGGAAAGACCCACCTAAGAGTTGACCACCTCTCAAGATTAACCACAGGGGAAGCTCCTTAAGGAGTAGTGGATGAATTACCAGGTGCATATTTGTTTAACCTTGAGATAGTACCAGAATGGGCTAAGCCTATTGTCCCTATTCTCACATATGGACCCAAGAATCCTAGGATTAGGATCAAAGAAGGAGAGATTACCAAGTCTCAGAGATATCAAATAATAGCAGGAATTATATATAAACAGGATAATCAAAAGATTCTTGCTTGTTGTGTAGATGAATCAGAACCTTCGAATTGGTTGCAATTGGCACACGAAGGTGCATTAAAGCAACATCATTCAAAATCTCTACATTACAGACTCTGCATAGACTAGGAGTATATTGGCCTTCTATGGAGGCAGATGTCTACAAGATGTGTAAAGAATGCCCTGTTTGTTGTGAAAGACCACCAGTAGAACATGCTATGTTATATCACATGTCTCTCACACCAGAATGGAGTGAACCTTTAGTGACGTACTTGAGGACGAACACATTCCCTCAAGGAATGACCTTAGCATGACAATGCAGTCTAGAGCAGAAAGCTCAAGACTATTCACTTATTGGCAACAATCTATACAAATGAGGACGAGATGGATACTTAAGACAATGTGCTCATGAAAGCGATTATTTGAGAGTACTAGAGACTGCACACCAAGGTGTTGCAGGAGGTCATTTTGGCCCCGATAGGATAATCAAAGCCATACTATTTGCAGGATTATGGCGGCCCACTCTTCACATAGATGCACATACCTATGTTAAGAGGTGTGATGTGTGCCAGAGAACTCAGTTTCCTACTCGTAGAGATGAAATGCCATTGAAACCCATGATGGGAGGACGTGCATTTTCTAAGTGGGGTATAGACTTTGTAGGACCCATTAACCCCTCTGCAAAAGGAACACATGTTGAATACATAATAGTTGCAATAGATTATCTTACCAAACGGGTAGAGGCCAAGGCCACGAAAAAGAATGATGTACACACGACTGCAAAATTCTTATTTGAAAATGTCTTTACAAGATATGGACTACCTATAGAGTTAGTGAGCGATCGAGGATCTCACTTTCTAAACCAAGTCATTGAATATTTGTTACAAGATTTTATGGTGATTCACAAGAAATCCGCACCATATCATCCTCAGGCCAGAAAATACTATCAAGATCCTTTGTAACGTACTGACGAAATTCGTGAACAACAAACGTTCAGATTGGGACAAACAGTCGAAGCATGTAGGTGTCTAGAGACCTGCATTAGTTTTGCAAAAATCATTCGATAAACCACCTCACAACACTTGGCTACACGGGTTACACATCAACTATGGAAAGGGATTGCGTTCTCACTTTAATGGGATCATGATTAATTTCCATACTAATGTGCTAATCTTTTGTAGCAGATCTTCTACACCCTCGCATAACTCATCATGCAGATAGAAGGACCCTCTAAAGCTGGCCCCAATGTACCTGTGGTCAATTTTGGTGAATTACTAGTTGAGCCACATCCCACGGCTCAACCACCTGAATTTCAAGGATTCCGAGGCCCTATGCCGATTGATGACCCTCCTAGGGAATATACCAAAAATTTTATCGTAACTCCCATTGGTTTCAAGGTTTAGCAGGACCTTTGGCAGACATAGATTTTATTTTTGATGCCATGTTGACTTTTGATAGTAGTAATTGGGGCAAGTATCAGTTCTTCTCCAGAGAATTTGAAGCACTCCAAAATACAGAAGACTTAAAGCATGTTTGGGCGAGAGCAGGTTTTATGGAATACTTCAGTGATCCACTGCCCAAACCGTATTTGTATAGATGCTATTACCTGGTGGCCACTTACAACCTCCGAGAACAAGGACTTGCCGGGTACTTTCATTTTGCCATCTTTGGTAAATGACCCCCCATTCAAAAAGTTATATCTTTCAAAATATTTGATTCGAGCAGCAATTGAGATCCACGGAACTCACACGCCGACAGAATGAGAAAGGCTAATTCTAGAGCTGATGAAGCGTGGTGATGTTATCAAATGGGAAGAAATTTTGGCCATTACACCTGAATTATCAAAGCCATTAAGTATATGTATGCAACAATTTGCATTTTCGGCTCAGGATCGTTTTACTATGCCTCACAAGCGTATTTGGTTTGGATTGTATTTAGCATATATTGGGCCCCAAACAATAGACCTTGCAAGCTGGATCATTGATTAGTTGTATCTAGCGCAACATAGATGGGAAAGGAAAAAAGTCATCCATGGATGTTGTGCCCTCACTTGAATTGTTTATATGTGCTTGGCATATGACTTGCCTATAGAACGCGCAATGACGAGTGAAGAATTGAAGGCAATCAAAAGGACCGCCAAGAAAGCCAGAAAAGCTAGCAAGGGACGGAAGTAAGCACATGCGAGGATCTATCCCATGCCTACAAGTTCCAGAGTCCCCATCACCTCAACCCTCTCTAGAATAGTCACCTACGGAACCCCCTGCACCTATACAACCCATTCACATCTGACTGTCATGATCGGTTATCATGGAAGGCACTACCAGTACCGTTACCTCTCAAGCAACCATAGTTCAGGAACCCACAACTACAACAACAGAAATTCCCACCTCCATTGGTGGGGAAGCATTTACTTTTCCTATACCCAATCTGGAAGCAGAACCAATGAATACCACATTCGATTTTGAAATGCCGGATGCTTTTTCAAATGAATTTCAATTTTCAGAAGGACAATTTTTCTCACATGAGTATGAACGCCCAAGTTACCCTACCACACCCCCTGATCAACTGCAAGGGCAAGTAGTCTCCAGCTCTGAAGAAGAGAGGACAGAAACTGACGATGAAGATGGAGACGATGAAGCCAGTCAGGCCAGTCATGACTCTCAAGAGAATGTATAGACTGATGAACAGGAACAACACACTGACACTCAGGGTGACACCAGTACTTACGAAGATGAGACATTTGAAGCAACGGCCTACACATTGGCAATCAAGAAGCTATACTGCACCATGCAAGCAGTTTGGGCACGCAAAAACTCTTTGAGGAAGAAAGCCAAGCGCTTGTAGAACAAGAACTCGCCACCAAAGGCTTTGAAGAAGCCTACATTCAAGGTTTTCGAGAACTGGTCAAGTCAGTAGGCACTAACGAAGCATTACAATATTTGCAGAGGAAGCCACTACCATAGTTTGACCCACGCTAAATTCGCTTACTATCAAAACCAGGTCAATATATTCACGTACCAATGGATGCTCAATCTTCACAACAGGCCCGGGAAGCACACCTCCTTCCCAAAGGATCTTTGACAGAAGAAACGGTCATCATCGACTCCCCGCCCCACAGTTCTACTGTACAGACCACCACTGTTGTCGAAGTACCCACCACACCAACCGCTCCTCTTTCACCTCCCGTCCCTCCAGTCTCTCCTATACATCCTACCTCTCCCATACCATCCACGTCCTTCGATAGTGCGATAGCAGAAGCCTTTGTTGCCTCAATTCCGCTCACCCTTTCCACATCTACACAACCTAGCCTCCCTCCTAGGACTTTCACCTTTCTATCCAGTCCATTTCTCCATCCATCCATCCCTTCCTTCCCCACCCCTTCAAGACCCCTATTCCCATTTCCCCCTCCATTGACCTTCTCCCCCGTCTCACCTCCCCGACCCACTGTATTTCCTCTTTCCCCTCTGCACCAAGGAATACAAGAGACCCCATCTGTAAATTATTTGGCAACCTTTGTAAATCCTATGTTCACACCCACTCAAGCATCCACTATCACTCCACAATTCACGGTCAATGCACTCGACACAACATCCACTGACATGGACATATCACCACCGACTACACCAGCACTCACCTCATCCATTTCACCACCACATTTAGGCACATCAGGTTTCTTCATAGTCACCACTGCATCCACTTTCCCATCCCTATTTCCCCTTGCCCTTGCATCAACACCCACACCCACAACATCTTCACTCACCCTGCCGTTAATACTATCACCCACAATCGACACTACATTCTGTCAAATGTTTGTATGTATGACACAAGTGAGAGATGAATTCACATCTCTAGGCACCAATTATCAGATGTTGCAGCAGATCATGAACGACTTACAGTTGCAGCTAAATTCCTTAACCATTGAGAACGCCTCCCTTAACACGCGCTACCAAGACAAAAGAGGCCATTATCGATATCGAAAATTTGTTAAGGGCTCAAACTATTCGAAATGCGATGCTCACTAGAAACATGGGATTACTAAGACGCCACCTAGCAGCAGCCAAAGAAGAGAATCAACACTTACAGGAACAGAATAGAGAAAACCTTGAAGCTGCTTTAGATCAACCGGATGAACCCTTGAGTCCTAGCCGATTCAAAGCTGTCCCCTCTGAATCTATGAAGATATTATTAGAAGACCATGTCAGATTACTAGAAGATTATGACATCATGAATGAGGCATACCAAAAGCTCAAAGAAGACCACAAAGTGCTCTAGTTGAGAGCACCCGTACAACAAGCACCACCAACTCTTGCGGCCACATCTCCTAAGACCATCGAGGAACTCAATGATTTACCGGCCTAGCTATTGACTCTTCAAACACAGATAGCAGCATACGAAGCACCCCCTAGGCCAGATTCCCCACCGGAACTACCCGTGGATGAAGAAACTGTATCTATCCCGGTGGAGGACAATTTTGAAGAAGCATACGATCCCCAACCCATCCTTGGCGGATGCGTCACGGAAGAAAGCCAGACCACCTTTGAACTCCCTACCCCCCCGTGGATGAAGACTGTAGAAGGACTTGGCAAGACCCACTCCGCAAGGTTGGAAGCACAATTACATGCAATGGCTATGATTGAAGAGCGTATTTTACAATCCCCTTATTTCGCTCACTTGGCCCCTCGTAGGTATATATCTGGGCATGAAGCTACAATATAAGAAATATTTTATGTTAAAGGCAGAATATCAATTGGCCATCGAAAAAGAGGCAGGCAAGAAACCCTCCCATGCAACTCAGTTTGAGCCTGATGATTTGCCACCAGACGCACATGGGAGAGAAATGATGAGCACATGGGCCAAGGCACCACTCCATTTGGAGTATAACCCATGTTGGGGACCGATACCATGAGGCCGCTCTTGGAAGGCCTTTGCAATCAAAGTACAGAATAACAAGCAGTGCCAGGACTGGCTCAATTACCCGTATTTCACACCACCCCGCGAACCACCCACAGTAGGCTATATGATGGCAATGATTCAAGACTGGCTCCCTCGCTTAGGACGAATGGATGATATAGCCATGCATATGACTGTCAAAATATTTGACATGATGCAGATAGTATTCAAAGTCTTGCATCGCGTCAAGGCACCCCATGTGAACAACCCGGGATTTGAGCATGGCAATCAAGATTTAGCATATGATATGAGTACGTCACCATCGCTCCGGGTGTGTTATGCTTGGCATTGTCGCATCAAATATCTACTGGCATGCTATAAAATGACATTCGAAGAGATGTTTACTTCCGGTTTTTGGGAGTATCATTCAAAGGTGTTCATCAGCAGGCCCACACACCTACTCCAATTATTTGCCTGTGAACAACTGGTGTACTCCATGCATTACCGAATCCCGCCACCAGATGAACCTCAACCCATTGATTGGGAAAAACTTGAAGCAGATCTTGCAAGAGGTATCCACATTTCAGAGCACACCCTCGCTCATGATCTACTATAGAATTATATCCGACAGACCCCACAACAAGGTTCTATCGAGGACGACATAAGCGAGAGGGAGGGGGGTGTTGGTAGTAGCCAAAGGCACAGACGACGTGGACATATGTGAAGGCAGACCACAAAGAAGTAGTGGGGAGCCAAGTAGATTATTTTTCAAACAAATATGTTTTATAAATACTTTCAAAAACTCTCAACAGTGATTCTCATCACTCTTGTACCATATGTAACATAGAACAACCACTTTTGTAATTCATAGATCCATTTTGTGCAAGCCAAGGAGTCCTCGAGCTTGAGGAGCTTAGATATAATGAGCCTACCAATTTTTGTTATTTTTGGATCACGTTTACCCTTTCAAATAGCACCTAGAACCTATTTTTTAACTATGTCGGTCACTAGATGTGAAACCGATCAAAACTAGTCTAAAAACTATACATAGAGCTAAAGAGCTCATTTTTGAGGTGGGTTAGTGTTAGCTAGTGTAGACTTGTATGAGCTAGTGTGAGCTTGAGCTTGTATTTGAGATATTGAGTAATAGAGTCTATTTTCCTAACTTCCATTGTGTCTTGCTTGTCTCTTACATGTGTGTGTGTGCATCTCTATGCTTCTCACCTTCACTCTCAATCCATCTCAGATTCACAATCTTCATATCACTCCTATCTCTTCCGCGGATTCACATTAAGGAGGTGAAGCTTCTTAACGTGGTACTTACCATTGTGTTAGAACAACATTGCACCAACAACTCCCCCTCAAGCCAAACATTTTGGCTTTGTCTTCTTCTTCAATCTTCATGAATGTCCTGCAATCCAATCCTTGACTTGAACCTGCAAAGTTTTCTACCATCTAATGCTTTAGTCAACAAGTCTGCACATTGCATATTAGTTGATACATATGCCAACTGAATTTTCTTGCTCAATAGCTTCTCTCTCACATAATGATAGTGGACCTCTATATGCTTGGTCCTAGCATGGTGAATAGGATCTGCTGCAAGATGTAATGAGCTTGTATTATCTCCAAAAATCATTGGAGATGTAGTATGCAAACCCAAATCTGTATATAACAATATGATCCGTATGGACTCTTGAGTAGCATTGGCCAATCCTCTATACTCTCCCTCTGTAGAAGATAAGGCAACAGTAGGTTGCTTCTTTGAAGACCATGATATAGGTTTGTTACCTGCAAAAGATAGGTATTCTGAGGTACCCCTTCTATCATCTTTGCAACCTGCCCAATTTGCATTTGAATATATCTTGATGTCCAATTTTGAGGTATAAGGAAAGTACAATCCTTGATTTTGAGTGCCCTTAAGGTACTTCAAAATCCTTTTGGCAACTTCCAAATGAGGTGCCCTAGGTTTGTGCATAAACTGACTTAGAACACTTACTACTATGCTTTGGTAACCTGCAATATTCTCAAGCACATCACCTTCATGAGCACTTAATTTTAGGTTTACCTCCATTGGAGTACTTGCAAGTTTAGAATCCTGCAAATGAAATTTCTTCAACATGTCCTGTATATACTTTCTCTGAGTAATATAAATTCCAGAGTTAGTATAGACTAACTCAAGTCTAATAAAGTATTTTAATGATCCAAGGTCACTAATTTTGAACCACTGCATCATCTGATTCTTAATCTATTTGATGCCATTAGCATCATTACCTGTGCGTATGATATCATCAACATATACACATAGGTATATTACCTCTGAATTACTTCTTTTGAAAAACAGAGATGTATCTGCTTTGCTCATGATAAATCCTTTATCCTGAAGGTATGTGGTCAACCTATGGCTCCATGCCCTAGGTGCCTACTTCAATCCATAAAGAGCTTTGTTCAATTTACATACATGTGTTACCTTGATTGGGTCCTCATAGCCAGGAGGTTGAGACATGTATACCTCCTCTGAAATCTAGCCATTTAGAAATGCATCTTTTACATCCAATTGATACATGTTCTAATTCTTTGATGCAACCACACTTACCAATACCTTGATGGTTGGCATTTTGACCACAGGTGTTAGCAGCAGACAAGGAACTGAAGGGCTGACAAGGCATGGCAGTCAGAGAAGAGAGTCAGAGGGGAGAGAAGGCACAAGCAGACAAGGGAGTCAACGACGATCTGGCAAGTAGGCCAATAATTTTCTTCATGAAGAAGCAAGTACGAGCATTCACGCAGATCTAGCACTAAGGCAACCCTCTTATTTTTCAAAACCCTTACACCAATTAAAAGTGATTCTCATCACTAACAACCCCTGTAAATACCATGTTCACCTTTTGTAGCTCCATTTTGTGCAAGCCGAGGAGTCCTCGAGCTTGAGGAGCCTTAGAAGTAGTTGCTTACCAATTTTCGTATTTTTTAGATCTCGTTTGAGCCCTCAAATAAGCCCTGGAACCTAATTTTTAACTAGGCCGGACACTAGGTCTGGACAGGGCCAAAACCTAGTCAAAAACTATAAATAGAGCTAGAGAGCTCATTTTTGGGGGTGGATTGTAATTGAATTGAACTTGTACGAGCTTTTTGAAAGTAATCTAAGAACTCCATTGCTTCTCACTCTTTGTCTTGCTGTGTGTGCGCGTGTGTGTGTATGTGTGTGCATGTTTGTGTGCTTCTCACTCACGCACTTGTGCCTCCACTTGCTCGAGGTCTTCATACCATCCTCACGTCTTCCCGGATTGACATTAAAGGAGGTGCTACTCATCACTGAGCTACAATAGGTGAGAAGGTTTCTTCGTAATCAACTCCTTGGGTTTGTGCAAAACCCTTAGCCACAAGTCTAGCTTTGTACCTGCTTATTGATCCATTTGAATTCCTTTTGATCTTATAGATCCATCTAGAACCAATTACCTTCATAGACTCCTTCTTTGGCACTAGCTTCCAAGTATCATTTTCCTTGAGTGCTTCAATTTCCTCATCCATAGCTTCCTTCCATTCTGCCTTGGTCTTTGCTTCTTCATATGATAATGGCTCTTCAAATGACAAGTCTTTAGCAAGATAAACAGAGTGCTTAGTTACTAAGGAAGTGTCATACCCATATCTGATTGGCTTCTTGCTCTCCCTTTGTGATCTTCAGATTGCTTGGTTGGATGATTCAGGTATATCCTCCAATTTCTTCATCTTGACTTTGCCTTTGGACTTCCATGCCTTGAATTCTTCTAATTTGATGATGTCCTCATCATTTGAGTTGATGTCTTCAATCTGATTAGGCTCCTCCTTAGTGAGGCTTGGAAACTCCTCTTTCAAGTCATAAGGTAGCTTTACTTTCCTGCATTCACTTTCAAACCAAGAGTCATTTTCATCAAAGATAACATCTCTATTGACCATGAATCCTTTGTTGGAGGGGTTGTAGAACCTATATCCTTTCTGATTTAGGTCATACCCTATGAAGATGCACTTTTCTGCCTTAGGGTCTAGCTTACCTCTTATTTGAGAAGGGATATGCACATAAGCAACACATCCAAAGATCTTGCAATGATCAAGTGAAGGTCTTCTACCATGCCATGCTTCATATGGGGTCATCCCATCAAGAGATTTGGATGGCAACCTGTTTACAAGATAAGTGGCAGTAGACACACTCTCTGCCCACAAATAATTAGGTAATTTTTTCTCATTTAACATTGACCTAGCTGTTTCAACAATTAATCTATTTCTCCTCTCTGCCACCCCATTTTTCTCAAGGGCTTGTTGTAATTTCTCTCTTGATTCCTCTATCCTGCAAGAATGCATCGAACTCATTTGAGAAGCACTCACCTCCTCCATCTAACCTTAATCTCTTTCAGTTTCTATCTTCCTGTTTGGTTCTCAACAAGTGCAAGATACCTTTTAAAGCAAGTGAATACTTCATCTTTATGCTTCATAAATTACAACCAGTCCACATACTATAATCATCAATGAAAGATACATAAGACCTTGATCTAGAGATTGAGGGATCCTTACTTGGTCCCCATACATCTGTATGGACAAGCTCTAGGTAGTCCTCATGCATGTAGCCTTTCCTTGAGAAGGGTAACCTATGAGATTTTCCAAACTGACAAGCACCACATTTATAAATCATGTGTTGCTTGGATACACTAGGTATCCCAAGCACACATTGGTCTCTACATATTTGTTTTAAATTTCTCTCACCAATATGCCCTAATCTCTTATGCCAAATTTCAAGCTCTGATAGTGTTTGATCTTTGTAGCTATATAGTGCAATGTTCCTTGTATCTTCAAGTTCAAAAGTGAATAATCTAGTTTTCTTTTCTCCTTTGGAAATTCTCTTGAATCCATGTTGGGGATAATCCACAAATGCTCCATATTGATTGAACCTAACCTACAAACCCTTTTCCATAATCTGTCCAACACTCACTAAATTCTTGGTAATTGTAGGTACATATAGAACCTTTCTCAACAGGTTTTTATTTCCATCAGAGGTCTTAAAATTCCCTACTTTAATCACTGAGTGCTTGGTATCATCACCTTTTTGTAGCTGATGCTTACACTTTGGTTCCTCAAGGTCAGAGAGAAGAGCTACATTGCCTACCACATGGTTTGAGCATCCTGAGTCAATGTAGAAGAGATGGTCATCACTTATACCTGGTTTTGAAGTCATATTCATAATCAAAAGAGAATCTTCTTGCTCCTCTCTGTAGTTGTTGTAATCCTTCCTTGATTTGTCGCCTCCTTGATAGTTGCTATTGTAGTTGTTGTAGTTGTTATTGTATCCTTGATGGTGATTGAATCTTCCTCTTGATTGTGTATATCCACCTCTTTGATATCCTCTACCTATCTAATTCTTGAGTTCCTGTAACACTCATCTGTAGTATGATTTGACAATCCACAAATATTACATGGTGAGGAGTTATAAGGTCTCTGTAAAGAGATGGATAGGTACGTGCTTGAAGATGAAGAGGTGTTGCAAAATCCTTGATCTACACCAGCCAAATGAACTCCAGGAGTATATGGTGGGCCCTTTTAGCTTGCCAATGGATGTATTAGACACCCTATGTACCTTGGAAGATCACTCTCAAAAAGATAGATCAAAACAGATAAGTTGGAGTTAGCTCAGAGGTGATAAACTTGCTATTTTGGTTCATACACCTGTCCAGTGTTTTGCATAATTCTCTAAGCACAACAGTAATTAGCTTAATTCCTCTTGGGGAAACTCTAGTTAACTTAAAGAGCTAACTTTCAAGAGTAATAACATCAAAAATAATGAACCACACACTGAGAAATGTGTTTAACAAGTGATGATATCATCCCGATTTTCACGGGCTGCTACAGTAATGCGACCAGTGAGCAGAAAAATGCACATACATCCAGATTTAAGAATCCAATGATTATGAAAATTTGTATGCTTATAGTAGATAGTATGATAGATTTAACAAGCTTTAAATCATTGAATTTGGGTAAGTACACACTGAGAAACAGCTCTGAGAAGATGAGTAAAAAAGTCGGGTACCTGATAGAGAAGTGAAAATGGACAGACACTGTTGACTTCAACTGAACATAACTGAAGATTGAAACACCCAAATGAAGTGAAACCTGGTGAGCATATAGTAGAGCTATAGATCTAACTTTACCAAGTTAAATCATTGAAAATGATGCACCAAGCGTAGAGAAAGCATCTCTGCAATCTGACTGAGAAAACTGAGAGATATGGCAGTGAGTAGTACACTTCACAAGCACATGGAAATATGAACTCAAATGATCATAAAAATGAAAGTATATTGCTTGTAAAATACAATGGACTTACTGATACATATGTGTGCCTTAGAATCACACCTTGATATGGCATAAAGCCCAGCTCTTGGAGGTCTTCACATACGTCTCTCTAACCACGACTAAAACTGCCATCTATTTATAGTTGAGCTTGGGAGGCTAACTTCCCTCAATCACTCTCCAATCAATTAGTGATTGATTTGATTCTCTACCTACCACAAATCACTAATTCGTGGCTCCTCTTTCCCTTTTTGATCAAGTGGACTCAACCACTTAAGATTCTCTCACTTTTACATTAAGTAAACTCTTCAAAAGTTACAAGAGGTAGTTCACAAGTGAACTTTACATTGTCTTCATTTTTAAGGCTTCTTCTATGACTTTGTGGGACTCAAGACAATACTTAGGCTTGTCATAGACTTGCTCCAACAGCTCCCCCTCAAGCCAAGTATGCTTGAGGTCTTCAATCTTCCAAGATTACCTGCAAACCAATCATGGCTTTGAACTTGCAGAGCTTTGTACCATCCAATGCTTTGGTTAGAATATCTGCACATTGTTGATGAGTGGACACATATGATATTTGAATCTCTTTGCTTAGAACCGTCTCTCTTACATAGTGATCATGAACTTCAATATGTTTAGTCCTTGCATGAAAAATAGGATTAGCAGCCAAATGAATAGAACTCATATTGTCACCATAAATAGTTGGAGTTCCAAACTCCCATCCAAGATCTTTGAATAATGTCTTCATCCACATAGCTTCTTGTGTAGCTATGGCAAGACCTCTATATCCAGCTTCAGTAGAAGAGAGGGCAACTGTGGGTTGCTTCTTGGATGACCATGAAATAAGCTTTGAACTTGTAAAGGTAAGATAACCTAAAGTGCTCCTTCTATCTTCTTTGGAGCCAGCCCAATCTGCATAAGAAAATAGCTTCAAACCTAAATCAGATACATAAGGATAATAAAGTCCTTCATTTATGGTTCCTTTGAGATACTTGAGAGTCCTTTTGGCAGCATCCATATGTGGTTTCCTTGGTGTGTGCATAAATTGACTTAGCACACTCACACTGTAACATATATCTACTCTTGTCAATGTGGCATAGTTGAGACTACCCACTAGACTTTGATATGATGTGATGTCCTCTATGAGTTCACCTTCATGTGAGCTCAATTTGTGATTGACCTCCATTGGAGTACTTGCAATCTTACAATCTTGCATCTTGAATTTTGCCAACATGTTCTTAATGTACTTTCTTTGAGTGAGAAACAAACCATGATCTTTGTAGACAACTTCCAAACCTAGGAAGTAGGTAAGTGAACCCAAATCACTTATCTTGAACACTTCTCTCATCTGATCTTTGATCTTCTTCATACCATCTGCATCATTTCCTCTCAATATAATATCATCTACATATACACATAAGTAGATGACCTCAGAGTTACTCTTTTTGATAAAGAGTGAAGGATCTGCCTTGCTTGGTTGAAAGCCTTTGTCCTGCAAGAATGAAACAAGTCTGAAATTCCAAGCTCTTGGGGCTTGCTTGAGACCATACAATGCTTTGTTAAGTTGACACACATAATCAGGATAAACTTGATTCTCAAAACCAGGTGGTTGTGCCATATATACCTCTTCTGTTATCCAACCATTCAAGAATGCATTCTTTACATCTAGTTGAAGTATCTTCCAATTCTTGGAAGAGGCAATACTAAGCAAAACCCTAATAGTAGGCATCTTTGCCACAGGAGAGAAGGTCTCCTTATAATCAATTCCCTGATTTTGTGCAAAGCCTTTTGCTACAAGCCTTGCCTTATACCTGTTAATGGAACCATCAAAATTCTTCTTGAGTTTATAGACCCATTTTGAGCCTATTACCTTCATGGATGAAGTCTTGGGCACCAAATCCCAAGTGTTGTTTTCCTCAAGTGCTTCAATCTCTTCCTTCATTGCATGCTTCCATTCTGATTTTGCTTTGGCCTCTTCAAATGATGATGGCTCCTCTTGGTTTATGTCCTGTGCTATGTAGATAGAATGTTTAGTTACTAATGAGGTGTCAAACCCATACCTTTCTGGTTTTTTCTTTTCCCTCATAGATCTTCTTAGGCCATGATGTGATGATTCTGCCTCATGTCCAAGTTCCTGCAATTTTGCTTTACCTTTAGACTTCCATGCTTTGATCTTTTCCATCTGAGATTCTTCATCATCCTTTGAGGTGTCTTGTTCTTCAATCTTTGGTTGTTCTCTACCAAGCTTTGGAAAATCTTCTTCAAGATCATATGTAAATTGATCTTCCTGCATGAATCTTCATACCATGAATTGTTTTCATCAAAAACTACATCTCTGCTTACCAAGAATCCTTTGTTGGTAGGGTTGTATAACCTGTAGCCCTTTTGATTGTTGTCATATCCAATAAATACACACCTTTCTGCCTTTAGATCCATCTTGCCTCTAACCTATGAAGGAACATGAGCAAAAGCCATACATCCAAAAATTTTACAATGATCTAAGCTTGGGATTCTTCCATTCCAAGCCTCATATGGAGTCATCCCATCAAGGGATTTTGAAGGCAACCTGTTAATCAAGTAAGTGGCTGTAGATACAACCTCAGCCCATAGATAATTAGGCAAATGCTTTTCATTTAACATGGACCTTGCGGCTTCAACAATTGTCCTATTCCTCCTTTCTGCCACTCCATTTTGCTCACGAGTGTACCTTGTAGTTACCTCTCTTTTGATTCCTCTTTCTTGAAGAAAAGAATCAAACTCATGGAGAAGTATTCTCCCCCTCCATCTGACCTTAGACTTTTTAGAGATTTACCTGTTTGATTCTCCACAAGAGCCAAATATCTTTTGAAACATGAAAAAACTTCATCTTTGTGTTTCATAAAGAATAGGATAGTCCATCTACTGCAATCATCAATAAAGGAGACATAATACCTTGATCCAGATATTGAAGCTTCCTTGCTAGGTCCCCATACATCTGTATGAACCAACTCCAAGAGATCTCCATGTATATAACCTTTCTTCATGAATGGTAACCTGTGAGACTTTCCAAATTGACATGCACTACACTTATAAATCATATGTTGTTTTGACAAGTTAGGAAGTCCAAGTACACTTTGGTCCCTGCAAATTTGCTTTAATGACCTTTCACCAATATGTGCTAACCTTTTGTGCCATCCTTCCAATTCTGTGAGTGTCTGACTACCATAATTAAAGAGACCAGTATTTCTAGTGTCTTGTAATTCAAATGTGAACAATCTACCTGTTTTTTCACCTTTTGCAATTCTTTTGAATCCTCGACTTGGATCTTCAACAAATGCTCCTGCTTTTGTGAACCTGACTTGCAACCCTTTCTCTACTATCTGCCCAACACTTATCAAATTCTTTGTAATGGTAGGGACATAGAGTACCTTACTGAGTAGGTTGATGTTTCCATCAGGTGCTTTGACATTTCCTAGTTTCTCCACATGATGTTTTGTGTCATCTCCTGTTTGTACCTCATGCTTATTCCTTGGATCTTCTAAATCTGATAGGAGTGCCACATTTCCTGCCACATGATTTGAACAACCTGAATCTATGTAGAAAACATGCTCATCAGATTTACCTTGTGGCATAGCCATGTTCATGATCAATAATGAATCCTCTTTGTTTGAGTCTTCTGTATAGTCATTGAAGTCTCTCCTTCCTTTGTAGCCTCCTTGATAGTTTGAATGATTGTAGTTGTTGTAGTTCCCATGATAATCGTTGAACCTTCCTCTTGAGTAGCCATAACTTCCTCTATTGTATCATCTGCCTCTTTGATTCCTGGAATTCCTAAAGCAATTTTCAGTTGTATGATTAGTTAATCCACAAATAGAACATGAGTTGGAGTCTTAGGATCTCCCCCTGCCTTGTCTACCTCCTCTTCCTCCACCTCTGCCATGTCTTCCTCTACCTGCATAGTTAGCTTGATATGTACCTGCTTCATCATCCACTTTCTTTGCCTTTCCTTTGTTATCTTTGGATTTGCTTTTATCAGTGTATAAAGCTGAAGATTGATTACCTTTAGAGCTTTCTCCATTTTTGATAAGCTTTGCCTCTTGAGTAAGTAGTTGTCCAATGAGTGTATTGAAATCAGGTACATGCATGTCCATGTACAAATCCATAGCTGTGGTGAATGCTTCTCACTTGTCATCTGCCTTCAAGCGATTGATGACCTGCCTTACAATTTGCTCTTCATCTATTACCTCTGCAATGCTTCCCAACTGATCTGCTATGTCCTTGAGCTTTGTGACAAAATCAATCACATTTTTTTTGGGAGCCTTCTTGAGAGTTGTGAAATCCAACCATAGTTGATGCTTCCCAGCTTTGGTACTTGAAGAGAAGAAGGCTTCAAGTGCATCCCACACTTCCTGAGATGTCTTACAACTTCTAATGTGAGGCAACAAAAAATTTGAGATAGAGTTGAGGAGATAAGACCTTGCAAGTGCATCCTTGGAGCACCATGTGCTCAATCTTTCTTGCTCTTCTTGTGTTGGTTGACTTTTGTTCCTAAAACTTGGCATAACTTCATCTCCAGCCACATAACCATATAAACTTCTACCTTGGAGATAAGCTTCCATTCTTAATGACCAAGCTGAGTAGTTACCTCTGTCCAATTTGTCAATTGATTAAGGAAATCCATCTGCCATGTTGTCCAACCTTGCTCTTACCATTGTAAAGAGATGGATAGGTATGTGCTTGAAGATGAAGAGGTGTTGCAAAATCCTTGATCTACACGAGCCAAATGAACTCCAGGAGTATATGGTGGGCCCTTTTAGCTTGCAACTAGATGTATTAGACACCCTATGTACCTTGGAAGATCACTCTCAAAAAGATAGATCAAAATAGTTAAGTTGGAGTTAGCTCAGAGGTGAAGAACTTGCTATTTTGGTTCATACACCTGTCCAGTGTTTTGCATAATTCTCTGAGCACAGCAGTAAATAGCTTGATTCCTCTTGGTGAAGTCTAGTTAACTTAAAGAGCTAACTTTCACGAGTAATCTCATAAAAAATAATGAACCACACATTGAGAAAGATGTTTAACAAGTGATGACATCATCTTGATTTTCACAGGCTGCTACAGTAATGAGACCAGTGAGCAGAAAAATGAATATAAATCCAGATTTAAGAATCCAATGATTATGAAAATTTGTATGCCTATACTAGACAAAATGAGAAATCCAGAAAGCTTTAAATCATTGAATTTGGGTAAGTACACACTACGAAACAACTCTGACAAGATGAGTAAAGAAGGCGGGTACCTGACAGAGAAGTGAAAATGAACAGACACTATTGACTTCAACTGAACATAACTGAAGATTGCAACACCCAAATGAAGTGAAAAATTGGTGAGCATATAATAGACATATAGATGTAACGTTACGAAGTTAAATCACTGAAAATGATGCACCAAGCTCATAGAAACCATCTCTGCAATGTGACTGAGAAAACTGAGAGATATGGCAGTGAGTAGTACACTTCACAAGAACATGGAAATATGAACTCAAATGATCATGAAATGAAAGTATATTGCTTGTACAATACAATGGACTTACTGATACATATGTGTGCTTTGGAATCACACCTTGATATGGCATAAAGCTCAGCTCTTCGAGGTCTTCACATAGGTCTCTCTAACCACAACTAAAACTGCCATCTATTTATAGTTGAACTTGGGAGGCCAACTTCCCTCAATCACTCTCCAATCAATTAGTGATTGATTTGATTCTCTACCTACCACAAATCACGAATTCGTGGCTCCTCTTTCCCTTTTTGATCAAGTGGACTCAACCACTTAAGATTCTCTCACTTTTACATTAAGTAAACTCTTCAAAAGTTACAAGAGGTAGTTCACAAGTGAACTTTACAATGTCTTCATTTTTAAGGCTTCTTCTATGACTTTGTGGGACTCAAGCCAATACTTAGGCTTGTCATAGACTTGCTCCAACAGTCTCCCCCTACCTTGCTTACCTCCTCTACCCCTTCCTCTTGAGGTTCTACCTCTCCCTGCATAGTTGGCTTGGGAGGTAGTTCCTTCATCTTCAACCTTCTTGTTCTTCCCTTTCTCTTTGGACTTACTTTTATCACTGTATAGGGCAGAAGAGCTATTACCTCTTGATGAATACCCATTCTTGTTGAGCTTGGCTTCATAGGTAAATAGTTTCCCCATGAGTGTTGTAAGGTCTGGAATCTGCATGTCCATGTACAAGTCCATGGAAGTTGTGAAGCTCTCCCATTTATCATCAGCTTTAATACCATTGATTACTTGTCTTACAATCTGCTCCTCTTCAATTTCTTCTCCTATGCTTGCCAATTGATCAGCTACATCTTTGACTTTGGTCACATACTCTGAGATGCCTTGCTTGGATTGCTTTCTTTGGGTGGTAAACTCAATCCACAATTGGTTTTTTCTAGCCCTTGTGTTGGAAGAGAAATATGAAGACAATGTTTCCCAAGTCTCTTGGGATGTCGTATAGTTCCTAATATGTGGAAGATCAAAATCAGACATTGAGTTAAGTAAGTAAGACCTTGCTAATGCATCCTTTGCACACCATGTGTTGATTCTTTCATGCTCCTCTCTTGTAGGTTGTCCTTTGCTTCTAAATATGGGCATCTCCTCATCTCCTAAGATGTATCCATAAAGGCTCCTTCCCTGCAAGTATGTCTTCATCCTCAAGGACCATGCTTGATAGGCTATGCTTTGATACCACTGTTGGGAAAGATGGATGGACACTCCAAGAAATGAGTAGGTACTGCCAAATCCTACTTTGTACTAGCCCCTTGTAGCTTCAGAGTTGAGTTTTAGGACCTCTTGGCTTTCCAATGACACTATAAAAGTGCCTAAGTAATTTGGAAATGATGTGAGAAATGATTGAATCAAAACAGACTACTTCCAAGTTGAAGGATTAATGAAAACCTTTTATTTTTGTTCACACACCTGCTGCTTGTTATGCTTAGTGCTTCCAGTACAATAGGAATTAGAAAAATTTCTTTTAGAGGTATCAAATTAGCTTAGTAAGCTTATGATTCCAAGTGGAATCATTTAAGATGATGCACTATACATAGAGCAATCAAATCATTACCCCCGATTTTTTAGGACCTCTGTAGAGTTTGACCAGTGAGTGCTTCGACACACTTTTCTCCAAATTGGCTGAATGGATTTCCTTCAAAATTGGTGAGCATGTAGAGAACTTGGAGATGATTCTACTACGCTATAGACCATTGCAAATGATAAAGAAACAACTGAGATATGATCAGTACAAGTTGACTATTGTGAGTGACTATGACAGAGAAACCATAAATGAGAAATGTAGATCTATTGTATTAAAGAACAATGTTGTACAAGATCATAGGCTTGATAATCAATGCCTAATGATGGTGAGTAGTATAGGCTACAATGTAAGCCACACTCTCTTACAAACTCAATGAGCAATGGCTCGGAATTGAAGTGATCACTAGCCCGCACATATTCCAGCCATCTTTTATAGATGTGATGTTTAAATTTGAATTTGAAGCCTCCATTGGCTCTCACTAAAAGTAGCCCTCCAATCTAGGAGACATTCCCTCAAATGAAGTCATGACTTTTCCAACTAACAAGTCCACAAATTTGGTAGTGATTACAAATATTCTCTCAAATCACAAAATGACTTTTACAATGGTGAAGAATAAAAGAAACTTCCTAGAAATGGTTTCCATGGAGCTTCAATCGTTCATGAACTTATAGCCAAATGTGTAGGCTTGAACTTTGCACCAATGTGTGTGTGTGTGTGTGAGAGAGAGAGAGAGAGAGAGAGAGAGAGAGAGAGAGAGAGAGAGAGAGAGAGAGAGAGAGAGAGAGAGAGAGAGAGAGAGAGAGAGAGAGACTCCCTGAGCACAAACATGGCATGCAAATAGAATCGGGAGAGAGAGAGACTCGTGGCGGTAGAGATGCTAGAGAGAGGGAGAGAGAGAGAGAGAGAGAGAGAGAGAGAGAGAGAGAGAGAGAGAGAGAGAGAGAGAGAGAGAGAGAGAGAGAGAGAGAGAGAGAGAGAGAGAGAGAGAGAGAGAGAGAGAGAGAGAGAGAGAGAGAGAGAGAGAGAGAGAGAGAGAGAGGGAGGGGGAGAGAGAGAGGAGAGGAGAGAGAGAGAGAGAGAGAGAGAGAGAGAGAGAGAGAGAGAGAGAGAGAGAGAGAGAGAGAGAGAGAGAGAGAGAGAGAGAGAGAGAGAGAGAGAGAGAGAGAGAGAGAGAGAGAGAGAGAGAGAGAGAGAGAGAGAGAGAGAGAGAGAGAGAGAGAGAGAGAGAGAGAGAGAGGAGAGAGATGCATCTAAGTAAGTGGTATATGCATGAATACATACATGTATGTAAGCTAATGCATGAGCATGCATAAGAGTGATGTGAGATGCATGTATGAATGAGATATATATGTATGAGAAGCAAGCATGCATATGTATAAGTATGTATATGTGTAGTCTAAGTCAATGCATATTTGTGAGAATGCATGTGAGAGTGTATGTGCATGTATGCATATGCATGTTAGTAGGCATGGATATGCATGAGCATGAGTATGAGTGCATATGAATATTAGATGCATGTGATAGTGTGTGTGCATGCATATGAGAGCTAATGTATGCATGCATGAGAGTGATGTGATGAGCATGTATGCATAATGCAAGTGTGCATGTACATGAAAGTATGAGATGCATATGCATAAGTGAGCTAATGTATGCATGCATGAGAGTGATGTGATGAACATGTATGCATAATTTAGGTGTGCATGTACGTGAAAGTATGAGATGCATATGCATAAGTAAGCTAATGAATGCATGCATGAGAGTGATGTGATGAGCATGTATGCATGATGCAAGTGTGCATGTACATGAAAGTATGAGATGCATATGCATAAGTAAGCTAATGAATGCATACATGATGTATGTATATTATATATATATATATATATATATATATATATATATATATATATATATATATATATATATATATATATATATATATATATATATATATATATATATATATATATATATATATATATATATATATATCATACATACATACATGCATGTATGAGTTTATGAGAATGTGTTAGAATGCATGAGGATGTGTGTTAGCATGAATATGAGAATGAATTAGCATGCATATAAGAATGTGTTAGTTTGCATATGTGCATGAATGCATGTGTATCTGAGCATGTGCTTATATGTACATAAATCCATAGAAGTGTAAAAAAGCATATGCATAAGTAAGCATAAATGCATGGATATTAGGTGCATATATAAGAATGTGTATGCATAAGAGTTATATGCATGCACATATTAGATGCGTGTATGCATGAGATTGCATGATGAAGTTGCATGAATGTGCACGTTAGATTGGATGTGCATGATAAGTATGATTGAGAGTGCATGTGCAAGTGAGATACATGATTAAAAGTATAAGATGTATGCAAGCAAAATTGAATGAATATATATAAAGATTGAAAGTAATTTAAAAGTTACTTTATTTTTCATACAAAGAACTTATGTTTTGCGAATGCTTTTTTCTTGGAGAGAGCATTGACGAACATTGAGTTTGGGAGATTGAAGTTGCATACACGCTACTTCTTCCACTTTACTTATATCAAATTCTTTTAGCTTATTCTTGTATTAGGATTTTGGCAATTTATCCTAGCATTCATACTTGTAGTTGTATAAGATTATTGAAGTAGTTTCCATTCATTAATATTATGAAAAAAGTAGTTTTAGAATTATTCATTGATCAATTGGCAATTTATATTGTTCTATATTTGTTTTTGGTGTCTGAGAGTAATGAGTCTACGAATCAGTATGTTGGTAATGAGTCTATGAATGAAAATATCTTTTCTACATCTTTTATTTTTGAGTATTTGTTGCCTCCACCGATAAATAATACCACTCAATCCAAGCATAATGTAGTTAAAATAGAATTAGAAGAAGAAGAGTTGATCAAAGATCGCATTACTAGTGAAACCTTAGTCTCTCAATAATATGAGTACGGTCTATCTAGGTATCAAGCTGCACAACCATATGGTCAATAGTTAAATAGGCTGATCTTAGATATTTTATAGCTTAGGCTATTAGAACATAGATAAACGCTTCTCACAACACTGAATCACGCCTCAAAATCCTAAATTATGCTAAAAAACACCGCGCATGTAGTCACACAGTGAGGCCATAGCAAATTCAGTTTTGATTTGCCGTTGGTCTCCATTCACACCCGTCGACAATGCGCACACTTTTAACAATGCAAATTGCCTTTGGGGCATAGAACAACAAATTTCAGTAGCCAAGAAACATTTCCACCAGGCATGGGGTTTTACCATCATTTCCAAGCCATTCCTGCTGTCAGAATCACCATCAGAGTGATGGTTTGTGAGCTGAAATTTCAGCATTCATTTCAGCTTTCCTCAAAGTAAAGATTTTTTCACATTCTTGTTCCTTCGTGAAATGGCGGCCAACAATGACTTGTTTGGCATGCTTCAAGCTGAAGTTAAGCTTGATGGGACCAACTATCCAATGTGGTCTTACATGATGAAGCATATTCTTGTTGCAAAACAACTTTGGAACATAGTCTTTTGCAAAAAATAGCACGAAATGAAGCTTACAACTTCCTTGATGGCTTTCATGTTATAATCAGGTGGCTATCACTCTTGAATTCCAACATAAGACACCCTTTGCTATTGAACATGGCATCTATGCCTTTAGGGTTGTTCCATTTGGCTTGACCAATGTACCAACTACTTTCCAAAGATAAATGTGCCATGTGTTCAAGGAGTTCCTGAGAAAGAGTATGGAAGTCTATGTGGATGACATATGTACTTACTCATTTCAAAGAGCATGTCATATACTTGAACTCCAATGCATATCTGGTAAATGCAAGCAATATAAAGTGTGTTTAAACCTGGAGAAATGTACCTTTATGTTAAGACAAGGCAAGATTTTAGGCCATAGAGTCTTTGAAAATGGATTCTCAACTGATGAAGATAAAATTAAGGTTATCTTAGATCTATCAAGACCAAAGAACATTAAGGAGGTGAAAGCCTTTATGGGTCATTATGGATACTACCATCGATTTAACTGTATGATGCAGAAAGAGGTTAATCTCAACAACGGAGCCAGGGAGAGGACGGAACTCCCTTCTTTTCCAAAGACCAGAAGGTTGCAACAACCCACGGCAGATCAAATACAGAAGAAGCAGAACACTACCGATACTCGATGCCAAAAAAAGGAGCAAAGCAGATTGTTTCAGCCATGGAAGCAAGTATGGAGGCGAAAAGGCGAATACCCTGTTCAGACCAGGCCGACCCCACGGCCAAAACCTCTTATTAGTAGTCAACAACATGACACTAATGAGAAGTCCTTCATTAATTCTTCTGCGAAGGTGAAGTCTATTTGGGTACCCAAGAAGTCAATGAAGGCCAGCCCACAATCACGACAAATCTGGGTGCCTAAGGCTTGCTTGCGGGCTCAAATAGCTACACCAAGGCGGCAACCGGTACAACATGTTTCACTCACTCGAACATCTGAGGCCCAGTCTTACGCATCACGCACGGACACATATTCTTCCATGAGCACTAGTAGAATCACTTGTAAATGGGTCCCTAAAAAGCCTCATCTTCAAGCAGATACACCTATCAAACTCTTCAGAGTCTCCACAAAATCAAGATCAAAGCCCATCC
Organism: Ceratopteris richardii; assembly: GCA_020310875.1. Classification (NCBI taxonomy): domain Eukaryota; kingdom Viridiplantae; phylum Streptophyta; class Polypodiopsida; order Polypodiales; family Pteridaceae; genus Ceratopteris; species Ceratopteris richardii. The sequence goes on along the minus strand of CM035416.1, from coordinate 103,966,640 downwards.
ACTGCATTTGGCAACCTAAAACTTGTAATAAACCCCCAGACCCCAGTTGTAAATCCATGCCCACCTACTAACTACGTCACTCTCACACTACATCATTCCACTTAGTTCTTAGGTCCAACCAATTCCTAACCACACACACAAGCACCGAGCACTTATTAACCTACTAATCTCTCCCGAACCTCATGATAATGTTGTAATGGGGACAAAAACGGTTCTAACTTGTCCTTTACAATGTTAACACATGTTTCTATATTCTCAAAGGATCAGGAGGCAAGAAGTAACATGGCAGAAGCGACAGGTCCGAGCCAAGTAGGAATACTTACTGCAGGAATCGATGTGGATAGTCTACCTGTGGATGTGCCACCAACTGAACGACCTGTGGAGCTGCAACACCTTCAACAGATCCCGGTACCGGATCCACCCACAGGGATCACAGAAAGAGTCCATGCCAATTCTCATTGGTTCAATGGCATGCCAGGTCCATTAGGAGAGGCCAAGTATATATGGGAGTCTAAGTGCGAGTATGATAGATCATGGGTTCGATTCCAATTTTTCTCCAAGGAGTTTGAGACTCTACAGAACACCGAGGATCTCCAGACCATATGGCAACGTGCAGGGCTAGCAGAATACTTTGAAGCACCACTACCTAAACCGGATCTCCTCCGGTGCTATTATTTGGTCTCCACATTACAAGCTAATGAAGAAAAGGACAAACCAGGATCATTTGTTCTTCCTTCCTTGCTGGGCAACAACGAGTTAAAGAGGTTTGAACTTAGTGTGGAGTTGGTGAGCGCTGCTTTGAATATGCACGGCACACATGTATCTTCTGAGAAGGATGCTCTCGTTCCTACTAACATGAAGGATAGGAAACTATTGAAGCTTAAAGACATGGCAGCACTCACACCAAACGTGTCCATCCCTCTCCGTATGTGCATGCAACATTTTGCTTTCCCCGGCCAAGACCGCTTCACACAACCACACAAAAGAATCTGGTTCGCTCTCTACTTAGCGGAGGCAGGTGCGTTACCAATTAAGCTGCCGATATGGATTATAGATCAATTGTATGAAGCAAATAAAAGGTCTTCTAGGAAATTAGTGGTGAACGGTTGCTGTGCAATCACACGCATTATTTACTGGTGCCTAGCATACGATGTTCCCATTGAACGTGCCTTAACTTGGGCACAATTACAAATGTTTAAGAAGCTCAAGACGTCCACACATCAATCCAAGCACATGAGGGATGCGATCCCTTGTGTCCAGACAAGGGAAGTTTTGACTACTCTTGAAGTATCGCCACGAGGGGAGACCACTGTACCTCCCTTTACCATTAGGATACCCAGGTCTGGATCTGAAACTACAACACAAGCTACCCCTTCAGCTCCTCCTGCTCCATCTGAATTTGAATTTGCTACAACTGGAGATGCTGAAGGAATGGATCCCCAGGACTTCGAAGCATTCTTACAAAGTACACAACTCTCTGATGTAGAGTTTTATTCAGATGCAGAAGAACAAGGCACATCTTCACAAAGAAGAAGAAAATCTACAGACGGCCGCCATGTACATTGGAGTGACGCTCAGCAAGGTCAACAACAAGGACACCTAGAAGAAGAAGGAGCATATGAAGAGGAGACCACTGAAGCCCCAGCCTATACAGCAGAACTCCGAAGGCTGTATCAAATTATGGAACGAGTGCGATCGCAACAACTGCTCACCAAACAGAGCAGTAGAGTACTCATGACTGAGCTATTGGAAGAAGCAGAAGTTGACTCAGAATATAGTGAAGGTCTCTTATTGATGGCAGAAACATATGGGGTAGTAGAAGCAGTGCGGACCGCCATTAGGAGGTCTCCAGTTCAATATGATCCACGAAGATTCCAGACACGACCACGCTCAGGTAAGAATATCCAGATCCCCATTACAACGGCAGAAGGGCCAATTATTACATCCGAACCCATCAGGACAACCTCCCAAGCAACAGAAACTGCTAGCCAAGAGCACCCAGTCACCCATGAGGAATCCACCGAGCCACTACCACCCACACCCCCACCATCGCCTCCTAGAGCAGAAACCGTGGAAATCACCTCGACCACTCAACCCACCGAACCAACCTTCATCTTCCGTACTCCCATCTCTAGTTCAACCCTATTCTCCACCTCTGATAACCCAATCTATGAAGCAACCCCCATCACTACACAATCCACCGAATCGCTCATAGAGCCTGCCCTAGGACAACCATCCCCCATGCCCTCAGCCATAGGTCATCCTGACCCTAGATCCGTCTTCAATAGACACATCATGCCCTAGGACAACCATCCGTCTTCAATAGACACATCATTCACTCTTCCCCTTCCCCAATTCCCTTCCCATGCATCTTCCATTGTAAACACCACCCCCTCATCTATAGGAAATGCATTGGACACCATGCTAGCTTGTATATCAAACTTAAGGACAGATTACAATCAGCTCCAGCAACAGAATGAACGCCTGCAAGAGCACTCGGAGACACTACAACACCGCCTTGCTGCACTAGAGGAGGAAAATGCTTGCCTCCACACACAATTCCAAACTCTCCAAGAGGCTCATAGCATATTGGAGGTACAGTTACAGAACACAGATCAGGAAGCAATACAAGTGGTAGAAGGTCATCTACGGACACAGCTGGAACGCAATTCAAAGCTTCAGCGAAATATGGCCCTACTCAAGCGACATCTTGCTGCCGCTCATGAAGAGAATCGACGCCTGCACTTACAAAATCAGGAAAACCTAGAAGCAGCTATCGAAAGCACACCTGGGGCACCCATCAGCCCATCAAAGTTTCAAGCAGTGACCCCCAACAATATCAAGATCATATTGGAAGACTATGCCATGCTGCTTGAAGCACATGACCTGCTATCAGAGGAACTGGGTCAACTGAAGCAGAAACACCAAAAAGAAACAACAGCAGCCTCTCAAACCACCTCCTCTGCGGCTTCACTTCTCACAGACTCAGAGGCCTTAAAAGATCTCCAGAAACAGGTCACTGAATTGCAAGCACGTCTACTACAATATGAGAGACCACCTTCCCCTCCAAAGGCTCCCACCGACGAAGAAGTAGTACAAATTCTTGTGGAACAGACATTTGAAGAAGAATACGACCCACAACCCTTCCCAGGAGGCCAACAAACGAAAGAAGCTCAGGACACATTCGAAGCACCACGGCCTCCATGGCTACGTCAAGTGGAGGAAATCGGGAGTTCTCACGAAGAGCGCACAGTAGTGCAAAATCAGGCCATGAGGGTCATAGAGGAAACTGTGCTACAATCTGCTTACTTCAAGAACCTGTCATCGAGACGCCTTATCCTCTCATCTGAACTCCAATACAGGCCTTATTATATTATCCTGGCTGATTATAATGCAGAAATACAGAGAGTCACGGGTAAGATTCCTACCTTTGCTACCCAATTGCAACCCGAAGACCTTCCTCCAGAGGTGCAAAACGGCAAAATTCGTCAACCCACCTGGCGACAGAAACTTCTAGAGACATATCCAGAAATGCTACGCACATGGAACAACGCGCCTTTACATCTCCTATACAATCCATGCTACGGTCCAGTTCCACATTGCAGGTCTTGGAAGGCATTCAATATCAAAGTGCAGAACAACGCGCAATGCAAGGAATGGCTAAACTACCTGTACATTGCGCCACCACAGGGACCACCGTCGGTAGCATACATGATGGGAACAATTCGACATTGGATGCCACGATTGAAGCCCATGCCAGATGTGGCAGCTCAAATGATGCTTAAGATTTTAGATATGATGCAGGTAGTCCTGAAAACCTTTAGAAATGCAGCCGCACCACAGGTACGTCTACCGGGGTTTACCAATGGAAATTATGATTTGGTGTATGACATGAGCACCACCCCCAGTATTCGTGTGGCTTACGCCTGGCATGCACGCATCAAATAACTCCCTGCATGTTACAAACAGACCTTCGAAGAAATGTTCAGATCAGGTTTCTGGGAGTATCACTCGGAGATCTTCGCACCGAAGCCAACACACCTGCTCCATCTTTTTGCTTGTGAACAAGCAATGTACTCTGAGTACTACACCACACCGCAACCAGAGGTCCCTGGCGCAATAAATTGGGATGCATTGGAAGCTGATCTAGCAAGAGGCTTAAGGATAGGAGAACACGAACTTGCCACCAATGTCATCCAATACTATATCGACCACCCGATAGAACAGAGGTCTGTCAGGGGCGACAGACGCTAGGAAGGGGGGCGTGTTGGCATACAAGTCAGATGAAGAGCATACTAGTGCAACAGAGGAGTCATGCACAATACGGCAACAAGGCCCAATCATTTTTTCCATGGACCATTTACAACTCAAGTGATTTTAATCACTACACAAACATTGTAAATTCCGTTTTTGGTAGAATAGACTCCATTTTGTGCAAGCCGAGGAGTCCTCGAGCTTGAGGAGTATTAGAACTAGCTACATATCAATTTTCATAATTTTTAGACTCTGTTTGAGCCCTCAAATAGGCTCTAGAACCTAATTTTTAACTAGGCCGGACACTAGGTCTGGACAAGACCAAAGCTAGTTAGAAAACTATAAAAAGAGCTAGAGAGCTCATTTTTGAGGTGAGATTGTTTGTGAATTGAGCTTATGTAAGAGACTTTTTGACTAATGCAAAGAACTCCATTGTTCCTCTCCTTGTTCTTGCCTTGTGTGCGTGTGTGTGTGTATGTGTGTGCATGCTTGTGTGCTTCTCACTCACACACTTGTGCCTTCACTTGCTCATAGTCTTCATACTAGTCCTCATGTCTCCACGGATTGACAATTATGAGGTGAATCTTCTCACGTTGGTACTCACCATTGTGCTAGAGTGGCACTGAACCCAAGACCTTATCCTTCACACCCTTTAGTCTTAACCACTAGGCTAAGTGGATCACTTGTTTACAAGAGCACATGACCTTCTACATAGGTCTAGGCTCAGAATCTTTGGTCATACACACAAGTGACCAAACAGTGTTCAATTTCATATTTGTTTGAACTTTAGATAATAGACTTACATTCTTCTCCCCTTGGAAATTTTTTTTTGGTCCTTGAAAATAGAGCTATATAAATATTGTAGGCAATCCCTGAGCCTCATGTTCTAAAATTGGAAGAACATCTTTCATCTATGTGGTGGGTTCCCTGCCCAAATGATTCAAAACACCATCTAGATTTGCATTTTGATAAACTAATCAAAGTAAAAAGTAGTGAATGAATAATAAGGGTGGATCTAAAAACATCCCTAGCCAATTCATTCTTTTACCAGGTGGAATTTGGACATGAAGATGTGAAATGGGTGGATTCCAATTACTAGTCCATTTTTGGGCATGGCTGGTGCATGGACATAGAAACTAAGTTGGGATTCTAATCCCTCACAAGACTTTGAGAACTCTTGATTCACTTGAATTTGATTTGGAAAACTAGAAGTATGGTTTTCCCAAACATGTAAATTGGATGTTTGTGCTATGGTTCACTCCCAACCAACATTTACTTGAATTTTTTACCTGACTGGAGCACTACTTTGTCCTAATGGTCTTGAAAATCCTATGTAAAAGGTAGGAGAAAGTTTGCTATTTACTTTTGATATATCGTATTGTAAATTGACCAAGTCCAATGCAAAATGAAAATTTTCCAACTTAGGACACTTCTCTTAGAGACTTTAACTAAAAGTTATTGGGAACTTTCAATCTTATGAGCAATTCCTAACTTCTCTGTTCTAGAGTGTACTGAACTCTAGAAAGTTATTAGAATTATGCTAGATAACAAGAAGCAGAAATAGATAAATAATTCAACTTAGATTTAGGATCCTTTAAATGTTGAATGGGTTCTTGTACATACATCTATTTGGGATGTTTTATTTAGTTAACTTGTTCCAATGGCTAACCCTGGACTTTCGTGAAAAGAATCAGATACCGTATTTGAGTCAAATTTGATAGATTCGAAAAGTGGAAAGAATGGACTACAATGTTGTGCAAATAATTCAAATTTTGAAGATACTTGAACTTTCTTTGAGTCAAACTCTAAGTGACTCAAGACTTCAACTTCTCAAGATCTGTTTCAACAAGGTATTGAAGCATTTTTTCTATCTATAAGAGAAATAAAGTTGATTCTCAAAAAGATTCATAGAGTAAATCTAAAACATCATCCAACCTTAAGATACTAGTGTGGTATCCAACATCAATGTGTCAAGCCACTGAGGTTCTATTGATGAGATTTTACTGAGATAATGCTTTGCAACACAATCTCGAGGCCTAAAATTATTTCCATCATATTGCACTCTTTCAATAGTAGATTATGTATAGTATAGGGAAGAAATACCTTAATTTAGTCGTTGATGTATGCTCATTCCATGATACATACCCATGCATCCAAATCTTGAAAGTTTTGCTTATACCTCATGCATGTGCTTTAACCACTTGATTGTCACTACTCAAACAAACCGTACATCCTTCAATGATTCAATACTCATAAAAAAACCACAATCATCACAAAAACTTCTTAATTGATTAAAGTGAACAAAAAGAAAACGAAGTAAGGAGAACATGCAAAATCTATTAGGTTAACATTATCAACAACTTATAGTAATCCTGCTCTAAACTACACTTATCACCTAATTACATATTACCTCTAATCAATATATTATTGAAAATGAGAAAGTAATGTGATTTTTTAGTAATTAAGTGTATAAATCATATATTATATCAACATCCAATAAAGTCTTACTATCACATGATCATTTTGTAAGTATTGTCTACGATAATGGTGCCAAGATGTATTTGTTTTGCTCGTAGAATAGAGATCAACAACAGTAATTTATCAATCCAATGATTGGACTACATGATTGCGGTGACAACATGGTGAGAGGCAAACAATAAATGTAATGGATGACTTCAAGGAGAATATTAGCCTAATATCTTCCCTAATCACTATTAGAAACTTATGTACTTTTGTGCAAAATAATTCTATACTATTCTATTCTCATAGGTCCAATTGTAGACAAGTTCACTATAGTTCTGAAGATCTCAAAAATATCCACTTCTAAACATAAATGGGTTCTACAAAAACATGGTTACATATTACGAAATTAGTTTTGGAAAAGTTTACAACATACATACACATTGAAATAAACATAAATTCACATTATTAAGAAACAATTTATAGCATATGGACAATATATACCCCTCATAAATGTGCTTTGTGTTGCACACTTGTAAGATCCCCATTATGAAGAGAAGTAAATTGTGTATAACCCTATTTATGGGATTCCTAGCTTACATGCTCGATGAAGGATGAAGTGGACCATCCATGGTTTGTAAATGATGTAGTTATAATACAAGGAAAGTGAGTTATGAGGGTTCCCAATTGTGGAGTCTTAGGAAATGGTGAGCAACCCTGGCTGGGGGGTCCTAGGTGCCCCAACAACCCTCCTCATGGGGGTCTAGGGGAAACATCCTTAGCTTGATGTTAAACAAAATATTCACTAGAATTCTCCTTATCTAACTCAAAAATCATTCATATGCGTTAGGTGGATTGAACTAACCTACATTGTGTATGGGCAATATAAGGGCAATGGCGACCCATGTCCTACCACTCATGTATAGCCCTCCATGGAAGGAAACACATCTCCATTGGCCTATGTATATATGAGTTTTGCATCAACCCATGAATTGAATTGATTTAGGATACCTCTACCTTGTAATCCCCTATCTAGAGTTACTTGGATCATCATTTAAGCTCTAGTTTGAGAGTGCATGGGTGGAAAATGCCATCATCTTTGTACTATTGATATATTTAGGTAGTGATGTGTGTGAACACACTAGGACTACCAGGGCACTTTTTTCCTTGTTTAGGAGGTTTTTTTCCCTCGGCTTGTATACACGCCTATTGTCCTAACGGGTTACTTATCTTTGTACATTCTAGTGGTAATACATTTAGTATTGTGTGTTGTGCTCCAAACTTCTTCTTCTTCCTTGTGGTGTTCGCATGCTTTCATAGATGTCCAACTCCAACAATTGGTATTAGAGCAGGTCGTCACTTCATCTAGGGCATCGTTGACACCCCTTTAGTCATAGTCTCAGAATCACACAAAATTTGGTGTGCATACTCAAGCTGATTAGGAGATTAAAAAACTTTGCTATGTGGTGCCCAAATCACGATCTGAGCTCGTTTCGACCTTCGAATGCACTATCACAGTGCTTATGCAAGCTATTTTGTCTTTTGGTGTCAAAGATATATGCAGGTTTTGGTTCGCCAGTATAAGCGTCTCAAAGTCTGCTACAGGTCTAGTAGAACTCGTTTGGGTAGTTATGTTCAACTTTTTCAGATACAATTATTTTTTTGTATCAAGGTATTTTAGTTAGAGGCCATGACTGAAAGGAGTGATGTATTCCGTATGTTGGCTGTTGAGGATAAGATGGATGGTACCAATTATCCATTGTGGGCTTATATGATGCATCATGTATTGGTCACAAAAGGACTGTGGAATATTATGGGGGGTGTTGAAAAACATCTTATTACACCTGCAAACACAGGTACTGCAAATATAGGTACTAAAGTTGATGCAGATGGTGTCAAAGATGGTGATATTCTACAGATTCCTATTTATGCTGCTGTTTCTATTGCACCTAATACAAAGAAAATTCGTTGGATGGCAGAGATGCTTAGACACATGCATTGATAGATTTATCTATCAATCGTGCCATTATTCCTCACATTCACTCTTGTAGAATAGCTAAGGATGCTTGGAATACACTTACCACATTGTACCAGGCTACGAATGAGGCTCATGTTGCTTACCTCCGAAAACAGTTGGAGAGTGAGCACATGAATGAAGGTGATTCTATGGACAATTTTATGACAAAGATCAAGGATTTGAAGGAACAATTGATTTCTGCTGATGAAGTCCTTCCTGATAGTTCACTTGTGCAGACTATTCTGAATCATCTTCCCAACTCATATCAGAGTTTTGTCTCTACTCTTTGTTTGATGATGAAAGGCAATCCAAATGCCTTAACATTTGGAGAGTTAGTTTCTATTTTGTTGCAAGAAGATCAATCTAAGTAGAACATGTCTATTATGCGTGTTGCAGATCAAGCTTTCGTGGCTAGTTAGAAGGGCAAAGGAAAATGGAGCTCTTCTACTAGTAAGCAGAAATCTGCTAATTCGTACACAATCAAAGAAGGAAGAAAAAGATGAGAAGAAATTAATTTGCAGATACTGTAAAGAAAATGATCATGTTATGAAGAGCTGTCTAAAATTGGCTGTTAAAGAGGCAAAGAAGAAAGAGGCTAGAATGGTTGTTGTAGAGGCCTCTACACTAAAAACAGAGTCTACTAATGTTATGCAAGATGAAGAATGGGCATTTACTACTGTTTGCAGTTTTGACCCATCTTCTCATGAGCATTGTATGTTTGTAGTAGACTCAGATGTTTGCCCACTATTTTGATAGTGGGACAACCAAACAAATTACCTCGTAGCATAGTTTCTTCACTTCACTTGATCCTATCCCTATAGGGAATACTATCACATGCGCCAACAACTCCTCTTATCCTGTTATGGGAGTTGGTAAGATCATTCTGACTACTGCTGATGGTAGTTCTTTCACTTTGTCAAATGCTTTATTTGTGCCAAGGATCAAGAAAAATCTGTTATCAATTTTTGCATTAGCCAAGATTGGCTTCGTTCTGAAATCTATTGATGATAGATGTACATTTCATGATGTGTCAAATGGCAACATGATTATTGCTTGTGGCATTTTATCTCATGGGCTCTATAAGCTCATAGATTATGAAAAATATGTGAATGAATAAATATGTGTAGTACATGATTCTCGGGCTATGTCAGATGCAAAGCTTTGGCATGCATGCTTTGGTCATCTGAATTTTGTTAGTTTGCTACACCTGCTGAAATCTGAAATGGTGTCCTCTTTGCTCAAACTTGAGGCACTTGGTAAACATGTATGTGAAGGCTTTATTTTGCGAAAAATGTAGCATTCCTCATTCCCAAAAGATGGTTCTATTTGAGCTACATAGAAATTGCAGCTTGTTCATAGTGATGTCTGTGGTCCTATGCAAACACCCTCTTTTGGAAACTATCTTTACTTCGTGACTTTCATTGATGATTTTTCCAGGCATGCATATGTATATCCATTGAAAGAAAAGTTTGAAGTGTTCATGTGCTTCAAATAATTTTTGGTTTTGGTTGAAAATTTGTCAGCATGTAAAATGCACATCCTTCATTGTGATCGAGGGGGGAAACATATGTTTTCTAACTTTAATGCATTTCCAGATAAACGTGGAATAAAGCATCAGTGTACAATGCCATATACACCACAACAAAATGGAGTTGCTGAACGAAAGAACAGGTCACTCATGGAGATGGCGAGGTGTATGGTCAAGAGTCAGGCTTTACCACATAGTTTCTGGCTTGAGGCTATCATGTGTGCAACATATGTACTTAACATGTGTCCACTAAAACACTATAGTTTATCACTCCATATGAGGCTTGGCATGTCTCAAGCCATTTTTTTCTCATCTGTTTTTGGCTTGGCATGGTCACAAGCCATCTGTTTTTGGTTGTCTGGCATATGCATTAGTGCCTGAACAACATCACAAGAAATTGGATGATAAAGCAATAAAATGTATTTTTGTTGGGTATAGTTTTGAAAGCAAAGGCTATCTTTTGTATTATCCACAGACCAAACACATTTTGGTTAGCCGTGATGTTGTTTTTGTAGAAGATGCTATTCAACCTTTACTTTCATGTACAAGGGACACATCTGTTAGCTCCAAAAACATGTATGATACTTTGCTGCCTCTTTTTATAGGTGGACAGTCTAGTGTTGGTCCTAATGAAGAAACTTCTCAACCTTTGTAGGTTGTAGGTGATGATGCAGATCATTCCATTTCTGACGCTAATTTACATGATGCACTTGTTGATGAGAGAGATGATATTGAGGAGGCAAAATCTATGCCAAAATGGTTGGTGCAGACTTTGCCTGATAGCAAATTAGATTCACCTCTGTCATATCGTACTCGTTCAACCTCTCATGGTGCCTGTTTTGCATCAAGTTGCTATGCTATGGCTGCCTCTAGTCTCTGTGATGAGACTAAACCTGTTTCGTTTGATGACGCACAAAATTCTAAACATTGGATGGCTGCAATGCAATCTGAATATGATGCTATCACAAAAAATGGTAACTAGTCTTATCGCAAGTGTCATGAGCGCTGGACGTCAAATATCACGAGTTTGAGACCGGAGAGCGTGGGGCAGTTCAGAGCGAGTGGGTGTGGAGGAGAGCTTGAGGGTAGCTTGAGAGGTGAGCCTATCAAGTCTTTGCTCTAAATTTCAATTTGATTTCAAGGAGAGAGCAAAACGACTTGCAGCAGATGTCGTGAGGGGATTATCCAGGGATTGAGTGAGAGTTTAATTGACAACCACTTGAGAAGAAGGAGATAAGCATTAGGAACACCCACATCAAATTGAATATCAAACTTACCTGCTTATGTTAGAAAAAAGTTCAAGTGTCATGATCTCCCAAGGTCGAGTGTCGTGACATTTAGGTGTCGTGACCTCCCTAGGTTGAGTGTCATGATACTTACACTCATCGAGTGTCCCGACATTTCGCAAGTGTCGGGTATCGTGGACATCTAGTAATGCAGTACTTGGCAGGCATCGAGTATCGTTGAAATAGTGTCGTGATACTTGACGACTATTGAGTATCAAGACTGAAGCATCATGACATCTAACGACTATCAAATATCATGACAGAAGCATCGCGACATCTGACGAGTGTCAAGTATCATGACCGAAGCATTGCGACATCTGGCGACTGTCAAGTATCGTGACTGAAGCATCGTGACATCTGATGAGTGTCAAGTATCATGACCGAAGCATCACGACATCTGATGACTATCAAGTATCGTGACCAAAGAAAGCATCGCGACATGTGACGAGTGTCAAGTATCATGACCGAAGCAGTGACATCTAACGAGTGTCAAGTATCGTGATCGAAGCATCGTGACATCTGACGAGTGTCAAGTATCGTGACCAAAGTATTGCGACATTTGACGAGTGTCAAGTATCATGACCGAAGCATCGTGACATCTGACGAGTGTCAAGTATTGTGACCGAAGTATCGCGACACTTCCAAGTGTGGTGTGTCATTTACTCAAGTATCATGACATTTTGTAAGTATCGCGTGTCGTGAATCAACAAGTGTCGAGTGTCACAGATCCAGCTATCACGACATTGAGTCGAGTATCACAATTGATCCAGTGTCATGTGTCGTGTGTCGAGTGTCGAGATTGATCAAGTGTCGTGTGTCGTTCACTCCAAGTATCGCGACACTTCTTGAGATGTCGTGTGTCGAGTGTCATGGAGACCCGAGTCATGATACTTATCCATTGTCGAATATCGTGTATTGAGTAAATGTCAAGTGTTATGCAAAGAGACCTTTAGTGACACCTTAGTAGGAAATTCCAAATTAAGAAAAAAATTCATACAACTCTGAGATTTTATAGAGAGCAGTGGGAGCTAGGGGTTGTCTAAACTCGATTAGAGCTCTTAACGTGAATGAACTTAAGATCGAAAAGAACCCTAGGAAGCTGAAGAAGTGTAATCTCATATGTGGGAAGTGTAGCCGAGCAGAGTGCTCATTCCCATTACTCCAAAACCTCGAGTGAGTCTAAAGAGGAAATCATTATGGCTTCTAAAGATATGCAGAGTTCTGTATCGATAGTTGGCATAATGTCTATCATTGAGGGAGAGTATCAAACATCTTTAGAATATGTGAGCACCAATCAACATGACCTACCCATCTACATAGATGGACTAAACAAATAAATGGCTAGGTTGAAGAAAGCCACAGATGCTCACATAGTGCCTAGGCCAGCTGTTAAGTATGTGGGAGGATTCTATATGGATAAAAGAGGGATTCTGTATGCAATCAGAGAGCATCCTAAAAACATCAATGAACAAAGGGAAGAAGGCAATGTGCACAACCTTAATGAAGAAGGACATGAAGAACATGTGTCTACCCCTAGGGGGAAGTCCATTGGGACCTAATTCCCCAAGATGATTCCTTGATGGATGTCTATTTGATCAATGAAATGGAGTATCTACATAGAACCAAACCTTCATTGTGGGAAGAAGCTACCAATCCAGCCACCATTTATGAGTTATAGGATCCTGAAAACCCCACTCATATTACGGACTTGGACAAGAATCAGAGAAGATACTGGCCCTTAACGGAGCTAGAAAGAGCGAGGCTGAAATATCAGAACATTTTTGTATTCCCACCTAGGGATCAAGCCACAACTTTGCAAAATCCCCAAGGAACTCATCAGGATACCTCTTCTCAGCATTCAAGATAGACACAACAACCGAACATTCTAGTTAGACCACACGTGCAGTTTGCTACACACGATAATAATCCTAACTATCGACCTCCTACAAATGTAGAACCAAGAAATAGGATCCCTGTTCATGAGAGACCACCTATAGGAAGAGAAGTAGGCATACCAATAGGACGACCAGTTTTCCCTGTAATGCCAAGACTGTTGGAGTTAAATGTGTGTGGAAGCACGCAAACAACACAAGGAAGAAGAAGAAGCTTGGAGCACAACACACAATACTGAATGTATTACTAGAGAATGTACAAAGATAAGTAGCCCATTAGGGCAATAGGCATATATACAAGCCGGGGGAAAAAACCTCCTAAAGAGGGAAAAAAGTGGCGCGATAGTCCTAGTGTGTTCACACACATCACTACCTAAATATATCAACAAATCCCCCCTGGGGGTGATGTAGTGAACAAGGAGCTGGCACGCATTTCAAGGAAGTGCCAAGCTTTGTGGAAATCACTCCACAAAAGGAAGTAAGCCCAAAGCTTTGCGGAAAGCTTCAAACTTCTCCCTAGGCACAGCCTTCGTGAAAAGGTCTGCAATGTTCTCCTGCATCGGCACATATGCCAAGCTGATCTCCCCAGCAGAGAACCTCTCCCTGACATAGTGATAATGCACCTCAATGTGCTTAGTGCGAGCATGGAACAGAGGGTTCCTTGCAACTGCCAATGCACTCTGACTGTCAATGAAGATGGTGGTGGCATAAGTCTGACCAACACCCAAATCAGCCATAAGGCGTCTGAGCTACACACACTCAACAGTAGCTGTGAAAGCTGCCCTATACTCAACCTCACAACTGGAAGTGGCCAGAGTAGGCTGCTTCTTGCTCAACCAAGATATACATGAGCTACCAAGCATGAAGCAAAAGCCACTAGTGGACACACGAGTGTCATAGCAACCAGCCCAATCAGAGTCAGAAAAGCATGCAAATCTGGCGGTAGTGATCCCCCCTTGGGATAAAACAACCCAAGTAGCCGAGTACCACTCAAATAGCGAAAGATGTGTTTAACAGCCTGCCAATGCTTGACTCCTGGGCAATGCATAAACCTGCTCATATGTGAGACAGCAAATTGAATATCTGGCCGAGTAATGCATAAGTAAATCAAGCATCCAACAGCCTGCTGATAGAGAACAACATCAAATGCATCTCCAACATCATGAAGACTCAATCGTAAACCTGTCTCCATAGGAGTGGCAATAGGCTTACAGTCTTCAAGGCCAAAACGCTGCTATAATGTGTCAATATATTTTGTTTGACACAACATCATTCCACCATCGACTTGCATAAACTGAATGCCCAAATAGTGTTGCAAATGCCCCAAATTATACATCTCAAATGAGGCATGCAAATCAGCCTTAAAATCAGCAATATGCTTCTCAATAGGACCAGTGAGCAGCATGTCCTCAACATAGACAACAATGATTAGAAGCACATCATTAACATGCTTAACATATAAGGTGCTATCAGTTGGACTGTTCTCAAAACCATGTGCAATCAGATAGGCATGTATCTTCTCATACCAAGCATGTGGTGCTTGCTTTAAACCATATAATGCCTTCTTTAACCTGCACACCTGTTTTCATGCCCTTTCTGCACAAAGCCACATGGCTGAAAAACATACAGTTCTTCATGCAAGTCACCATTCAAAAATGCTGTTTTAATGTCCAACTGATGTACATTCCAACCATGATGAGCTGCAAGTGCACAAATGCTCCGAACAGTAGTCATACGACATGTAAGTGCAAAGGTCTCATCAAAATGAGTGCCTCTTTCCTATGCATAACCCTTTGCAATAAGCCTAGCCTTCTACCTATCAACTCTACCATCCAGTTTACGCTTCAGCTTGTATACCCACTTCGTGCCAATGGCCTTCTTCCCTGGAGGCAAGTGACATAAAGACCAAGTACCATTCTTCATTATAGCATCATATTCAAATTGCATAGCAGCCATCCAATTTTTTGAATTTTGTGCTTCATCAAACGAAACAGGCTCATTCTCATCACCGAGACTAGATGCAGCCATAGCATAGCAATTTGATGCAAAAGAGGCACTATGAGAGCCTGAACGAGTACGATATGGCAGAGGTGCATCTAATTTGATGTCATGCAAAGTCTGCACCAGCCATTTTGGCATAGTTTTTGCCTACTCAATATCAACTCTCTTATCAACTAGTGCATCATGTAAATTTGCATAAAAAATGGAATGATCTGCATCATCACATGAAACCTGCAAAGGTTGAGAAGTCGCCTCATTGGGACCAGCACTAGACTATCCACCTATAAAAAGAGGCAGCAAAGTATCATACATGTCTTTGGAGCTAACATATGTCTCCTTAGTACATGAAAGCAATGGCTGAATAAGCTCTTCCACAGAAGCAACATCATGACTAACCAAAATGCGTTTAGTCTGTGGATGATACAGATGATAGAATTTACTTTCAAAACTATACCCAACAAAAATACATTTTACTGCTTTATCATCCAATTTTCTACGATGTTGTTCGGGCACTAATGCATATGCCAAACAACCAAAAACACACAAATGAGCAATAGATGGCTTGCAATCATGCCAAGCTTCATATGGAGTGATAGACTGCAGCGCTTTAGTGGGACACCTGTTCAATACATATGCTGCACACATGACAACCTCAAGCCAGAAACTATGTGGTAAAGCCTGACTCTTGACCATACACCTCACCATCTCCATGAGTGACCTGTTCTTTCGTTCAACAACTCCATTCTGTTGAGGTGTATACGGCACTGTACACTAGTGTTTTATCCCACGTTCAACCAGAAATGCATTAAAATCAGAAGACATATATTCCCTCCCTCGATCAAAATGGAGGGTGCCCATTTTACATGCTGACAGATTTTCAGCCAAAACCAAAAACTGTTTGAAGCACATGAACACTTCGGACTTTGCCTTCAATGGATATACCCATGCATGCTTGGAAAAATCATCGATGAAAGTCACGAAGTAAAGATAATTCCCAAAAGAAGGTGTCTGCATAGGACCACAGACATCACTATGTACAAGCTGCAATTTTTGAGTAGCCCGAACTGAACCATCCTTTGGAAAGGATGAATGCTGCATTTTGCCCAAAATACAGCCTTCTCAAACATGTTTTCCAGGTGCCTCAAGTTTGGGCAAAGAGGACACCATTTCAGACTTTTGCAAGCGTAGCAAACTAGCAAAGTTTTTCTGAGAAATTTATGAAGAAGGAGGAAAATGTCTAGGGTTTTGATTATCTTGAGTTCTACAACAACATTTTCAATGATCTTTGTGCCTAAAGTGTGCCATTCTCATAATAGAATACAATTATGAAGTCAAATTTCAAAAATAGTACATGTATCACACAGACGAGACAATCACGATTTTGTAAAATTGAGAATTTCCAATTCCAACTTTGTTCTTCTGCACTTTCTTACTCAATACTCTGAGAATCATCCATCTTCATTCATGTCACTCAGAAATACAAAAAGAAAGTTGAGAAATTCTATGGATTACACAATGATAAGACTCAACAAATCAAGAGAAAGATCATGAAAAGAGAAAACACAATTTTCTACAGGAGAGCTCTCACATTACTTGGATAGCACCAAAATAATACAACCAATCCCTTCAAAATAGAAGAAATTATCTTTTATACTTTTTCAAGTGTCCCTTTTCACACTTGAGTTTTGGTCCTTTTCACCTTCTATTCTAAAAATATGCTATCTAAGAGCTTCCAAAAATTCTAGGAAAAATACATATGATCCTATTTTACATGAGGAAGACTCTTCCTCAATTTTTACATCATTTGTATAAATATTTCTACAAATTTTTGTCATTTTACAAATAGTTTTCCTTCAAGAAAATGCTTCCTCTAACATTCTTCCCCTCCTAGACTTTTTGGCTCCTAACAAAAAATATTCTTACTGACAAGTAATGAGAGCTTCCTTTATTTCTTCTTTCTTTGATAAACCTGAGATAACAAGTCATGACTCTTTCTTTCTGGTAATGTTCAAATTGTTCACCATTTCAAACAAAGCTTTCCTCCATTGTACCGCTGCCTCTGGTCTATCTATCACATCCTTCTTCAAGTATTCTGTATAGCCAGCTTCATATGCAATGAGTCTTGATTTTGTGACTACTGATAAATTCCCTAAAATTTCTGACTCTCTTTCAAAAAATCCATAGTCAAAAGCATCTTCAAAGATTTGAAGATAATGGCTTCCCAAAAATACTATTCTGTTATAATATGCCATAAAAAAAATTCTATCTGGTGTTTCACTTAAGTCAAAGAGTAAAGCATCTATAGGTGAGTTGAATCCAATGTAGTTGAATGTCCTTACTTCAGTATCTGTGAATGTTTCTATACATGCCACCACAAGTCGCATCACTCTTACTAATGAAATACAAGCTGTATCATTTACATCTTTGTATGTGGATATAACAGATTCTGCCGTATCAATCATATACTTCTTGGTTCGCCATGTTCCTGCTTTTGGTTCGGTTATTTTTGGGAAATTCAGCCATTTTACTGGAAATTGACCCGCATTTCTTCTTTCCCAAAATACTGACCATTCTCTTCTTCTTGCTACTGGACAATAGGCTGGATTTATTTTTAACTACAAAGGTGCCTCTTTCCAGATCTTCCTGCATTCCCTGTTAGCATCCAACCATATGTTCCTCCATTTAGGGTTAGCTTTTTCAAACAACTCCTTAGTGACATTAATATCTTCTTCATATTCCAAATATCTGTTTGGTGGTAGTCCTACCCTTGCAATCTGATAATTCCTAACACTTTCCAGAATCATACAAAATGGTATTCCCAACCCATCAGCTGCCCAATGGTGTTGATTTGGGTTTACTCCTTTATTGAGAGCAAAATTTACAATCTTTTCTTCATACTCAT
Source organism: Ceratopteris richardii (assembly GCA_020310875.1). NCBI lineage: Eukaryota > Viridiplantae > Streptophyta > Polypodiopsida > Polypodiales > Pteridaceae > Ceratopteris > Ceratopteris richardii. The sequence continues at coordinate 103,948,300 of CM035416.1, read as the reverse complement.
TATGCATTTTCCTTATGGATTCCATTCTTGATTCCCTATCTGTTAGAAGCCTTTGAACAAATTCATATGAATATTCTTCAACATCTTTGTCTTCTTGTTCACCAAAATTTTGAAATCTGTTTTCTTCTCCTCCTTCATGTTCCTCTGCTTGTGTGGTCACTACCTGTTCTTCAACCTGTTTTTGTGAGCATTCCAATTTTTTATGTAACTTTTCCACTATCAACATTAACCCTTGATTCTGAGATATCGATTGCTCTTTCTCTGATTTCCATTCATTTCTTTCTTTTGCTATATCCAAATGTAAATTGTTGTACCCTCTCATTGCACTAGCAGCATGCACACTAGCTTGTTTCTCCATTTCCTTGACTTCCTTCAATTTTGCTTGTAACTTTAGAATTTCTTTATTCAACTCATCCCTCTCATCCTGGGTTATTTGTACAATCTTACTCTCTTCTTTCATTTGGCCTTCCTCCATCAACAATCTGTTTATGTCTTCATTAGCTTTGACCATGATCTGATATGAGCTCTAAAGGGTTCTAAATCTTCCTTCCATCTTCTTTAATTCCATGTCCATTTTACTACTATGCTCCAATTTCTTAGCACATTTGTTCTCAAGAAATTGAATTTTATTCTGGTTCTGAACCTCTTGTTCTTCTAATGAAATTATTCTTTGAGACAAAATTTTCTTTTTTTCCTTGATGACCCTGATGTGATCTTCCAACTGCTCCTTTTCTTTCTTTTGCTCTTTGATGATCATACTACCTTTTACAAATTCTGAATCAACCACCATCCCTGATATAATCATATTTCTGCTAGAGGGTCTGAATTGTTCTATGTTACTCATGATGATTTTACATGCAGATCTAATATCCTTTGGTATCCTTTCAAGGCTAGTTTCCAACTCCATTTGCTTCACTTCTATCTGCTTTTCCTCTTTATATTCATTTTTTTCTCCATCTTCTTCCTCATATTCTGTAACCTGATTCTCTTCTTCTTCATAGTCTTTTTCTTCTTCCAATACTTCTACCTCTTCTCCATCAATTTCCTTTTGTGTCTCTAGAATAACTTGTATTTCCTCTTTGTTTTCCTGTATTAAAGTTGAGTCACTCTCTACTAAGTTCTTTATCTGATCATTCAATTGCTGCTCCTTTTGTTCCACCTCCTGCTCATCTATGTCCATAAGGTCTAATTCTTCTTTCTTTTCCTGATTACCTGTATGTGTGGACTCTTCATTATGATTTAGATCAAAAAGTACCTCCTCTATACTCTGATTTTTTTGTGTTTCTATTTTCCCTTCTGTATATTCCTTAGAATCTGCTCTTTTTGATCTTTCTGATAGTGCAACCTTTTCTTCTTTTTTGCTTCCATCCTCTTGACTCTACATCTGACTATATAATTGTGTTTTACTTTCCAATCCTTGTTTTTCCTCATATAGTTGATAATGAGGTTGTTGTGAGGGTTTTGTCCATATAGCTGGAAATCTTGTGTCTATTAGTCCACTGCTGAATTCTTTCCTTGCTTCAACCTCTTCTTCCCTCATTAATCCTTTACCTTTGAATTTCCTTTTTTCCTTCCTAGGACTAACTTGTTTTGTTGATTCTTCACAGACCTGTATCCCTTCTGACTTTTGACTCAATTCTTCTGGTGTCTTGCTTTTACAGAAGCTTGTACAGTTGTTAGTAGTGTGCTGGGTATTGAGAGATTTAAACTCTTGAGAAGAAAATTATCTAGATCACTTTCTGAATCTGATGAAAATTGTGAGGAACTAGCTATCCCTAGTTTGTCCATTCTGTGTTCTTCTATTGTAGTTGATTTCTCCTGATTCTTTTCTTCTGATGATAATTTTACTGACTCCTCCATCTGTGCATGTTCAACTACCTTGCCCTTATTCTTTTTGGTTAACCTCTTTTTCTGGATAGCCTTTTTCTGTGCCTTCTTTTTTATCACGACTGTAGTTCTAGTTTCTAGAGGACCTTGTAATTCCTTAAAATAAGACAATAATTCCACTTCCTTTTTGACAAACACTTCTTCAGTTTCTGCAGCCATCATTTGATCATGTAGTTCTTCATAATGTTCCACCTCTTCTTGTAGCCAATCAGTTGCTTTACATGAATAATCTTCCAACATTTTTTGGTACTGAGCTTCGCAGATTGCCCTCTTATTATTTCCTTGAGTCAAATATGAATAAATTTGTTCCTTGCTTGTTTGAGGTGGATGGGGTTCCTTTGAGGCTTGAACTTTTTTTTGAGCTGCTTCACATTCCTCTTTTGTCACTTCTTCCTGTTCCAAAGACCACATTCCTTGGATCTAATCTTCTCTTCTTTACTGGAATTACTTCTTCTGATACCCCTTTCCTTTTCCTTTCTGATCCCCTCATGCTTGTCTAGACTTCTGCTTCTCTTATAGAAATCATCTTTGAAGGACTTTTAACTCCTGACATCAAACTCCTGAAATGTTGAGCTTCTGGAGCCAATTTCAGCTGATCCTCCATACCAAAGACATGGTATATAATTCTTGTTAAAAACTATGCTCCATTCATAAACTTCCTCTGTTCCCAATGCTTTGCTGCTTCCTTCAATTGGTCATGAATGTAGGGAGTTACATCCTATACTCCAAATGGTTTGGTCTTGTCCTTATTATTGAACATAATCAGTGTTACTCGCTTATGCAGCATTGTATATCTTGAAAACTTTGGAAAACACAAATACTGAAGAAACATTGTGATGGCAAATTCTTCATTTTCCTTTCCTTTGAAATCAACAAACTTTGAATATCCAGCATAGGTTGCTTTGTTCTTCTTGACAAAACTGCAATCCAATTTAGTTCCCATGGGATAGAATTGAAGAGCTGCCCTGATGTGTTTTGCTTTTATGGTGATCTGTACCTCTTTGTTCTCTTTGTCCTTAACTGAACATTTGAAATATGCATCATTGCCTTTACCAACTTCCAACAGAGTAGACATGACTTGTGCTACTCTCTCAAAATCTATAAAGAAGAGAGGTTCATCCAATAGTCTGTGTAACCCCATTGCCTTCCATCTTTTATAATTAGCTCTAACTTTTTGAAATTTGTAGAGTTCCTGACATAGCATTGTATATTTATGACCTCCAATTCCTACTGTAAAGATATGCTGACCAATAATATTGAGAGTTTCCTTTAGTTCTTTGGCTATCTTCTCAGCTTCTGGAATATCCTGTTCTTCATCAGATTCTAGTTCTACGTCTTCCCTTGCTGCTTCACTATCTAAGAACCAATGTCCTCTTGACAAAGTTATAGAGTCAGCTTTGAAGTCATAAATAGGTAGTTCCTTTGGATTCACCATTCTGGAGAAAATATGACACATTACACCAAAAAAACTCCACCCACATAAGTCGCACGAAATATAAAGAAAACACATTTGTCTTGAGATAAAATGATATTGAGAAAAAATAAAAGATAAACAATGACTTCCTTATTTGCATCACAGGTACAACACAATTGAAGTGATCATCACATGTGTTAGGAAGATATCTAGTGCACTCCCTTTTTTAAATAAGAAAATAATGAATGAAATTTAAAAGAATTTAGACAGATTATAAGAAAAAATATCCAAAAGAATAAATAATTACACAGTGACTGCTTAGTCTTGCTGAATTATAACCTATATCTTGCTGGTGCTTTATAACTTATGTCAATTTAAGCTTCATATTTTCAAAATCCAAAATTACTCTACCTTGCCTTAGCCATGGTTGTCCTAAAATCAATTTCTCAATCATCATATGATCAGGCCATTCTTCACAATCTATTTTCATATATTCTTTATTGAACTTAACTTCAATAGATGGTGAAGACAAGCTTTGTATTATCAGGCCCTCCAGTGTTTTGATAAATGTTTTACTCTTAGTCCTTTTAAAGTTGAAATTATCCAACAAAACTGAACTGATCAAATTAATCTGTGCACCTAAATCTATCAAAACCTTGAATTGCTCATTATGAAGATTCATTGTTATAACAGGCAAATGCTCTCTCACCCTTGAAGGTGTTTCACATAAGAAGACTTCTCTAAGCTCCTTAACCTTTCTTATTCTTTCCTTTGCCTCCTGTTGAGCTTCATACCTGATTTTTCCTCTTCTTTTTTCCTGTTTTGGGCTTGATGTATTCTTCTCCATTTAGAAATAGTTAATGGAAGATCATACCTTTTTACCCTACATCCACTTATGAAATTTGGCATGATTTCTCCATCTATATTAGCTAACTGGATAGCTCCATTGTTACTGATTTGATTGATAATATAAGGTCCATGCCCCTTCTTCTTAAATTTTTTCTGATGTTCCTTCACTGTATATGCAAAAATTAAATCCCCTACTTGCAAGTCTTTTTCTTTAATATGAACATCATGATAAGCTTTTTGCCTTCTTTTATCTGCATATATGCTCATAATTTCTTGAAGTCTAGAAGCTCCAAGTTTTTCCAATTCCACCACTCTCTCAGATAACTCATGTCCAGTCCACTTGTATTGATTTCCCACCTTTAATGTTGGAATGAGAAATTGCAAGACTGCATTTTGTCCATATACCAAATTAAATGGTGTTGTTCCAATTGTAGTTTTGTATGCCACTCTATAAGCCCATAAGACATGATTAAGTTGCAAATCCCAATCATTCCTATTTGTATTTACCAATTTTGACAAAACAGTGCAAAGTACCTTTTTAGTACTCTTTGCTAATCCATTGGCTTGTGGATGATAAGGGGCTGACTTTCTATGACTAATTATAAAATACTCAGTTATGTTTTCAATAGTACTTGGTTTAAAAAATGAGGTCATTAAATGTATAGTGTCTTTGTTTGCTAGGTTTTGCATCAAGAGTAATAGGAATCTTATGTTCACAAATTTTAGGATCAATTCCCTTCAAATCCTTATAACTGTAAGCAAACACATCCCTATAAGTTTTAGCCAATTTCCTCAATGCTTCCTCTTCTTGATTTGACATGTCATCAGCTATGACAATGTGTCTATCTTCCTCCTCTTCTTGAGTGATCACCACCTTCTTAGTTTATTCCTCATTGTCATATGCCTCCCCTTTTTTCTTTTCTCTCTTTGGTTTCATTTTTAGAAGTAATCTGTCTTCTACTTCATAGGTCTTGAAATTTGAAGGTACATCAAATTGTTGATCTTCTTTCTTTATTTTTTTATTTTTTTCAACTTCTTGTTCTTTTTCTATTTCTTTGTGTTTACTTTTCTATATGTTCCTGAGATTTTGTCTTTTATAGCATCTGTAGCTTCCACTTCTTCCAGAAATTGTGTTTTTCCATTTTTTAAAATTATTCTTTCCTCTGACACCTTTATCATTTGTATTCCTATATGAAAAATATCATATCCTTCTTCATTTTGGAATTTTAATCCCACATATTCATCATTGGCCAAATCCATTGTGGTCAAAATCTGATTCCAACCATAAGGCTCAAACTCTTCATCTTTAAATTTATGTGGTATGTAACTTTCATCTTGTGACTTCCTTTCTCCTAGACAATCTTCTTTTTTTAACATCCTTTTTTTATATAGGTGATTCCTGATCACATTACATTTCCAAATTGATGATTCTGTGTCATTCTGATCTTCACACCCAGATTCTTCACTTAATTCCTGATTTTGATGTAGTTTGAACCATTCCTGAGGGGACATATTGTTGGAGTTAGACGTCTGCGGAAGCATGCGAACAACACAAGGAAGAAGAAGAAGCTTGGAGCACAACACACAAGACTGAATGTATTACTAGAGAACGTACAAAGATAAGTAGCCCATTAGGCCAATAGGCGTATATACAAGCCGGGGGAAAAAAACCTCCTAAAGAGGGAAAAAAGTGCCCCGGCGGTCCTAGTGTGTTCACACACATCACTACCTAAATATATCAACAAATCCCCCCTGGGAGTGATGCGGTGAACAAGGAGCTGGCACTCATGTATAAGGAAGTGCCAAGCTATGTGGAAATCACTCGACAAAAGGAAGTAAGCCCAAAGCTTTGCGGAAAGCTTCAAACTTCTCCCTAGGTAGAGCCTTCGTGAAAAGGTCTGCAATGTTCTCCTTCGTGGGCACATAGGCCAAGCTGATCTCCCCAGCAGAAAACCTCTCCCTGACATAGTGATAATGCACCTCAATGTGCTTAGTGCGAGCATGGAACACAGGGTTCCTCACAACTGCCAATGTGCTCTAACTGTCAGTGAAGATGGTGGTGGCAGAAGACTGGCCAACACCCAAATCAGCCATAAGGCATCTGAGCCACACACACTCAATAGTTGCTGTGAAAGCTGCCCTATACTCAGCCTCACAACTGGAAGTGGCCACAGTAGGTTGCTTCTTGCTCAACCAAGATATACATGAGCTACCAAGCATGAAGCAAAAACCACTGTTGGACACACGAGTGTCATAGCAACCAACCCAATCTGAGTCAGAAAAAGCATGCAAATCTGGCCGTAGTGATCCCTCCTTGGGATAAAACAACCCAAGTAGTCGAGTACCACTCAAGTAGCGAAAGATGCGCTTAACCGCCTTCCAATGCGTGACTCCTGGGTAATGCATAAACCTGCTCATCTGTGAGACAACAAACTGAATATCTGGCCGAGTAATGCATAAGTAAATCAAGCATCCAACAACCTGCTGATAAAGAACAACATCAAATGCATCTCCAACATCATGAAGACTCAATCGTAAACCTGTCTCCATAGGAGTGGCAATAGGCTTACAGTCTTCAAGGCCAAAACGTTGCAATAATGTGTCAATATATTTCCTTTGACACAAAGCCATTCCACCATCAACTTGCATAAACTGAATGCCCAAATAGTGATGCAAATGCCCCAAATCAGACATCTCAAATGAGGCATGCAAATCAGCCTTGAAATCAGCAATATGCTTCTCAATAGGGCCAGTGAGCAGCATGTTATCAACATATACAACAATGATCAGAAGCACATCATTAGCATGCTTAACATATAAGGTGCTTTCAGTTGGACTGTTCTCAAAACCGTGTGCAATCAGATAGGCATGTATCTTCTCATACCAAGCACGTGGTGCTTGCTTTAAACCATATAATGCCTTCTTTAACCTGCACACCTAGTTTTCATGCCCTTTCTACACAAAGCCACGGGGCTGAAAAACATACACTTCTTCATGCAAGTCACCATTTAAAATGCTGTTTTAATGTCCAACTGATGTACATTCCAACCATGATGGGCTGCAAGTGCACAAATGCTCCGAACAGTAGTCATACGGCATGTAGGTGCAAAGGTCTCATCAAAATCAATGCCTCTTTCCTGCACATAACCCTTTGCAACAACTTGTATACCCACTTAGTGCCAATGGCCTTCTTGCCAGGAGGCAAGTCACATAAAGACCATGTACCATTCTTCAATATAGCATCATATTGAGATTGCATAGCAGCCATCCAATTTTCTGAATTCTTTGCTTCATTAAAAGAAACAGGCTCATTCTCATCACAGAGACTAGACGCAGCCATAGCATAGCAATGTGATGCAAAGGAGGCACTATGAGAGCTTGAACGAGTATGATATGACAAAGGTGCATCTAATTTGCTGTCACGCAAAGTCTGCACAAGCCATTTTGGCATAGTTTTTGCCTGCTCAATATCAGCTCTCTCATCAACAAGTGCATCATGTAAATCTGCATCAGAAATGGAATGATCTGCATCATCATATGAAACCTGCAAAGGCTGAGACGTTGCCTCATTAGGACCAGCACTAGACTGCCCACCTGTAAAAAGAGGCATCAAAGTATCATACATGTCTTTGGAGCTAATAGATATCTCCTTAGTACATGAAAGCAATGGCTGAATAGCATCTTCCACAAAGACAACATCACGGCTAACCAGAATGCATTTGGTATGTGGATGATACAGACGATAGCCTTTACTTTCAAAAGTGTACCCAACAAAAATACATTTTACTACTTATCATCCAATTTTCTACGATGTTGTTCAGGTACTAGTGCGTATGCCAGAGAACCAAAAACATGCAGATGAGCAACAGATGGTTTGCAATCATGCCAAGCCTCATATGGAGTGATAGAGTGCAGCGCTTTAGTGGGACACCTATTCAGTACATATGCTGCACACATGACAACCTCAAGCCAGAAACTATGTGGTAAAGCCTGACTCTTGACCATGCACCTCGCCATCTCCATGAGTGACCTGTTCTTTCGTTCAACAACTCCATTCTGTTGAGGTGTATACGACGCTGTACACTAGTGTATTATCCCACGTTCAGCCAGAAATGCATTAAAATCAGAAGACATATATTCCCCCCCTCGATCAGAACGGAGGGTGCCCATTTTACATGCTGACAGATTTTCAGCCAAAACCAAAAACTGTTTGAAGCACATGAACACTTCGGACTTTGCTTTGAGTGGATATACCCATGCATGCCTAGAAAAATCATCAATGAAAGTCACGAAGTAAAGGTAATTTCCAAAAGAAGGTGTCTGCATAGGACCACAGACATCACTATGTACAAGCTGCAGTTTCTGAGTAGCCAGAACTGAACCATCTTTTGGAAAGGATGAACGCTGTATTTTGCCCAAAATACAGCCTTCACAAACATGTTTTCCACGTGCCTCAAGTTTGGGAAAGAGGACACCATTTCTGATTTCTGCAGGCATAGCAAACTAGAAAAATTTAGATGACCAAAGCGTGCATGCCAAAGCTTTGCATCTAACATAGCCTGAGATTCATGAACTGCACATGCAGAATCATTCACTGATCTTTCATAGTCTATGAGGTTATACAGCCCATGACATAAAATGCCAGAAGCAATAATCACATCGCCATTTGAGAGATCATGAACTGTACACCTGTCATCAACAAATTTCACAACCAAGCCAATCTTGGCTAATGCAGAAACTGATAACAGGTTCTTTTTGATCCCTGGCACAAATAAAGCATCTGACAAAGTGAAAGAACTACCATATGCAGTAGTCAGAATGATCTTACCAACTCCCATAACAGGATAAGAGGAGTTGTTGGCGCATGTGACAGTATTCCCTGTAGGGGCAGGCTCGAGTGAAGAGAAGAAATTGCGCTGGGAGCTAATATGTTTGGTCGCTCCACTGTCAAAGTACCAAACATCTGAGTCTACTGCAGACATGCACTGCTCATGAGAAGATGGGTCAAAACTGCAAATAGTAGTAAACTCCCATTCTTCTTCCTGCACAAGATTAGCAGACTCTATTTTTGGTGTAGAGGCTTCTGTAACAACCATTCCAGCCTCTTTCTTCTTTGCCTCTTTTGCATCCAGTTTTGGATAGTTCTTTATGATATGATCATTTCCTTTACAGTACTTGCAAAACAATTTCTGCTTTTCTGATTTCTTCTCATCTCTATCCTGGTTCTTCGATTATGCAGCATTTGCAGATTTTTGTTTACTAGTAGAAGAGCTCCATTTTCCTTTGCCCTTCTGACTAGCCAGGAAAGCTTGATCTGCAATACGCATAATGGACCTGTTCTGCCTGGACTGATCTTCATGCAACAAAACAGAGACTAACTCCTCAAATGACAAGGCATTTGGATTGCCTTTCATCATCAACCGAAGAGTAGAGGCAAAACTCTGATATGAATCAGGAAGACCATTGAGAACGGTCTGCACAAGTGAGCTATCTGGTATAACCTCATCAGCAGAAATCAATTGTTCCTTCAGGTCTTTGATCTTTGTGAGAAAACTTTCCATAGAATCACCTTCATTCATGTGCTCACTCTCCAACTGTTTTCGGAGGTAAGCAACACGAGCCTCATTCCTAGCCTGGTACAAAGTGCTAAGTGTATCCCAATCATCCTTTGCTGTTATGCAAGAGCGAATGTGAGGAATAATAGCACGTTTGATAGACAAAGCTATCAATGCATGTGCTTGTGCATCTCTGCCATCCCAAGGAATTTGCTCTGCAGTAAGTGCAACAGAAACATCAGCACGAATAGGAATCTGCGGAATATCATCTTCGACACCATCTTCATCAGCTCCAGCACCTGTATTTGTAGTACATGTAGTTGCAGGTGTAACAGGACGTCTTTCAACACCCTGCACAATGTTCCACAGTCCTTTTGCAACCAATACATGTCGCATCATATAAGCCCATAATGGGTAGTTGGTACCATCCAACTTATCCTCAACAGCCAACATACGAAATACATCACTGCTTTCAGCCATGGCCGGTGACTAAAATACCTTGATGCAGAAAATTGACTGTATCTCAAAAAGTTGAACGCAATTGCCCAGACGAGTTTTGCTTAACCTATAGCAGACTTCGAGACGCTTATACTGGCGAACAGAAACAGGTATATACCTTTGGCACAAAAAGACGAAATAGCCTGCACAAGCGCTGCGATAGTGCGTTTGGAGGCCGAAACGAGCTCAGATCGCGATTTCGACACCACAAAGCGAAGATGTTTTGATCTCGGAAACACCCTGAGTATGCTCACCAAAATTCGTACAATTCTGAGACTGCAAATAGAGGAGTGTCGACGGCACCCTAGATGAAGCGATGACCTGCTTTGATACCAATTGTTGGAGTTAAACGTCTGCAGAAGCACGCGAACAACACAAGGAAGAAGAAGAAGCTTGGAGCACAACACACAAGACTGAATGTATTACTAGAGAATGTACAAAGATAAGTAGCCCATTAGGGCAATAGGCGTATATACAAGCCGGGGGAAAAAAAACCTCCTAAAGAGGGAAAAAAGTGCCCCGGCGGTCCTAGTGTGTTCACACACATCACTACCTAAATATATCAACACATATCACAATATTGAGCATTTCTTAAATTTACTATAGTTATCCTTCCTTTGCTTTGAAGATATAGGCAATCTTTACCCCAATCTTGCACGATTTGTTTTCTCACGATTCTATGAAGGGAATCGTGTTTGTCACGATTCTGTGAAGAGAATCGTGTTTCTCATGATTCTGTGAAGAGAATCATGTTTCTCACGATTCTATGAAGGGAATCGTGTTTGTCACTATTCTGTGAAGGGAATCGTGTTTGTCACGATTCTATGAAGAAAATCGTGTTTCTCACAATTCTGTGAAGGGAATCATGTTTCTCACGATTCTGTGAAGATAATCGTGTTTCTCACAATTCTGTGAAGGGAATCGTGCTTCTCACGATTTGAAGAGAATCGTGTTTCCCACGATTCTGTGAAGAGAATCGTGTTTGTCACGATTCTGTGAAGAGAATCATGTTTCTCACGATTCCTAGTTCCTAGACGATCGTGATTGCTCACAATCGTAAAAAACACGGTTTTCTTATGAAAATTGTATTCTAGGAATCACGATTTTGAGTTTAGTCACATAATCGCGATTCTATGCAGCTTTTTGTAATTTTTTGATTTTTGATTTTTTGAGTTCTTATTATACGATCAAAAGCACCTATACAAAATATTAACATGCAATGAAGAACTTTCAACTAAAAAGACAATTTTTCCTTCAAAAAGTTCAAAATACTGAAAAACGCGATTCTGTGCATTCAACTATTTTCTGTGTTTTCTGATCCTTTCCCAAAGTTTTAAACTTAAAATTATGAAAAAACTTAATGTAAAGAAGATTACCTTGTTGCTTGATCAAGAAATTCCCAATTGCTTTGTGGTTACAGGAAATCGCGATTCTGTTAGCTCTTCTCCACTCACTCCCTCACTCAAATGACTGATTTTTTGAGATTTTAGAGTTTTATAGACTTCAGACAATCGCGATTGTGAGTGATCTTCACAATTTTGAGTTCCCACCTTTATGATTCTTGTTCTTCTACAATTTTTGTTGTTTTATTTAAAAAATCTTATCCCTTCCAACAATATTTGGCTGCTTTCCTTCACTGATGAAAATCGCGATTTTGTGTCCAATTCCCAAATCTGATCACTTGATGCTCAATTCTTACTAAAATTTTGAAATTTTGATTTTCTTCACTCATGCAACTTATGAAACCTTTTAAAATTGCTTACGTTAATACCCAATAGTGCAACTAAGTCAATTTCTTTATCTTACTCAAAATTGTGATTCAGAGTTGAGAATCGTGTTTTTTCTGAACTTCCCTTCTTTTGCACTTTTTGACTTTTCTTCCCTCCTGGTCTTCTCCAATGTTCTTCACCAACTCCAGATCAATTGTGACCTGCAATTATACACCACCAGACTCATTCAAAGAGATTAAAATTTTGAAAAAATTAAACAACAACTTTTACTCTAGATATTTTTTATTTTTCTTTCAATTTCTAGGTTTTTCTTTCACTATTCCCCTTCCACCTTTCAACACAAATCCTCCTGAAAAACTTCCTAAAAAGATTTTTTTTTGGATTTTTAATAGATTTTATGAATTTTTTAGTATTTTGCACCCTAAATCAAGGAAAAGACTTCACTTAGGGTTTTCTTGTTTCAAGATCCATTGATCTTTTGTCTCATGATTGGTTATACTCTTTCATGCTTGCAATCTAATTAGTTTGGAAGTAGAACTTTTCAAGAAAATATGTGCTAAGAAGTACAAGTATCAATTCATGCAAAGATAAACTCAAACACCTTTTTTTCAAGAGGAAAATAAATTTTTTCTCAAGATTATTACTTTACCTTGGATAAACAATTGGATCAATCAATTTTGCACATAGCTACTTTACTTGACAGGAAGCCCCGGTAAACGGCGGCAGTAACTCTAACTGTCCTAAGGTAGCGAAATTCCCCGACAAAGGGGTGGTTTGACAGAGATGTTCTGCGTAACCGGCAATTCCTGGCAATGAGTCATCCGCTACACGCACGTATTTCACCTGAATGGATTGAGGGTCCTTGAACAGGGACATGCCAGCCTGTCTAACTGCTTTAGCCCTTGACAAACAACCAAGCAAGGAAAAGCGATCCTGTGCTATACTCCGGTGATCGTTTTAGATCGGGGCACGCAGAGGCCCATACCATGTCATCTTTTCCAAGATTTGACAAATTTTGCTTGGTACTTAGTCAAAAAGCAATCTACTTATGCAAAGATAATCACATTTTACCTTTCCTTTAACAATCTTGATTCAATTTTTTCCACACACCTACACTTTACTCTTAAAAGGTATGAGCAACTATCAATTTGCAAAAATTTCACAACTTCTTTATCTCAAAAGGTTAATTCATGCTTTCTTTTCCCCAAAAGACAAGCAAAGAAACCTACCTTTTTAGTTTTTCTTTCTTGATTAGAGTAGTCCCTTTTCAATGTGTTCAAATACCATCAACAATAGAAGATCCGGCAAGGTCCAAGACTTCAATGAAGCTTTTGCTTTGTTCTCGGCAACGGTGCCAAAAAATGTTTGTTGTTACCCTTTGGAGTTGTCCTCTCCAATCATTATAGCACAAAAGATCAACTACAGATCTTTAAATTGTCAATCCGGGAAGTATGCAAAGACCACAACCCCTTCTAGTTAATGGAATCCAAGAATAGGAGTTGAGATGACTATTTTTCTGAGAAATTTATGAAGAAGGAGGGAAATATCTACGGTTTTGATTAGCTTGAGTTCTACAACAACATTTTCAATGATCTTTGTGCCTAAAGTGTGCCATTCTCATAGTAGAATAAAATTATGAAGTCAAATTTCAAAAACAGTACCTGTATCACACAGACGAGACAATCACGATTCTGTAAAAACTGAGAATTTTCAATTCCAACTTTGTTCTTTTGCACTTTCTTACTCAATACTCTGAGAATCATCCATCTTCATTCATCTCACTCAGAAATACACAAAGAAAGTTCACAAATTCTATGGATTACACAATGATAAGACTCAACAAATCAAGAGAGAGATCATGAAAAGAGAAAACACGATTTTCTGCAGGAGAGCTCTCACATTACTTGGATAGCATCAAAATAATACAACCAATCCCTTCAAAATAGAAGAAATTATCTTTTATACTTTTTCAAGTGTCCCTTTTCACACTTGAATTTTGTTCCTTTTCACCTTCTATTCTAAAAATATGCTATCTAAGAGCTTCCAAAAATTCTAGGAAAAATACATATGATCCTATTTTACATGAGGAAGACTCTTCCTCATTTTTTACATCATTTGTATAAATATTTCTACAAATTTTTGTCATTTTACAAATAGTTTTCCTTCAAGAAAATGCTTCCTCTAACAACCATGCAACTTATCCTCAACAGCCAACATACGGAATACATCACTACTTTCACCCATGGCCGGTGGCTAAAATACCTTGATGCAGAAAATTGACTGTATCTCAAAAAGTTGAACAGAACTGCCCAGACAAATTCCGCTAGACCTATAGCAGACTTTGAGATGCTTATACGAACAAAAATTGGTATATACCTTTGGCACAAAAAGACTAAATACCCTACACAAGCACTGTGATAGTGTGTTCGGAGGCCGAAACCAGCTCAGTTCGCGATTTCGGCACCACAGAGCGAAGCAGTTTTGATCTCAAAAACACGCTAAGTATGCTCATCAAAATTCATGCGATTCTGAGACTGCAAATGGAGGAACGGCACCCTAGATGAAGCGACGACCTGCTCTGATACCAATTGTTGGAGTTAGATGTCTGCGGAAGCACGTGAACAACACAAGGAAGAAGAAGAAGCTTGGAGCACAACACACAATACTGAATGTATTACTAGAGAATGTACAAAGATAAGTAGCCCATTAGGGCAATAGGCATATATACAAGCCGGGGAAAAAAACCTCCTAAAGAGGGAAAAAAGTGCCTCGACGGTCCTAGTGTGTTCACACACATCACTACATAAATATATCAACAAAGTCCACCTGAACCTGGAAGAAGATTGAGATCCATTCAAGTTGCCAAATGCATGAGAAGTCACTATGATGGCTCTAGTGAGCCATACAATCATATAGCTGAATTCAAGCAAGTGATAAGAGTTGAGCAAGTGGAAGATTTCTTGATCCAATATGAATCATTCGGCCTAACCCTTACATACACAACCTTAGCTTGGTTCCAACCCTTAGATCCTAATAATTTCCAAAACATGGAACAAGTCTATCAGGAATTGATTGAAGAATTCACTAAGACTGGAATAAAAAACAACTCTTCATCATTAATCCATAGTTCTAAACAAGCTCCTACGGAATCAGTAAGATTAGCGGCGAGATGATTCAAGCAATACGTGGATAGAGATTGCCCCAACAATCCCAATAAAGTTAATTCCAATGTGCGGATCAATGTGATAGAAGTGATAGAGTTATCAGGGAGCGATAAGGAGTACATGGTGCCATTGAAAGCAATAACAAGGGCAAAAGCTAGAGAGACTTCAGATAAATCCAAAGAAAATGATTACTCTCACAAAGAATTGAACATACCCACACCTCAAGTAATTGTAGATTCTGAAGAGTCTGAGAAAAGTAATAAAAGTAAACGGACCCAAAGATGGAGAATCTTAGAGAAAGGATGAAAGAAAAGAAACTGCAACAAAAGTTAGAGAATGAGAATAATAAACTAGGACAAGAAGAAAAACAAGAACCTGAAAGAAACACTAAGACAATAAAGCTTAAGAAACAAGAGGCAGGATCAGTTCTGGCCGATCCAACACCAAAAAGGTTGGCCATGTGTATTGAAGCATATCAAGCACGAATAAAAGCAGGACCAACCATTGAACAACATGAAAGGGAATACCCAAGAGGTGACTTAGAGAAAGAAAGATTGGAGATATGTAAGAAGTTAATTGAGTATCTCAACAAACCTTAGAAAAACCAGTTCAGCCACTACCCAGCTCAAGAATTCCTGAAAAAGAATTTCATGAATATGTCACACCTAGTGATTCCAAGGAAGGGAAGAAAGACGAGACCCATGGTGAAAATTACGGCGAGAAGGAAGAAGAAGGATCCATGATTCCTGAAATAGATGCCGACTGGCCTAGAGACTTGTGGGCAAGAGTCCAAGAAGGTAGATGGAAGAGAACAGAAGGAGTTGAACCCCCTTTTGAGGAGTTAGAAGCGGAAGGCGAGCTTGAAGTGTCAATACAAGGATTGAATTCAGAAGGATTATTGCAACTTGACGATAGCAAAGATGATGAAGACAATGTGAAAACTTTGCCAAACTACATGGGAGAATATGAACATAACTCTGAATTATATCATGTTCCCTTAGCGAGGAGAAAGGAGCGGAACCCATCAGTTCAGACCTCAGACATCATATACCATCTTAAAAAAGTAAAAATACCTTGTACTCTGATGTTGTTCCGAAGAACTCTTGAAAGTAAAGCCTTGAAAGAGAGCAAGGGAGATGAAGGAAACACATGCCTCCCTATCACTTATAGAGGTTATACCACTAGTGGGAGTAGGAATTGCTACCAAAGAAATTTGCGAAAAATGGGGAAAACCATCTTTACGACCAACCAGAATGAAGATTCAAATGGCAGATGGGCACACAGAACGACCCTTAGGATTATTAGAAAAAGTAATATTTACCACTCTGGAGTTGAATTCGAGCACACCTCAGAAATCTATCAATTCGAAAAGGCTAGCAATTATCAGATGATATTTGGAAGGCCTTTCATGAGACAGCTCAAGGTAGTGCAAGACTGGGGAAAAGATGCTGTATACTTGTAGCATGAGGGAACCACAACCAGAATAAATATCCATACTTACACTTATCAAAATTCCCCCTCTGCAATGGAATCTGATACATAAGGAGGACGACAATCTATCGATTCATCGTATAGGTTCGAGTAACCAAACATGGATGAATGAAGATACTCATCTATGGATATGCCAGGCAACTAAAAGGGAAGAAGAAAGGAGGCGAGGATGGCAGCAAAGGTAGAAAGTACCTAGAGCTGTAGAAGATCCGGCTTACATGCCCCAAATATTTTTAGAAGAAGAATTCGAACCCCATGGTTGGATGGAGATTTTAGCCACTCTTGACGTATGCATAAACGAAGAAGTAATGACCATGAATGAATGCATTGATGAGGAAGGATACGATGTAAGCTTATACATGGTTGTTCTCCAAGAAGTCGATGAAGGAGAAGTAATTGAAAAAGAATGGAAGGAAGCTTATGAGAGCATTGAAATGGAACGGGAACCTATTGAGGAAAAAAATGAAATCAAGGAGTAAACATCAGGACTAGTAAGTCAAACCAAGGAATGACACAAAATGAAGAAAATGAACCAGACAAAGAAAACAAAGAAGAAGAAAACAGACCTCAAGAACAATTCAAGGTCCCAAACACTTCAAAAAATATGAGGTAGAGGAGAGGAAGATTGCTATTTAGATGCCAAAATGGGAAGCACGATCAAGAATAGCATACAACAATAAAGAACAGACCAAGAAAATCATAGTAATTCTGAAGGAAGGAAAAGAGAGATGCACTTTTATAGGACAAGATGTCTCATTTGAGGAAGAACAAGAGTTAATACAACTCATAAGAGAATATAGAGATGTCTGTGCATGGACATATAAGGATTTGAAAGGTGTAGATCCTTCTATTTGTGCTCATAGAATCCCTATGACAATAGAAGCCAAGCCCTCCAAATAAAGTCCATACACTTATAATGATGTTTATTCGGAAAAAATTAAGGAAGAGATAGATAAGCTATTCGATGCAGGCTTCATCTATGAGATCAAACACACGGAATGGCTATCACCTTTAGTAGTCGTGCTGAAAAAGAATGGCAAGTTAAGGGTATGCATTAACCTGAAAAAAGTAAATGCCGCCACCATACGAGATAGTTACCTATTACCTATCATAGATCATTTGTTGGAAAGGGTTGCAGGCAAGTAAGTCTATAGTTTCCTGGATGGTTTTTCAGGATATAATCAGGTAGCAATTGCTCTTGAATACCAACATAAGGCAACCTTTGCAACCAAATGGGGAGTTTTTTGCATTTAGGGTTATGCCTTTTGGTCTAACTAATGCCCCAACCACTTTCCAAAGATTGATGTGCCATGTGTTCAAGGAGTTCTTGAGAAAAAGTATGGAGGTATATGTGGACGATTTATGTACCTATTCAGCTATATGAACAGAATATATCCTAGAATTGAGAAAGATATTTGCCAAATGTCGATAGTATAGAGTATGCCTTAATCCGGAAAAATGTGTCTTCATGGTTCGACAAGGGAAGATATTAGGACACATTGTCTCTAAAAATGGAATTTCCATGGATGAAGACAAAATCAAAGTGATTCTGGATTTGCCAAGACCAAAGACCGCTAAGGAAGTGCAAACATTTATGGGACATTGTGGATACTATTTTAGATTCATTCACATGTATGCCATAATTGCGAGGCCCCTTTATGGATTACTAACTCAGTTTATTTGGACAGAAGAATGTGAAAATGCTTTCAACGAACTGAAGAGTCGCTTGAGTTTAGCACCAATCCTCAGAGTGCTTGATTGGAATAGGCCATTTCATATTTATGTAGATGCTTCCAAGTTTGCCATTGGATGCATCTTAGCGGAGCCAGCAGATACAAGAAAGCTAGATCACCCTATAGCTTATGCCAGTAGACAATTAAACCAAGCAGAGCGTAATTATACCACTACAAAGCGAGAAGGCTTGGGAATGGTATATGCGGTAAAGAAATTTTGACACTACTTATTGGCAAACAAATTCAAATTCTTCATCGATCATCAAGCCCTACTGTACCTAGTCAATAAACCTTGTAATATCGGACGACTAGTGCGATGGTTTCTATTGTTAATGGAATTTGATTTTGTAGTAGTAATGAAAAAAGGGAATACGCACATCCGTGCAGATCAGCTATTGAGAATGACACATGGAGAACCTCCCACAGGGGTGCTAGATGATCTATCGGATACTTATCTTTTCAATCTTGAAGTATGTCCACAATGGGCAGAAAAGTTGATCCCCATCCTCACATATGGACCTCAACATAGGATCACTGAAAACAAAAGCCAGGAGCTATGGAAGACTAAAAATATCCACATCATAGCTGGACGCTTATACCACCATGATCCAAGTGGGCTACTTATGAGATGTGTGGAATTAGAGGAGCAAGAGATGTGGCTTCAAAAAGCACATGTAAATCAATGGAAGACTCATTGAAGTGTGAATGGAACATGGCAAACACTGAAGAGATTAGGCATATACTAGCCAACCATGCCAAGGGATACACATAACTATGTATCCACCTACCCCACTTGTCAAGAAAAAACACGTGAAGAGAAATTTACTCTATGTTACTCTACAGTAGCACCATGGTGGAGTATGCCTCTCGTAAAATTCTTGGAAACTTAGGAGTACCCAGAAGGTGCTAATTTGGCAAGAAAACGTGCCCTCGAGGAGCAAAGCAAGGATTATGTTCTCATAAGAAAACAACTTTTCAAGAGAGGAAGGGACAATCACTTAAGAATGTGCATTCATTTAGACGAGTACATTTCGGTCTTAGAGATGACTCATATGGGAGCCGCGGGAGGACACTTTTTTGTAGATAAAACTACAAAAATGATTCTCTTTGCTGGAATGTGGTGGCCGACTCTATATCAAGATGCATCCACTTGTGTCCAAAGATGTGATACATGTCAACAAACAAAGTATCCAATTAGAAGAGATAAAATGCCATTAAAGCCTATGATGAGTACCAGAGCATTTACCAAATGGGGAATAGATTTTGTAGGACCTATTAGCCCACCGGCTAAAGGTTCCCATGCCGAGTACATAATTGTGGCAGCGGATTATTTGACCAAATGGGTAGAGGCCAAGGCAACCAAGAAGAATGATGCAAGGACCACGGCTAAGTTTCTCTTTGAGAACATATTCACTAGGTTTGGATTGCTAATCGAAATTGTAAGTGACAGAGGCACACACTTTGTCAATGAAGTAATAGAAGTCTTAATGAATGAATTCTTAGTGATTCATAAGAAATTAGCTCAATATCATCCTCAAGCCAATGGACAGGCTGAAAGTTCAAACAAGATCTTGTGTACAGTTCTCACAAAGATTGTTAACAATGGAAGATCAGATTGGGACAAGCAATTACATCATGCTTTATGGGCATTCCGAGTAGCATACAAAACAACCATATGAACTACTCCATTTAACCTAGTGTACAACCAAAATGCCATCTTACCAATTGATTTCCTAGTACCTACTCTTAGAGGTAGCCTCAAACTACGAATGGACTGGACATGAGTTATCAACTCAATTGGACCAAATTGAAAAGTTACATGAAACAAGATTACAAGCAGTGGCAGGTATTTACACTGCAAAAAGGCGACAAAAGGCATATTTTGATGCTCATATTAAGGATAAAAATTTGAAGGAAGGAGATTTGGTCCTGGTATATACTTTGAAGCAACATGCAAAGAAACTACAAAAAAGAGGATATGGCCCCTTGGTGATCAATCGTATATCAACCAGCGGAGCCATCAGCTTAGCAACCCTAGATGGAGAAGTATTGCCAAACTATAGAAGTGGCTGTCGAGTAAAAAAGTATTTAGCGCCTTTGACAAAGGAAATACTGTCACGACTTCTAACAACAAAAAATAGACGAGAAGAGGACGAAAAAATACGCGAGGAATCAAGACAAGAAGCCCTAGAATGAATAAGAAAACGGAAGGAATGGATGAGAGAGAGGGATGAAAGATATCGGATACGAGAGGAACTCATCCCAATGGCTAATTTTAGAGCCTCTGAAAACCTAGGACATCAAACGAAGCGACCATATTTGAACTTGGGAGCCGGAATAGAAGAGTACCACTTGGTGGATGCTCTCATTGACACAGGAGCAGCTGTCAGCTACATCAAATCTTCTTTGAATCATAAGCCCAAAGAACAATTATGTCCAACCAAAGCACATCTGATTGGAATAGGGGGAAAGTTACTAAATGCATGGGCGAGATTACATTGTCATTGCACCTAGGAAATAATACGATGCAACAAAAACTCTTTGTGTGTCATGATCAAGATTTATTGCAAGAACTTGTGTTAGGCCAAGATTGGATATATGAATATGAAGTAACTATCCAATTAGCCTTGGGCTACATATCAGCCAAGATAGGGCACCATGAAGTATTCAGTGTGCTAGAAGAACGACCTGTCAAAGCCAAGTATATAGCCCAGAGAGATCAACTACTCATGCATGACGATGCTTGTACATTCACCTCAACTATGGAACCCCCACCTCCAAGCACTTCATCTGAGAGTACACCAATTTTTAATCTTACTCAGTCTCCTTGTCCAGTGGACCCCTCTACTAACATCGTTTCCATGGAAATCCCTAGTGAGGAATTGAGCACACGAGTGACTAGTCAGCATAATCATCTCGAACTTTCCCGCATCAGAATATATCCCATTTCGGGCACCAGATAGGCTTGGATTAGAAAAGATCAGGTAACAACATATCGTCAACAACAGAGCCATTATCTACACAGGAAACAACAACAGTACAAGGAGATAAGTCAAGTTGGACCCCAAAATCCACAAGAGATTGCCCAATTGTGGATACCACAGAAATTGATTGTCGCACAACCATCTAGAACATAAATATGGGTCCCCAAATCAAATGTACCAATGAAGACCACCAAACGGAAAACATCAGTACACCAGAAGGATCAGTACGACATGAAGACGAAGGATCAAGAAAGATGCGACGACTTGAAATTGAAGACACAAAAATACTCAACAAGAGCAACTCAAGGATATGAAGGGCTAGCAAAGCGGAATTACAATGTTAGAGTTGCACCAAGCACCAGGAACAATGGAGATATAGTCAACCAAAGAAAAATAAAACAAATCTGGATGCCTAAATGCCGATCAATCTGCATACATCAATCGAAAACTTCAGCTTGCACACATCTTGAGTTCCAAGAACCTCGAGCATGCGTAATAGGGCCACATTACAAGGCCATGCATTAGGCACACATTTCTTCTTCTACTTATTAGTGAAGCACATTTCCCTCCCAGGGAATAGGAGTGCAATTGTACAATAATCTCAAGGAAAATAATTAAAGATAACATAAAGCTTCGGTTATGAACTAACATTTTTGTTTTCTTTTAGAAAAAAAAATATATAGAAAAAATATATATGTGAAAAGATCCCAAGTACTACCTTTCTCACACCCATTGGGAAGGGATGACACAAGTCACTCAGAGAGTTGTCCAAATCACGAAGGGTAAGTGGAGGATAACTAATGCAACCACTTTTACACTGACCATGGTATGTATTGAGTGCAAATGGCATCTCCAAATTCTGAGGCTACACAAGAGGAAGAGGTATTGCTTCTTTCCTTGGAATCGGTTACTAAGGCGAGAGGTCATTGGTTCCTTGAAGACCAACCTGTGTTAGATCTCATCTTTATGGCCACCATCAAGATCATGGATAGGGATCACTACTTTCTATTAATGTCGCAAGACTTCCAAACCATAATCCAGGGACTACCAAGCATCACATAAGTTTGGACAAGGGCTGGAATTGACGCATTTCTGCAACTCCCAATGTATTTATCAGATTTTCAAAGATTCACTAGAGTTATGAAAACACTCTAGGCCGCGGTAGATAAGCCCTCAATATTGGAAGCTAAAGTGCTTAACAAAACAGGTGCATGGAAAACTATTCTATTCACACATGAAATCATCAACAAAGCTTTTGGATGGAGTCAGGACGGTCTCACAAATCTCAAAGACGAATGTCATAATGCTAAAAAGAAAACCTTTTTGGAAATCAACAGAACAGATATTGAAGAATCAGTTTGATTGGTGCATCAACACTTTTGTTTTCCAAGCATGAATAGATATATAACGCCCCAAAAGGCTGTGGTTCAATTGCTATCCTATGCTATGAGGCGAATCTGGAATCAAGTCAACTTCACTCCATATATACAGGAACGCCTATTTGAAGCTAAGAAGAAATGGAGTCAGAAGAAGTTTCTAAATGGAAGTTCTGCATTGACCTTGCTAATTTATGAAGCACTTGAAATGAAAGAATGTCTACAATTGATGCCAATCTCCATCGAAATGGCAAAATATATGAAGTCGACCACTATTCCAAAGAAAAAGAAAACAACCATATTCAAAGAGGAGGTGGGGACCAGCTCTAAGGATCCAATGCGGGGATCTAAGCAAGTCAAAGAAGAAGAAACACATGGAACTCCACAATCAAAGCAGGCACATATGTTACCAAGGATTTCATTGACCCTACCTCCTATCACAAAAAGAGATCTCTGAGCGGCACTAGAAGAAACACATGCTTACATGCAAGGCGAAGTCAACCTCACTCTCCAAGGACATCAATATAGGCAGGAAAGACGATTGCAGCAAAAGGATGACAAGGAACACAATCCATCACTAGCCGATAGATACAAGGAATTGGGACTTGATGATTCAAGTTCTAATGAGGAATCTAGTTGTGAGAATGACACATTGGACATAGACATAAGGACAGAAACGAACAATGAGGAATGGATAGAGATTCACCAAGTCAAAACCTCCCCGGACAATCAACACTCCCAAGTACAGAACTAGGAAGCATCATCTGAGCAAATGCACCTCATTCAATTGAATGAACAATCCTAGATACAGATGGCAATGGATACAGATGGCAATGGATACACAACAACAAATGATGGAAACAGACGTGGACTATGACACAGCTATGAGAGAAAAAACTCAATTCCAAGTAATGAGTGAACAATTGTCTGCGCAACTAATCCAAGCTCAACACATTATTTCAACCAAAGAAACGGAAGTCAAAGAAATCCGAGGACAATGCACTACACTAACTGAGAAGAATAAAAAACTCCAAGAACCACTTATAGAGCTACAAAGACAGTATGAAGTAAGTGAAGCAGACAAGGAAAGAATGAAGGCTAGAAGTAGTTTGTTAGAGATGCAGATCAAAGTATATATGGAAGAAACCGATAACTTATGCACCAGGAATAAAGAACTGATGAATGCCTTGCTATACGACCAACCAGTAGAAAAACAAGAGCCAACCGCAATTGACAAGAAGGATTGGGAAAATCAAATTGAAAAATATGAAAATATGCTAAAACAAGAGCAAACTATGAAAGAGGAATGGGAGAAAAGGTATATGCATGACACTAATGAGCTCAGGAAACTACGAAAAGCTGCTGAAGACAAGCTCTTGGTAGTTTATAATGAAGATGCTGACCAAATAGCAGCCATCTGCAATGAGCTTTTAGCGGCCAAAGAGGTGCTAACCACAACCCTTCATGAAGTCAAGGAAAAGCATGAACGTATTGTGCAATTAGAAGTGCAAATAAAACAACAAGCAAGCATCGGGACACCATTAGAGCCACAACTAGGAAATCCTACTGACGAGGTAGAGGTACGTCCTCTATCTCCCCTGATCTATCATTCACTAGTAAAAGAGCAGACGACCAAACCGTGTGATGATTATTCCATGCCGTATACTATAGGAATATGTCAGAAGGAATGGGGCCTATTGGTGTCCCGGTTGACAGAGAATTTTGAAAATGAACTGGTCAAAGTCATGAAGGAAGCCAAAATTAAAGGAAAAGACTTGGATAAGATCATAAAGCCATTCAACATTCCTTATGGCCTATTGAAAGAGCAAACACGGTGGTATATAAAGCAGACCATGCAAAAAGATCCCAATGAGCAGTTGAACTTCATAGAAAATACCTTCGATTACACACAAGCAGAATTTGAATCAGCACAACCCTTGTGGAGAAGGAAGTTTTTGGAGAAGAATCCTACTTTGCAGGTGCATTGGCAAGCAACACCATATTTACTTCAGGTAAATCCTTCTTTTTGCCCAACACTGTGTCGCCGTGAAGCAAGAGAATTTTTGGACATGCAAAAAAATGGTGCGCTCAATAAACAATGGTTGAATTACCCGTTACTTCCAAGCCCACCCCACAATTATTTGCCTACTGAAGACTACATGGTGAAGTCCATTGAATTTTGGCTCCATCGATATGCAACAATACCCAACCTAACTATCAAGATGACTAAGAAAATCCTCAATATGGTACTTACAGTACTCAAAGTTTTCAAACACGTAGAATATACATTTTTGAATTTCATTGGCATTAACCAAGGCACTGATATCCTTATTTTTTATTTATCAGTTATGCCTAGTTGTCCTACAATCATGGCTTATTATTCTAGACTGATGTTTTTGATGAGTCAATACATGCAAACTTTTGAGGAAGCCTTTTTGTTGGCAGTAGTTAGCCAGAGGCATAGACGACACGAAAACATGTGAGGATAAAGTGGAGAGTCAATCAGATCATTTTTCAAAGAAATATGTTTTATAAATACTTTTCAAAAAACACTCAATAGTGATTTTCATCACTCTTGTACCATATGTAACATAGAAAAACCTTTTTTGTAATTTTTAGCTCCATTTTTTGCAAGCCGAGGAGTCCTCAAGCTTGAGGAGTTTAGGTAGAACAAGCCTACCAATTTTGGCTATTTTTAGACACCATTTACCCTTTCAAATAGAACCTAGAACCTATTTTTTAACTATGACAGTCACTAGATGTGAAGCCAGTCAAAACTAGTCTAGAATCTATAAAAAGAGCTAGAGAGCTTATTTTTGAGGTTGGTTGGTTGGTGTGAGCTTAGAGCTATTTTGAGCTTGTAATTGAGATCTTGAGTAGTAGAGTCTATTTTCCTACCTTCCATTGTGTCTTGCTTGTCTCTTCATTGTGTGTGTGTGCATCTCTATGCTTCTCACCTTCACTCTCACTTCATCTCACATTCACGATCTTCATATCACTCCTATCTCTTCTGTGGATTGACATTAAGGAGGTGGAGCTTCTTGACATGGTTCTCACCATTGTGCTAGAGCAACACCAAATTTGGCGCCATTGTCGGGGATCGAGTCTAGGAAAAATGTTTGATGGTAAGAGTATAGCAAGAAGTGGCATTGGAAGGTAAAAGTTTCAGTTTTTGTTGTTGTTTTTAATTAGTTTTTTGTGTTTTTCACCTCCCCTACACTCCTTCTTTACCACCGCATCATCTTCTTCCACTCCAAAAAAATGAAAAAATTTGCCATATCCACCCATTCTCCTCATTTCCCCTCATTTGTGCATGCGAGAGAGAGAGAGAGAGAGAGAGAGAGAGAGAGAGAGAGAGAGAGAGAGAGAGAGAGAGAGAGAGAGAGAGAGAGAGAGAGAGAGAGAGAGAGAGATAGCTTTTTTGCTTGCATGTGCATGTGTGTTTTTGAGTTTTTTTGCAGGTACAGAGCTCCAGTGCATCATGAAAGCTTGCAAAAGGTAAAAAACCACTTTTTGTCAGAATCGGCCATGTGTGTCAGACCATCGCGATGGTCTGCCAAGTTTGGCATTTTTGGTAAGCGACCACACCACAAGGTAGGTGACACAAGCGCATACACGAATCCACAAACGCATTTCAAAAATTTGCATTATGGTGGACCATCGCGATTGGCTCATGCCATCGCGATTGTGTCACACCATCGCGATTGGCTCACGCCAGCGACGGCTCGGCTAGACCATCGCGACGGTCTTACACCATCGTGACGGTTCACTTGAGCCATCGCAACGGTCACTGAGCATCGCGACGATCCCATTGACCTCACGCCATCGCGCTGATCCTGCCACGTGTCAAGATAGACCATCGCGATTGTTCACTAACCATGCCATCGCGACGATACCAGGTAAGCCATCACAACGCCTCGAAAGTTGGACCATCGCGACGATACCAGGTAAGCCATCACAAGGCCTCGAAAGTTGGACCATCGCGATTGGCTCAAGCCATCGCACCTCTTGACCATCGCGATAGGCTCACGCCTTTACGATGGTTGCGTTGACCATTGACTGATGCCATCACGATTGCTCGCCGATTAGACCATCGCGACGGTTCATTCACGCCATCGCGACGGTTCACATCAGACCATCGTGATGGTTCACGCCTTCGGACCATCGTGATTGTGCCACGCCATTGCGATGGTTCACCTGAGCCATCACGACGGTCCCAGACCATCGCAATTGTCTCAGACCATCGCGATTGTCCACCCCAAACGCAAAAACTAGGGTTTGATTCTTTGGGCAAATTTGAGGCTATTTTTTGAAAGTTTTTGGGTGATTAAGCTCATAGGAGACCCCTTAGTTCATATTTGAAGAGAAACCTAATTGTCAGTTTTTACCCCGAGGGCGTGAACGCTCATATCTTTTCAATCCGAAGTCTGTTTTTTGAGCTTTATAGCTCATTAGACCATTGTTGGGACTAGAAAAGAAAGGGGCATTGAAATTTGGAAAAGGGACCTTAAAGGTGTATATATCAAAGTGCTTGAACATCCATATAAAAATTGGTCTAAACATTGGATTTTTACAGGTCTAGCAAGGGCAATCAAAGCAAGGCAGTGAAGAATGCATGGCTTGGGAAGTGCGACTTCTTGGGCATTAGAGCAACCAAAGGAGCTGACTTGAGGTTGGAAGATTACTCAACCCCCTCAGTCAATTATTATCTTAGGCTAAACAATAGCATTGTGGATAAAATTATAACGACGATAGGAACGATCAAGTTCAAGAGACTTAAACCTAAAGGAAAAGAACTTAAGTCTGACGGAACGAGAACTCAAAAGTACCACGGAAAGTCGATTCCTGACGCTTACAATAAAACAAGACAAGGACTTAAAAGGAATTTAAAAAGAATCAAGATAGTAAGAATAAAGAAACATTGACAATCAGAGAGTGCCAGTAAGTAAATTCATGAACCTTAGATCGGGCAAGAATACAGGTAAGTCAGACCGACGAAGCCTTAGATCATCAGAAGCAAGTGTAGGAAGAACTACACATTCGTGGGCACAACAGTTGAATAGTTATCCTTATGAGTTGAGCTCAGATACGAGTGAATCAGAATGGCTTTTAGCACGGAAAGACCAGAAGGAGGGTCAAACATAGCATATTTGGAAAGATCGGAAGGACCCTACAGAACTCAACTAGAATTTGTCCAAACCAACCGCTTAGGTGCTCGCATCTACGAGGACGGTTTGCGAAGACAAGTGGTGCAAATGCACAATCTTGATCAACCCATTGGATTGGAACGTCCAGTGGTGAAATTTGAGAGAGATGCATACATAGAAAAAAAGGGAACAATGTACATCATAAGTACTCAACCAAATAATACCAATGAGTTTGGTGTAATTGAGTTAGAGACGGAAGCGAGAACCCAAGGGAAAGAACTAGTAGGAGAAGAACCTAGGACACCTAGAGGGAAATCTGTACTAACAAGAGTACTAATCCCAGAATGGATCCCTCAGGACAACAGAAGCATAGAATTATTCGTAAACAAAGAGAGAGATGAAGCATTTTGGAGGTACAGAATGGAACAACCTAGTGAGGTAGGCTCCATCATGATTTACGAGTTCAAGGACCCAGATACTCCTGGAAAGGTTGTATACCTGAATGAGACTTTGGAACGAGTGTTTGTAGTACCAGACCACACAAGAAATACCTACACATGGAGAGGCAATTTAGTCTTCCCTCCATCGCGAACTAATGTAAACACGAGCCATCAAGGGCCAGGAACATCCTCAGCCCATGGTACTCAAAGAGAGAAGAACAAAGAAAGACCGGAAGTAAGTTTCACTCATCCTATAGGGAGAGGGAGAACCGCCATGGATGCTGATAGAGTGGAAAGACAAAGGGAACCTAGAATACCAGGTGGTAGAGATGATTTTCCTCTACCTACACCACGCGAACACCCAAGGGTACTAAGACCCACTCAATTAGTAAAGTCCATGAAAAACTACTTTGATGGGACAGGAGATCTCTATGACCATGTTGTAGAATTTAAGCAAGTTCTACGAGCAGAGCAAGTAGAAGACATGTTTACGCAATACAACGCATTTGGACTAACATTAAATAACATGGCTTTAACTTGGTTCCAACCATTGAAACAAAGGCAATTTAGGGATATCCATCACTTGTTAGAGTCATTCATCACAAAATCCTCGAAAAGTGGAATCATGCATGATACGTCTTCGTTAATTCATAGCTTCAAACAGACCCCTCAAGAAGCAGTTAGATTGGCAGGACATATGTTTAGACAATACGTTGAAAGATGCCCAATGCAAGAGTTACCCTCATAGGCCAAGCAAGTGTCATTGTTTTTAGATGGTCACTTGAGCTCTAAACTACGCTCCTATGTATACTTGAAGGAACCCAAAACATTAGAGCAATGTGTAAGAATTTGTATAGACATTGAGGACAACCTAGAGACGATTTGGAACTCTCAAAGGTCGATAAGGACTCATATTGTTCATCTCTAGCCTCCTCAAAGTTGTCTAGCTCGATAGAAGACTTCGCGGAAAAAGTGGCCCAGAAACTAGGTGTTTCTAGTAAACAGATGCCTAGGTTAACAACAAACAAGCGTTGTTACACCTGTGGTGGTGATCATATGGCAAATGTGTGTCCCAATGCAACACAACCACAAGCAAACCCTAGTGGTCACTTTTGTACGATTGGGAGACGATACACGAATCACATGGCTCAAGACTACCCATACAACAAACAAGCAGTAAGACAGAGCTACATGCAAGCATACCCTCAACTAGGTAGGTATCAAGGTCAATACAATGCTCAGCCTCATTACTATAGGCCTCCTCAAAACTATCCTTATCAGGCTCAACAAAGACCTCAACCAGTTTTAGCTAAGCAGCCACCCCCACCGGTTAATGTCATCTCAGTCAAATATGCCAATGCAGAAGAAAACCTCAATAGGGCTTTAGTGCTTCTTTACCCCTGATCACAAAAAGTGATCCTGACTCCAACAGTTTTGACTCTACTCATGTAGATAGTCCACCCGCATATTACAGGGAGTCACCAAAACATGTGGAAACATATCAATACGATAGTCCACCATTGGAACCTAGTTGGGAGCCCGACTAGCTAATGTGATGTACACAAACCCTAATCCACAGCCCCAATTAAGATAGCAAAGACCACAGGGCCCTAGAGGACCATGATTTAGGTGCCAAGGAGATCACTTCATAAAGGATTTTCCACATCCTCGGATAGCAGGACAGTCACAATACTATAACATACAAGGCTTTTGCGCCAAGTGTGGTAAAGAGCATATCATAAAAGATTGTCATAAGAACCATGCTAATGCTTCAAAAGTGACACCGATCAATGTGATAGGTATTGTAAACAACGCAGATGGATTCAACACTACATACGTGCCTATCAAAGCTATAACGAGAGCCCAGGCGCTCTTACAAAATCAACAGCTTAATCCTGTGAAAATAGCCAAAACTAGTGAAGTTGGAGAATCTAGCAGTAAAAAGACAAAATCTTGGAAAGATTCCAGAGAAAGAACGAAGAGAAAATGGAGTAAAAAGATAACTGAGTTAGAAGGAAGTTTGAAGGACGAGAGCCAAAATTCTAGAATTTACTTTGCAAGAATCTAATCAGGAGAACCTAGCTTAGAAACCAAGATCAGTTTTAGCAGAACCCATACTAGAAAACCTAGACATGATGTTTCGTGCATATCAAGCAAGATTAAAGGAAGGACCCCAGATAGCTGAAACGAGTAAGAACTACCCTCGAGCAGATTTAGAAATTGAGAGGACTAAACTTTGCATGAAGATGGTAGAACTAGCACAAACTATGTTCGAAGCCTCTCGTTATCTCAATTGGAATAACATGGAAAAACCTGAACTACACTTTCAAGGATTAATGGAGAGGTTGGAATACTTGATCGATAGCAAGGAGAAAAAGAGTCTGTAAAGGAACCCTATTATTTCGGAGACATAGGAAAAGAACGCACCATCCTTGTCTCAAGTACCAGATATGGAGGTTGAAGACAACCTGTCTTCCATACATAGGTACTCACATGAATTTCTAAGAGAAATCCAAGAAGAGAGGTGGAGAAAAGAACAAGGAACCCATCCTCCTATTCAAGAAATAGACGACTTGCAAGAGCAATTTCCCCAAGACATTCCCTCTATTTATGATGATGTAGAGGAGAAGAGCAACTGAGTGAACACACAGGTTTTGAATCCAATTCTTTGTAAGAATTACCACAGTTTGTAGGACCTTGGGAAGCCAAGTCTATTAGCATGAGAGAACTCATGATAATAGTGAGGAATGAAGAATCAATAATCCCTAGAAACACGGAAGTGATCAAGAACACCAAAGTACACTGCCATCTCACTCTAGAGGAATTGTTGAAGGTTAAACTAGAATTGTGGAAGCATATAGCAAATCAATTCCCCGAGCTTGCTACTACTCCCTCACAGATAGGATCACACAAGAAGGTACCAGAGATACCCATAGAAAGGATCAGGGATGTAAGCTAAGGAGAGGAAGGTAACACTTATCTTCCAATAACTCATCAGGGCTACACCACCAAAGACATCTTAGATTCAGGAGCCGGAGTAGCCATCACTACAACTGCTTTATGGAAACGTTGGGGTAAGCCAACATTAAGACCTACTAGGATGAAGCTAGAAATGGCTGACGGACATATAGAGAAGCCATTAGGCATACCAGAAGGCATATCTCTCACCACTTGTGGTGTGGAGTTTGAGCATACTTTCGCCATTTGTGATTTTGGGAAAAATCATGCTTACGAGATGATTTTAGGATGACTATTCATGCGTCAGTTGCAAATCGTACAAGATTGGGGAACTAATTCTTTGTACTTGCAACATTTAGGAGTGACTACTAAAGTCAATCTCAAAGACTATTCACATCAAGATGTACCCCCAATACAATGGAACACCATCCATAAGACACAAGAAGAATAGAATCAGTACACTCATTGGAGTCAGACCCCTCATGGTTGCACGAGGATACTCATCTATGGATGTGTAAAGTAGCCAAACAAGAGGAAGAACGGTTAGAAGTCAGGACTTTAGGCTCAAAACAACATCCACGAACCCTTCAAGACCCAGCTTACGCACTTGTGGTATTTCCAGACAAAATCCAATGGATTGCTCTTTGGTTGGCCCCCACACATCTGTATCTATAAACTCCAATGGATGTTGGCTTATGTAGCCACTCTTCTTGAATGGAAGTCTCGCTTGCTTCCCTAGTTGACAAGATTCATATAAATGCCTCACACCTTGTCCTTGAAGTTGGGAAGACCTTCAACCAGCCTCTTGAATTGCATTTCCTTAATTCTTTGTATGTTGATGTGACCTATTCTCTTGTGCCACAAGTCCAACTCCAAAATCCTCTTGTTTCCATATGTGAAGTAGACATGTTGAGTGGAATGAGAATTTACCTCCAAAGTGAAGAGTCTTCCTTGCTTCTTTCCTCTTGCTATGACCTTGTAACCTTGCTTAGGGTTCTCCACAAAGCATCCACCTTTGTTGAACCTTACTTAATAGCCTCTTTCAACCATTTGCCCAACGGACACCAAGTTCTTTGTGATAGTAGGTACATGCAAGACATCCTTGAGACATCTTCCTTCCTCCTTGTCATCCAAAGCTACATCTCCAACATGGGAGATCTCGTGGGCTGTATCATCACCTGTTTCTACATGTCCTTTACCTTTGGGAACATGTAGATTAGTAAACCAAGAAGCATTGCAACTCATATGGTTGCTACATCCACTATCAATATACAAAGTGTTATCTACTATGCTTGAATTCCCATTCATGTCCATCATCAAGAGATTGTCATTTTCTGAACTTGTAGAAGCATAATTACCTTGGCCTTTGTATGAAGAACCTTGATTATAGCTCCTTTGGTTTCCTCCTTGGTAGCAATCTCTAGCATAGTGGCCAAACTTGCCACATATGTAACATCCTTCGCCATCTTGATTCCTGTTTTGTTGATGTCGTCCTCCTCTTCCTCTTGTTCTTCCTCTCCCTCTTTGTGATGAGGTTCCTTGGTCATGTCCTTGATTGCTTGAGTGGCCTTGCCTTCCTCCAAACCTTCCTTTGCCCCTTCCTTGTCCTCGTCTTCCTTTGCCCCTTTGATTACCTGCATAGAAAACTTGTGCATCCTTGCTTTAAGTTGAACTTCCACCTATGTTCATTTCTTCGGTGACCATGAGAGCAACCAATTGCTGAAAATCGGGAAGATTATCCCTTACATAAACTGAAGTGGTAAAAGGTTTCCACTTCTCATCATCTCTCAAACCATTGAGAGTATAAGCCACAAGATCGTCATCATCTACGTGGCTTCCAATGGATCCCAATGCATCTGATAACTCCTTGACCTTAAGTATGTAGTCATTTATGCTATTCCCTGAGCTCTTCCTAAGGTTGTTGAGTTCATTCTTGACTTGGATCTTACTTGCTTTGGTGCTTGTTGAATAAAGCCTTTCAAGTGTCTCCCATACCTTCATGCTTGAATCCAAGTCTTGGATATGGCCGATCATGCTATTGCTAATGTGTTGGGAAAGAATAAAGATAACCCTCTTGTCTCTTTCATTCCATTCCCTAAAGGCCCTTCTCTGGTCATTGGTTGGATTCTCATCCAACCTAGGTCTTGGTTCACTTCCACTAATCAACCCCCAAAGACCCTTGCCCATAAGATAGTTGGAGACCCTAAATCTCCATGGTTGATAGTTCCCTTTGTCTAGCTTTTCAATTTGAGTGTTGAAGTCTCCCATATCTAGTCTTTGATACTTGAGCTAGCCCTTGGCTAATGCTCCAATGTGTGTAAAATGAAAATGAGGCTCTGAGGTTACCTCAATCCAAAGCTTTCGTTAGATGCACACCTTGTGCTCTTGAAACTTTGAGTAGAATAGCTCCCCCTTGATGTGAGCTACCTCCAAGAAGCTTTTGTTGATGCAAATCTTCAACCACCAACTCCAAGAGGTCTTCTTGCTTGTATGTGATACCTCCAAGATGCCCAAATTCTCTGATACCACTGATGGGGGAAGTATCTCAACCCCTAAGCAACGATGAAGTGCGAATGACCTCCATAGGTATCCTTCTTTGCCCTCTGCACACCAAAAATGCTTTTAGCTTATGCATAGAACTCCAATGAACTTTTGTAGACCTGTAGTAGACACCAAGAGCTTTCCAACAAAACAAATTTCACTTCAAATGGATGCTTACACAAAGAGAAAGAATGTCTACAACATGAGCTAGTTGAATGCTCACAACTGCTAGTCAAGCAGATACCTCACTTCACTCCACCAAGCTTTTCTCAGAGAATATACAGAGAATGAATCTCAAACTTGGTTCAACTTTATAGCACTCTAATAGCTACCCAATGACACCAAAATCACAGCAAATGGATAAATAGAGAAGGAGAACCAGCCCTTACAACAGAGAGCAAAATATTTCCAACAGAGCCTACACACAGAGAGAGATATCAATCACACAACTTCACTAAAATGAATGTTGCTCCCAGACTACTTAGAGAATACTCCAAAAATTTGATGAGCGTAAAATAGACTCTAATAGCTATCTAATGAGACAAGAATTACATCAAATGGATACAATATGAGGGAGAACCAATGCTAACAACTCAGGAGTAGAGAGTTGCAACACTGCCTGCGCACACACATAGATATGCCTACTAAAAGAAAACAAACAAGCAAGCAAGGGGCTAGCTTAAGAAAGGGGCTTGCTTATCACAACTCCAGCACTTAGTGCTCACTTTACATGAGCTAAAGCTCCAAGAAGATGGCCCAAAAGAAGTCGGGACACATGCTCCTTTTATAGTGAGAAGTGTGCCCCTAAAATCTAGGAACTACCTTTCCAAATCAGCCTCCTAACTTGGAGGACTTAGTTGAGATGACTTGGGGAGTGGTTGAGTGACTTTTCTTGATGGAATCTCGTGGCTTTTGGCTTGCTTTGATTGCTCCACATGTCCATAAAAGATTCCCCACGAATTTTTAGCTTGAAGCTTGACTTTTAACAAAAGTGGGTATCAAAAAATCAATTGGTAAAATTGCGTTTTGTCTGTATACTAGATTGAATGGGGTAGTTCCAATGGCAGTCTTGTACGTGACTCGGAAGGACCAAATTGCATGATGCAATTGTTTGTCCCAGTTAGACCTCCCATTATTGACAATCTTTATCAATACTATGCATAACACCTTATTGGAACTTTCCGCTTGACCATTGGCTTGGGGATGGTATGGGGCTGATTTTTTATGGATCACTAAAAAATCATTCATTAGAGACGCTATCACCTCATTAATGAAGTGCGTTCCTCGATCGCTCACAATCTCAATTGGTAATCCAAAACGAGTGAATATATGCTTAAAAAGAAACTTAGCAGTGGTTTGAGCATCGTTTTTTCTAGTAGCCTTTGCCTCGACCCATTTTGTCAAGTAATCAGTGGCTACTATGATATACTCGGCATGTGACCCTTTGGCCGGTGGGTTTATGGGTCCTATGAAGTCAATACCCCATTTGGAGAAAGCTCTAGCACAAACCATAGGTCTCAATGGCATGTCATCTCTCCAAATCGGGTATTTAGCCCTTTGGCATGTCTCGCAGCTTCTTACATAGGTCTCCGCATCCATATGTAAAGTTGGCCACCACAAGCCTGCAAAGAGGATCATTTTCGCGGTTCTCTCAGCTGAAAAATGACCTCCTGCCGCACCTGCATGTGCCATCTCTAATATGGGTAAATATTCTCCCTCATGCACACATAGCCATAGTTGGTTGTCTTTTCCTCTATTAAACAAGTTTCTTCCCATGAGCACATAATCCTTGCTTATTTCTTCTAGGGATCGTTTTCTCGCTAAGCTAACTCCTTCCTCATGTTCTCTTGCCTTTAGGAATTTTACCAATGTTTTGCTCCAATTGGGTGCTATTGTTGAGAAAGGAATGGATGTATGATCCTAGGGAATCGTCTCCTGGCATTCTATGCAGTTACTTACATAATCATGGACATCCTTAGGCAAGTCAGGCCAGTATACTCCCAATCACTTTAACTCCTTAATCGTTCCATGAGTTCCTTTGTGTGTCCTCCATTTTTTCACATGAGCTTGTTCAATCAGCTTCAATTGCTCGTCTTCCTCAACACATCTTAGTAGCACACCATTGGGTTCCTTGTAGTACACACTTCTCGCAATAATGTGCAAATTCCTTGACTGTAGAATTTCCTTTTTACTCTCTTTATTGATTGAGTGTTGTGGGCCATGAGTGAGTATAGGAATCAGTTTCTCTGCCCATTTTGGACACACTTCCAAATTAAAGAAATAAGTGTCTGGCAGATCATCGTGTACTCCACTTGGTGGTTTTCCGTGTGTTAACCTAGAAAGGTGATCTACTCTTACATGAGTGTTTCCTTTTTTCACTATCACTTCAAAGTCGAACTCCATCAATAGTAGAAACCATCTTACCAGTCTTCCCATGTTACAAAGCTTATTGACTAGGTACAATAAAGCCTGATGGTCTATGAAGAACTTGAATTTGTTGGCTAAGAGATAGTGCCTAAATTTCTTCACGGCATAGACCATTCCTAATCCTTCTCGTTCGGTAGTTGTATAGTTCCTCTCAGCTTGGTTCAATTGTCTACTCGCATAAGCAATTGGATGATCTAACTTCCCTTCATCTGTTGGATGGGCTAAGATACAACCTATTGTGTAATTAGAAGCGTCAACATGGATATGAAATGGCTTGTTCCAATTTGGTGCTTTTGGAATTGGAGCTGTGCTAAGCCGCTTCTTTAACTCATTGAATGCCTTCTCACATTCCTCTATCCAAGTGAATTGAATTAAGAGTCCATACAAGGGTTTGGCAATTATGGCATACATGTGGATAAATCGACGACAGTATCCACAATGTCCCATAGATGCTTGCACCTCTTTTGCATTCTTCAATCTAGGGAGCTCTAAAATGACCTTAATCTTGTCTTCATCCGTGAATATTCCATTTCTAAAGACTATGTGTCCTAGGATATTCCCTTGTCTTACCATGAAGACACACTTCTCTGGTTTCAGGCACTCTGTACTGTCTACATTTATTAAATATCTTCCGCAATTTAGGGATGTGGTCTTGTCTTTGATTCAAATATGTACATAGGTCATCTACATACACTTCCATGCTCTTCTTCAAGAATTCTTTGAACACATGACACATCAATCATTGGAAAGTAGCAGGCGCATTAGTGAGTCCAAAAGGCATCACTCGAAAAGCATAGACTCCCCATTGAGTCGCGAATGCGGTCTTATGTTGATCCTCAGTAGCAATAGCTACTTGGTTGTATCCAGAGAATCCATCTAAGAGGCTATAGACTTCTTTCCCTGCAACTCTTTCCAATAGATGGTTAGTGATGGGTAATGGGTAGCTGTCACGTATGGTGGCTGCATACCTTTTTTAAGTTAATGCAAACTCTCAGTTTTCCATTTTTCTTAGGCACAACTACTAATGGTGATACCCACTGTAGCTCAGTGATGAGTAGCACCTCCTTTAATGTCAATCCGGGAAGACATGAGGATGGTATGATGACCTCAAGCAAGTGAAGGCACAAGTGCATGAGTGAGAAGCACACAAACATGCACACACATACACACACACACGCACACATGGCAAGAACAAAGAGGAAGACAATGGAGTTCTTTTAGATTACTTCCAAAATGCTCATACAAGTTCAACTCTATTACAAGCTAACCTCAAAAATGAGCTCTCTAGCTCTATTTATAGTTTTTGACTAGCTTTTGGCTCTGTCCAGACCTAGTGTCTGGCCTAGTTAAAAATTAGGTTCTAGGGCCTATTTGGAGGCTCAAACGGAGTCTAAAAATCATGAAAATTGGTACGATGATACTTCTAATACTCCTCAAGCTCGAGGACTTGTCGGCTTGCACAAAATGGAGTTACAAAAAGGTGAAATGGTATTTACAATGATTTGTGTTGGTGTAAATTACAAGCCTACACATTTGGCTCAAAGGATGCATTGAAGTTTATACATACATGAAGAAGCATATGAACCATTGCTATTGGTTAATTACCACTTTATCTCATTGTAAAAGTCAAATTGACTTGGAATCTCTTGTAATCACCTACCAAAAGGATTGGTGGAAAATTAGTTGTTTGATTGAAAGAATATCTCCAAGCATTTAGGAGGTTGATCATAGGGAGCCAAAAGTTTGAATTTGAATTCAAACTTTTACCCATCTCTTATAAAAATGGACATGAAAAGTCGCGGGTAAGAGAGAGCACTCCCGAGCCCAGCATTACTAATTTTTGAGTGTATGTGAGGCCTACACTCTAGCCCACACCTCTCTACACCATTTGGCAATGATATTCATTCCAATGGAGTTGTATACAAATGTTCATTAATACATACATTCACATTGTCCATCTCTGAGTTCTCTGTTAGTCTACTCAAAAGTCTGTCAACTTGTCAAGGGCATATCTTGGTCCATTCCTCACCAAATGCAGTGATTCAAAGCTTGTTGGATTCAGCTTGAAGTAATCTACATGCTACCAAAGTTTGAAGACATTCTATCCAACCATTTTGGAGGAATCTGCATCGAGGTGATCTCTGGTCATTTTCTGCTACATTCCTAAAAAGTCAGGGGTATAGCTTAACTTGCTAAATTGATTTCTCTTAGCATAGTTTATTATTTTACATCATTCCACTGAGAATACGTTGCTTACTAAGCTAATTAGATACCCCTAAAAGGAATTTTTCCAATTCCTACTGTGCTGGTCATACTGAGCAAAATATCCAGCAGGTGTCAAGACATAAATAGAAAGTTTTCTTGAGTTTGTGACTTCTAAAGTTATCTGTTTTGATTCAATCATTGCACACATCATTTCCAAAGGACATAGGACATTTTATGTTGTCATTGGAAAGCTAAGGAGGTCTAGTTATCAACTCTGAAGCAAAAGAGGGCTGGTACAAAGCAGGTTTAGCAGTACCTACTCATTCTCTTGGAGCATCCATCCATCTTTCCCAACAGTGGTATCAGAGCAAACTAAGGTAAAATGGGAGATGGTTTTCCTTCATTCGTTGATAAATTGGACAGGAATAACTATCAAGCATGGTCTCTAAGGATGAAGACCTACTTACAAGGAAGGAGTCTCTATGGATACATCTCAGGAGATGAGGAATTGCCCTCATTCAAAACAAGAGGATTACCAACCAAGGAAGAACATGAAAGGCTCAACACATGGTGTGCTAAGGATGCATTGGCAAGGTCTTATTTACTCAACTCTATATCTGATTTTCTTTTGCCACATATTAGAAATTGTAAGACATCCCAAGAGACTTGGGAAACCTTGTGATCATATTTTTCCTCCAACACAAGGGCTAGAAAAAATCAGTTGTGGATTGAATTCACAACATTAAGGAAGCAACCTAAGCAAGCTATTTCAGAATTTGTGACCAAGATTAAAGATGTAGCAGATCAGTTAGCAAGCATAGGAGAAGAGATTGAAGAAGAACATATTGTAAGGCAAGTGATCAATGGGATCAAGGCTGATGACAAATGGGAAAGCTTCACCACAACTATGGATCTTTACATGGACATGCACACTCCAGATCTTACAACTCTCATGGGACAATTGTTTACTCATGAAGCAAAGCTCAACAAGAATGGAGATACATCCAAAGGTAATAACTCTTCTGCCCTATACACTGATAAGAAGTCTAAAGATAAAGGCAAAAGCAAGAAAGTGGAAGATGAAGGTTCAACCTCTCAAGCCAACTATGCAGGGAGAGGTAGATCATCAAGAGGAAGGGGCAGAGGAGGTAAGCAAGGTAGGGGGAGATCTTATAACTCCTCACCATGCAACATTTGTGGTCTATCAAATCATACTACAAATGAGTGTTTCAAGAATTACAAGAATCAGAGAGGAAGAGGATATCAAAGAGGTGGCTACTCACAGTCAAGAGGTAGATTCAACCATCACCAAGGCTACAACAACAACTACAACAATAATTACAATGGAAACTACCAAGGAGGAT
This sequence comes from Ceratopteris richardii, assembly GCA_020310875.1. Classification (NCBI taxonomy): domain Eukaryota; kingdom Viridiplantae; phylum Streptophyta; class Polypodiopsida; order Polypodiales; family Pteridaceae; genus Ceratopteris; species Ceratopteris richardii. The sequence continues at coordinate 103,908,537 of CM035416.1, read as the reverse complement.
TCAAATCCAGGAAGGATTACAACAACTACACAGAGGAGCAGTATGACTCCCTTCTAATCATGAACATGACTTCAAAATCAGGTACAAATGATGACCACCTATTCTACATTGACTCAGGATGTTCAAATCATGTGGCTGGCAATGTAGCATTACTCTCTAATCTTGAGGAACCAAAAGGTAAGCATCAAGTCCAAACAGGTGATGACACAAAGCATTCGATAGTTAAAGTTGGAAATGTTAAGACTTGTGATGAAAATCAAAATTTGTTGAGCAGGGTACTCTATGTACCAACCATTACCAAAAATTTGATGAGTGTTGGTCAGATTGTGGAGAAAGGTTTGCAAGTCAGATTCAACCAATATGGAGCACATGTGGAGGATCCAAGACATGGTTTCAAGAGGATTGCTAAAGGAGAAAAATCAGGTAGACTTTTCACTTTTGAGTTAGAAGATACAAAGAACATTGCACTATACAGTTATAAAGATCAGACACTTTCAGAGCTTGAGATTTGGCAAAAAAGGTTAGGGCACATAGGAGAGAGAACCTTGAAACAAATGTGCAGAGACCAATGTGTGCTTGGGATACCTAATGTATCCAAGCAACATATGATTTATAAGTGTGGTGCTTGTCAATTTGGGAAGTCTCACAGGTTACCCTTCTCCAAGAAAGGATACATGCATGAAGACTACCTAGAGCTTGTCCACACAGATGCATGGGGACCAAGCAAAGACCCCTCAATCTCACGATCAAGGTACTATGTGTCTTTCACTGATGATTATAGCAGATGGACTGTATTGTATTTCATGAAGCACAAGATGAGGTATTTAATTGCTTTAAAAAATATCTTGCACTAGTTGAAAACCAGACAGGAAGGAATTTGAAGAGGCTAAGGTCAGATGGAGGAGGTGAGTACTTCTCCAATGAATTTGAAAACTTCTTGCAGGACAGAGGCATCAAAAGAGAGATAACCACAAGGTATTCTCCTGAACAGAATGGGGTAGCTGAGAGAAGAAATAGATTAATTGTTGAGACAGCTAGATCTATGCTTAATGAGAAAAAGTTACCTAACTATCTATGGGCAGAAAGTGTTTCTACTGCCACTTGCCTCATAAACAGGTTACCATCTAAGTCTCTTGATGGCATGACACCCTATGAAGCATGGCATGGTAAGAGACCCTCACTTGACAATTGCAAAATATTTGGATGTGTAGCATATGTACACATTCCTTCTCAGATAAGAGGTAAGCTAGACCCAAAGGCTGAAAAATGCATCTTTATTGGGTATGATTTAAATAAAAAAGGTTACACGTTTTATAATCCTATCAATAAGGGATTCATGGTAAGCAGAGATGTAGTCTTTGATGAAAATGATTCTTGGTATGAGAATGAATGCAGGAAGGTCAAGTTACCCTATGATTTGGAAGAGGAATTTCCAAGTCTTACAAAGGAGGAACCTACTCAGAATGAAGCCTCAAGTTCAGATGATGAAGACACTATCAACCTTGAAAAATTCAAAGCATGGAATTCCAAAGGCAAAATGAAGATGAAGAAGCTTGAAGACATACCTGAATCTTCAACTCAACCATTTAGAAGATCACAAAGAGAAAGCAAAAAACCTATCAGATATGGGTATGATACATCTCTTGTTACTAAACATTCCGTTTATCTTGCCAAAGATTTGTCAAATGAGGAACCAGGGTCATATGAAGAAGCAATAACCAAATCAGAATGGAAAGAAGCTATGGATGAGGAGATTGAAGCACTCAAAGAGAGTGACACATGGGAGTTAGTACCTAAGAATGACTCAATGAAGGTAATAGGATCCAGATGGATCTACAAACTTAAAAGAAATTCTGATGGCACAATTAATAGGTACAAAGCGAGATTGGTAGCCAAGGGTTTTGCACAAACCCAAGGCATTGACTATGAGGAGACATTCTCACCTGTGGCCAAGATGCCAACAATCAGAGTGTTGGTAAGTGTGGCTGCATCAAAAAATTGGAATATGTACCAATTGGATGTCAAGAATGCTTTCTTGAATGGATGGATTTCAGAGGAGGTATATATGTCACAACCTCCTGCCTATGAGGACCCTAAGAAGGTAACATATGTTTGCAAATTAAAAAAGGCTTTATATGGATTGAAGCAGGCACCTAGGGCATGGAATTACATGTTAACTACATACCTCCAAGATCAAGGATTTGTCATGAGCAAGGCAGATACTTCTCTGTTCATTAAGAGAAGTAATTCAGAGGTAATATACCTTTGTGTTTATGTTGATGACATCATCATTACAGGTAATGATGTCAATGGAATCAGATATATCAAAAGTCAAATGATGAAGGAGTTCAAGATCAATGATCTTGGTCTATTGAAGTATTTTTTGGGACTTGATTTAGTCTACACTAATTCAGGGATATATATAACTCAGAAAAAATATATACAGGACATGTTGAAGAAGTTTCACTTGCAAGATGCCAAAGTAGCAAGCACTCCAATGGAGGTAAACCTAAAGCTAAGTGCCCATGAAGGTGATGAAGTCAAAGACATTACAGGTTATCAAAGTATGGTGGGTAGTTTGAACTATGCTACCTTAACAAGGATAGATATTGCATATGGAGTTAGTGTGCTAAGTCAATTTATGCACAAGCCAAGGATACCTCACTTAGAGGCTGCCAAAAGAATCTTGAAGTATCTCAAGGGTACACAAAACCATGGTTTGTATTTCCCTTACACTTCAGATACTGATATCAAAATTTATTCAGATGCAGATTGGGCAGGATGCAAGGATGATAGGAGGAGCACTTCTGGATATATTTCTTTTGCAGGTGACAAACCAATTTCATGGTCTTCAAAGAAGCAACCTACTGTTGCTTTGTCTTCTACAGAGGCAGAGTATAGAGGAATAGCTAATGCCACACAAGAAGCAATATGGATTAAGCTTTTGTATACAGAATTGGGATTATACACTAGGTCACCAATTATCTTTGGAGATAATACAAGTTCTCTTCACCTTGCAGCTAATCCTATTTATCATGCTAGGACCAAACATACAGAGGTCCATTACCATTATGTGAGAGAGAAATTGATAAGCAAAGACATTCAACTAACCTACGTTTCAACCAACATGCAATGTGCAGATTTGTTGACTAAAGCTTTGGATGGAACCAAACTTTGCAGGTTCAAATCCATGATTGGATTGCAGGATATACTTGAAGATTGAAGATGAAGACTTAAGCCAAAATGTTTGGCTTGAGGGGGAGCTGTTGGTGTAAATTACAAGCCTACACATTTGGCTCAAAGGATGCATTGAAGTTTATACATACATGAAGAAGCATATGAACCATTGCTATTGGTTATTTACCACTTTATCTCATTGTAAAAGTCAAATTGACTTGGAATCTCTTGTAATCACCTACCAAAAGGACTGGTGGAAAATTAGTTGTTTGATTGAAAGAATATCTCCAAGCATTTAGGAGCTTGATCATAGGGAGCCAAAAGTTTGAATTTGAATTCAAACTTTTACCCATCTCTTATAAAAATGGACATGAAAAGTCGTGGGTAAGAGAGAGCACTCCCGAGCCTAGCATTACTGATTTTTGAGTGTGTGTGAGGCCTAAACTCTAGCCCACACCTCTCTACACCATTTGACAATGATATTCATGCCAATGGAGTTGTATACAAATGTTCATTAATACATACATTCACATTGTCCATCTCTGAGTTCTCTGTTAGTCTACTCAAAAGTCTCTCAACTTGTCAAGGGCATATCTCGGTCAATTCTTCACCACATTCAGTGATTCAAAGCTTGTTGGATTTACCTTGAAGTAATCTACATGCTGTCAAAGTTTGAAGACATTCTATTGAGCCATTTTGGAGAAATCTGCGTCGAGGTGATCTCTGGTCATTTTCTGCTACAGTCCTAAAAAGTCGGGGGTATAGCTTAACTTGCTAAATTGATTTCTCTTAGCATAGTTTATTATTTTACATCATTCTACTTGGAATAGGTTGCTTACTTAGCTAATTAGATACCCCTAAAAGGAATTTTTCCACTTCCTACTGTGCTGGTCATACTGAGCAAAATATCCAGCAGGTGTCAAGACATAAATAGAAAGTTTTCTTGAGTTTGTGACCTTGAAAGTTATCTGTTTTGATTCAATCATTGCACACATCATTTTCAAAGGACATAGGACATTTTATGGTGTCATTGGAAAGCTAAGGAGGTCTAGTTATCAACTCTGAAGCAAAAGAGGGCTGGTACAAAGCAGGTTTAGCAGTACCTACTCAGTCTCTTGGAGCATCCATCCATCTTTCCCAACAATTTGTAGTGATGAGAATCACTATTATGAAGATGTTGTTTTGGAAAAATTTGAATGGCCTACTTGCCAGATCTTCGTTGACTACTTAGTCTGCTTGTGCCTTCTCTCTGCTCTGGCTCCCTTCTTTGGCTTCCTTGTCTTGTGAGTCCTTCAGTGCCTTGACTGCTGCTGCCAACACCCCCCCTCTCTCGCGTCTGTCGTCTCTGACAGACCCTTGTCTAGCTGAGCGTTGGACATAATATTGAACCACATCGGAAGCAAGGTGGTGTTCTTCTAATCGCAGCCCCCGTGCTAGGTCTGTTAACAATGCATCCCAATCCAATGGACCTGGCACGTCTGGATGGGGCACCCGCAATTGATCTGAGTGGATGGTCCTCTCCACAGCGAATAGTTGGAGGAGATGTGAGGGCTTGGGTACAAATATTTCTGAGTGATATTCCCAGAACCCTGTGATGAACATCTCCTTGAAGGTCTACTTGAAGCATGTTGGGAGGTATTTTATTCTTGCATGCCAGACATATACTAGCTTTATTGAGGGGGTAGTGCTCATGCCATATACCAGGTCTTGGTTGCCTGTAGTGAAGCCAACTCCTGAGAAATGGGGATCCTTGATGTTCTTGAATGTCCTGAATGTGATCAGCATTAATTCAAAGGTTTTCATGCACATTTGTGCCATCACATCAGGTGTGTTCCGTAGTCGAAGGCTCCAGTGACGGATTGTAGAAATCATATAAGCAACGGTGGGAGGTCCTTGTGGAGGTGCTAGATAGACATAATTTAACCACTTTGCATAGCCTTTGACGTTCTTTACAGCAATGTTAAACTCGGGCCACGTGCGTCTTCAGAGGACTGGAACATAACAAGGGTTGTATTTGATAAATAGCGGCATGTTGTTCCAGGTACGAACCATTTCAGGGTAAGTTTCTAAAAGTCGTATCCGCCAAGTGGGTTGATGAATGGATCCTTTTTTAGCACTCTCCGGGATATCATTAGGGCCGAATTGGGTGGCAAATGTTGGAGCCTTGCCACATCATTGTTGAATCTCTGCATTGTAATCTTCCAAGAGTACACAATATGGCACATACTGAGTTATATGTGTATGGCTTTTGCTTAGAGGGTTTGGCATCTGAGGTCATGGGGATAGTGTGTGAGCATATGTCCGAGTCTACACCCTTTAAATCCTTGTAACTCCAAGCGAATACATCTCTGTATTCTCTCAGCAAGGCTATTAGCTCACGCTCTTGTTCCTTTGTCAGGTCATGGCCTATGTAAGTGCACCTCTCCTCTCCTTCCTCTATGGCTACAACTATTTTCTTGGTGGTTTCTTTGTTGTCATAGGCCTCTCTTGATTGTGCCTCGCGTTTAGGCATTCTTACCATGACTCTTTTATCATCTATTTCATAGTTCTTAAAATTTTCAGGGACCTCAAACAAGGATTCTTCTTCTTTTGGTGTGACTTCTTTCTTCTTCCTCTTCTTGCCCTCACTCTTGGCGGCCACTTGTTTGGTTAACCTCACATCATTTGTTAGCTCTTCATATCTCTGAGGGTGAACTTCCACCTCATAGAAGTATTCTTCATCCGATGCAAAAGGAGGGTCCATAATGATTGACTCTAGATTGAAGTCACTTGCATCCTCAAATGCATCAGGGCTAGGTTCGCATTCTTCCAGAACCAAATCTCCCATGATTGGCTCTATTGAGAAGACTGAAATGTCATAGCCATCCTCATCACAGTGGGGTGTCCATTGTTCTTCATTGATGGCTACATCCATTGTTGCTAAAATTTCTACCCAGCCATGAGGTTCAAATTCTTCATCAGGAAATACTATAAGTGCATAGGCTGGGTCTTGAATTGATCTATGGGCTCCTTTCGCACCTACCTCTCTGGCTTTTTCTCTCTTCTCTTCTTCTACTGCTACTTTACACATCCATAGGTGTGTGTCTTCATGCATCCATGAGGATCCTGATCCTATGGAATGCACTGACTCGGTATCATCTTTAGGTCTATGGATGGGATTCCATTGAATGGGAGGGACATCTCTATGAGAGTAATCTATGAGATTGACTTTGGTCGTAACACCTAAGTGTTGCAAATACAAGGAATTGGTTCCCCAATCCTGTACCACTTGCAACTGCCGCATAAAGGGTCTTCCCAATATCATCCCATAGGCCTGGTTCTTGCTAAAGTCACAGATAGAAAATGTGTGCTCAAACTCTACACCACAAGTAGTAAGATTTATTCCTTCTAACAGCCCTAAGGGTCTCTCTATGTGACCGTCAGCCATTTGCAATTTCATCCTCATGGTTCTGAGTGCTGGCTTGCCCCAACGCTTCCATAGGGAAGTGGTAGCAATTGCAACTCCTGCACCTGAGTCAAGAATTGCCTTGGTTGTGTATCCTAGATGGGTAATAGGGAGGTAGGTGTTTCCTTCTTCACCTTCACTCATATCTCCTATCTTGTCTAGAGGAATTTCTGGCAGTGTTCTATGAGAACCTACCTGGGATCGGGGTTTGGCTACTTCTGGAACTTGATTAGCTACATGTTTCCATAACTCTGGCCTAACTTTGAGAAGCTCTTCTAAAGTTAGGTTGCACTGCACTTTAGTGTTTTTCACTACCTCCGTATTCCTAGGTATGACTGAGTCTTCATTTCTTACCATGACCATGGGTGCTCTCATACAAGTAGACTTGGCTTCCCATGGGCCTGTGAAGTGGGGTAATTCTTGTAAAGAATTAGGCTCAAAGTCTAATCTCTCTGGACTTTGTGCACTCTCCTGCTCTCCATAAATGGAGGGAATATCTTGCGGGAATTGGTCATGCGCATCATCCACAAGTTCAAAGGGAGGAGGGACTTCACTCTCTTTTGCCCATTTTTCTTCTTGAATCTCTCGCAAAAATTCTGGTGAATACCTATTCATGGAAGATGAGGCGTCTGGTTCAGAGGACTTGGGCACATAAGCTTTCTGTGGGGGAATGCTTATTCTTTTACTTGCCTCATCTCTTCCTTGGTTTTTTTCTTCCTTGGCAGATCTTGCAATTATGCTCTCTAACTTCTCTAATAGTCCATCCAAGTGCAATTGTGTCTTAGCTGAGCCAGAGTAGTTGAAGAGGCGACTGGCTTCAAACATGGTCTGAGCCAATGCGACCATTTTCGCGCAAAGCTTGGTTCTTTCTATCTCTAGGTCAGCTCTAGGGTAGCACTTGTCATGATCCATCACATTTGGCCCTTCTTGGATTCTGGCCTGATATGCCTTAAGCATCATGTCTATGTCTTCAAGAGTGGGGTCAGCTAGCACTGATCCTACTCTAGGGGGTGGTGGGATGGTCTGAGGTGGGTTGAAAGATGGTGGATTAGATGGTGATGGAGATGAAGGTGGTGGTGGTATGTGAGATTTTGTTTGAGAGGTGAGTTCAACAATTTTGGCTTTTGTTTCTCTTATGCTTTCTTCTACGTCGCTCATCTTTTGGACCATTGTCTTTTCATTCTCTCTCGGCTATCCTTCAAGGCTCTCGACCATTTCTTGGCTATGCTCTCAGTTTCATTAACCTCAGCACTCTTTTCTTGACCTAAACATTGGTTCTGCTGCAAAGCCTGAGCTCTAGTGACCACCTGTACTGGTGCAGTGGAAGTTACACTTCCTGTAGCGTCTACTACTAACCCAATAACATTAATTGGAGTGATTTTTGGCATATTATTGGGATTCTTTGGGCAATCTCGTAAGAGATGCTCCTTTCCGCAATCTTGACAAAAGCCCTGTATTATTACTGACTAGGGTTGTGTAGGTGCAGGCATTGGGCAATCATGAATGAGGTGATCGCCTTGACATCTATAGCATGGTCCTCTAGGGAATGAGGGTCTTACTTTCCTAGGTTGAGGTCTAGTGTTGGGATTTGTGTACATGATGTTTGCATATTCTGGATCCCAACAAGGTTCACTCGGTTCTTCACTATAGTAGGATTCACCATGTTCAGGAGACTGCATGTAGTAAGCCTGGGGGCTATCAATATGTGTAGAATCAAAGCTATGGTCACTGGGATCACTTTCAAAAAGCAATGGTGTTACTGGCACTATGGCTTTATTCAGGTTCTCTTCTGCAGCTGCATATTTTACTAGGATCACATTGGCTAGAGCTGGAGGTTGTTGAGCTAGCACTGGTTGAGGTCTCTGCTGGGCCTGATATTGTGGTTGGTAGCTTTGTTGAGGCCTAGCATACTATTGTGGTGGGTACTGGTTCTGGTATCTTCCCTGTTGTGGATATGGTTGAGGGTAGGTTTGCCTAACCACTTGCTTATTGTATGGGCAATCTTGTGCTGTGTGATTAGTGTATCTCCGTTCTATGGTGCAGTATTGGCTACTGGGATTCACTTGGGGTTGAGCCATGATGGGACATACATTCGCCATGTGGTCACCTCCACAAGTATAACACCATTTAACTGGGGCAAACCTTGAGATTTGTTTCCTAGAGACACCTAGTTTTTGAGCCACTTTCTCAACGAGTTCCTCAATAGATGTGGACTGCGAGGAAGAGAGGCTAGTAGAGCTATTTGAATCTTTGTAGCTTTTGGAAAGTTCTAATTCCTCCCCTAGGTTATCCTCTATGTCGATGCACATGCGTACACACTCTTCTATGGTCCTCAGGTCCTTTAAGTACACGTATGATCTCAACTTTGTACTCAATAGTCCATCTAGGAATAAAGCCACTTGTTTGGCTGGAGTGGGTAACTAAAAAATAGGGCATCTCTCTAAATATTGCCTAAACCGTCTCTTGAGGGGTTTGCTTGAAGCTATGAATCAGTGAGGAAGTGTTATGCCTTATGCCACTCTTAGAGAATTCAATAATGAAAGCCTCCATAAGTTGGTCTATGTTCCTGAAGTGTCTCTCATTTAGTGGTTGAAACCATGTGAGGGCAGTATTCCTAAGGGTTAGACCAAAGGCATTGTACTGCGTGAATAGGTCCTCCACTTGTTCTGCTCTCAAGACTTGTCTAAATTCGGCCACATGATCATATGGGTCTCTAGTGCCATCGAAGTAATTCTTCATGGATTTAACTAGTTGTGTAGGTCTCAATGTCCTCGTATGCTCTCTAGGTCTTGGTAGAGGGAATTCATCAGCATTTCTAAGGTTTCTTGGGACTCTAGTTCTCTCGGGTTCCACTCTATCCGTTTCCGTTCTCTTTCTTTCTCTTCCCATTGGGTTGGCGAATCTTACCTCATGTCTATCTCTATTTTGGTCTCTTTGAGCTCCATGAGCTTGGGATGTTCCAGCTCCTGGGTGGCCATTAGAGACATTAGATCTTGGTTGGGGAAAAATAAATTCTCCCTTCCAAGTGTATGCATGCCTACCATGATCTGTGACCACAAAGATCCTCTCTGAAGTGTGATCTAAATAGGTCACTTTGCCTGGGCTATCGGGATCTCTGAACTCATAGATTGTAATTGTTCCTATCTCATTCCGCTGATCAGGCTTATACCTCCAAAAGGCTTCGTCCGTCTCTTGGTTCAAGAGCAAATCTATACTCTTATTGTCTTGGGGAACCCACTCGGGATTGAGGATTCTCGTTAGAACTGATTTACCTCGAGGGGTCCTAGGCTCTCCACCTAAGTTCCCTTGCTCTAGGTCACCTATGTCCACTTCTGGGATCACATTACCAAATTCATCTATCCTATCTCGGTGGCTGGTGACTACGTATATGGTTCCCTCTTTATCCAAGTATGCTCCATTTTCAAATTTGACAGCTAGGTGTTCAATTCCAATGGGTTGGTGAGGGTTTTTAATTTGGACCACAGATCTTCCTAGGCCGTCCTCATAGATGCACGCACCTAATCGGTTGGTCCTAAGGTATTCAAGTTGCATCTTGTAAGGGCCTTCTACCCTGTGTAAGTATGGCACACCTGAACTTCCCGTGGGTCTCTCCATACCTTAAGACATCTCGGACTCACTGGTTTCACAGCTAGGGTAGTAGGAATGATGGCTCAACTACTGGGCCCAAGACCTAGCATTATGATTGACGCTAGCCTCTGAAGACCTAAGACTCTGCCTATCTCTTCCTAGGTGTCATCCTGATCTAAGGTTCATATGCCCAATTGAATACTCCCAATTTTCCCAAGTACAACCTCGTTGCTGAGTTCTTTTGTATTAATCACTTGTTCTTTTTTACCTTTCTTAGGATGCCACTTCTTGTCCAATCAATCTTCGTCGCAATGAACACTTAAGTTTGATCGTACTTGAGTTTGGTCGCTTGATTTAAAGTCTTTCCCTTTAGGTTGTTTCGCAAATGTAATCTCTTGGTACTTGCACTTGAGTGATTAGAGTTCTTGGACTTGATCGTGCTTAACGTATCCCTAATTGATCACAACCTCTATCCGTACTTAGCCTAAGCTAGGGATTCAACCTTGAGTTTCTGTCCTTGTGTTGTTGCCCTGGTGTGCCCAAGAAGCGTGTTCCCAAGCTTGCACTTACTCTTGCTTTAAGTACCCTTCGATGCTCTCAAAGGACCTGTAAGAGTTCCAAAGTTAGCTCACGAATTGAATTCCATTGATACATCAGACCATATTCATTCATGCAATTCAAAAATCAAACTGTTCTTTGCTTTTTGGAAAACAATCCTAAAGATCCCTTAGTTTTTCTTTCCCCCGGGTATGGTCACTTCAAAATAGTATATTTAATAATCCAGTGGAACTTTTGGTTGTACTCCCCACAAGCTTTCCAACAAAACAAAAATCACAACAATTGGATTTCGTATGAGGAAGTTATGACCATTCAGGGTTCTAGGGTTAAAACAGGGTTCAAACAGGTTAACGGACAAACAAGACTTCTCGAAATACTTTGTGTAGTGGCCTTACAATACTCTAACAAATTTCTAAGGTTTCCCAAATAATACCCCAAAATATACCAACTATCTTTCCCCTAAAATGGCCGAAATTACCCGTCAATTGCGTTCAAAAGCTCTGTCAATCGCGATTGATATGTCAGTCGCGATCATGTCAGTCGCGATTGACAGGTCCGTCGTGGCTGTGAGTCACGATTGATGGGTCAATCGCGATTGACACGTGGCTCGGGAATTCACTCCGTCGTGGTCAAAGGATCGTTGACTCTGTCGGTCGCGATTGATGGGTCGATCGGGATTGACAGGTCCGTCGCGAGGGTTCTATCGGTCATGGTCAAACAATCGTTGACTGGGTCGGTCACGATTGACAGGTCCGTCGTGGCTGTCAGTCGTGATTGATGGGTCAATCGCGATTGATGGCTCGATCGCGATTGACACGTGTCATGCGAAGGTTCTGTCGATCGTGGTCAGTCGGTCGTTGACTCTGTGGGTCACGATTGACAGGTCGATCGCGATTGACAGGTCGATCGCGATTGACAGGTCGGTCGGCAAGTCGTGGTTTGTCAATCGCGATTGACGTGTCGGTCGCGATTGACAGTAAACTGAGGAATTTTAACATTTTAAGCACACATTTAGGATGCCCTAGGCCTACACACATGATGGTTATGCACTCTGTTTTGCAAAAAGGTCAACTTTTTTGTCAGTCGCGATTGACAGAGGTCAATGCCTCTGGACCTGCACAGTCAAATTTTTTACCTGCTAGAGCTGGTGCAGCTGCTGGGGATGTTGGTTCTTGCAGAAAATCTCAAAAAACACAGAAAATCACAAGCACACAAATGCTCTCTCTCACAAGTGAAATGAGGGGAATGGTATGGGTATGGTGATATGAGCAAAAATTGAAATTTTTCGCGATGATGGAAATGGAGGTGGAAGATCGTGATGATAATGGTGGTGATGAAGATGGTGAAGAAAACAAAAGAAAATAGATAAAAGTGAAGGACATACCTATAACTCCAACGCCTCAACTCTACGTCTTACCATCACACACTCGTCCTCAAGGCTCGATCCCCGGCAACAGCGCCAAAATTTGGTGTAGCTCAGTGATGAGTAGCACCTCCTTTAATGTCAATCCGGGAAGACGTGAGGATGGTATGATGACCTCGAGCAAGTGAAGGCACAAGTGCGTGAGTGAGAAGCACACAAACATGCACACATATACACACACACGTGCACACATGGCAAGAACAAAGAGGAAGACAATGGAGTTCTTTTAGATTACTTCCAAAATGCTCATACAAGTTCAAATCTATTACAAGCTAACCTCAAAAATGAGCTCTCTAGCTCTATTTATAGTTTTTGACTAGCTTTTGGCTCTGTCCAGACCTAGTGTCCGGCCTAGTTAAAAATTAGGTTCTAGGGCCTATTTGGAGGCTCAAACAAAGTCTAAAAATCATGAAAATTGATACAATGATACTTCTAATACTCCTCAAGCTTGAGGACTCCTGGGCTTGCACAAAATGGAGTTAGAAAAGGGTGAAATGGTATTTACAATGATTTGTAGTGCTGAGAATCACTGTTATGAAGATGTTGTTTTGGGAAAATTTGAATGGCCTACTTGCCAGATCTTCGTTGACTACTTAGTGTGCTTGTGCCTTCTCTCCACTCTAGCTCCCTTCTTTGGCTTCCTTGTCTTGTGAGTCCTTCAGTGCCTTGACTGTTGCTGCCAACACCCACTCAGTGTGTTCTATTTCATATATGAATCCTGCTGTTAGTAGCTTGTCTATTTCTTCTTTAATTTTAGTAGCGTAGACCTCATTGTACGTATAAGGGCGTTGTTTCGATGGTTTTGCCTCTGCAGTCATTGGTATTCTATGAGAGAAAATCAAGGGTTCCACACCCTTGAGATCCTTATATGTCCACATGAATACATCTCAATATTCTCGGATCATGTGTATTAGTTCTTCTTCCTCCTCAATTGACACATCTTTACTTATGTATGTACATCTTTCTTCACCATCTTCCACTGTTACTATGATCTTTTTTGTTTTTTCTTTGTTGTCGTATGCTTCTCCTTCTCGAGCCTCTCTCTTAGGCGTTTGAATGGATATCTTTCTCTCTTTCACTTCATATCTTTTAAAGTGCTCCGCGACCTCAAATAGGTTAGGATTTGGTCCGATTTTACTCATGTTTTCCTCTTGCTTTTGTACTATGGGGGCGGCTTCTATTGCCAAAATCTTGGTCGATTTCTGCTTTTCTTTGGTTCGAATGGTGTCTAGATAGCTCTCTTCTGAATCAAATTCAGGTTCCATTTCTATACTCTCATATTTCTCCTTCCACTCTTTTTCCAATATTTCCCCTACTTCTACTTCTTGAAGGACAACCCTGTACAAATTTACATCATAGACTTCTTCGTCTATGCACTCGTTCATGGTTAGGACTTCCTCATTCACACATACATCTAAGGTTGCTAAGATTTCCATCCATCCGTGTGGTTCAGAGGTTTCATCAAGAAAGATTTGAGGCATGTACCTTGGGTCCTCTACAGGTCAGTAGTTAGTATGTCCTATTGGCCACAACTGTCTTTTAGTGTCCTCCTTCTTGGCTTCTTTACACATCCATAACTGGGCATCCTCATACTTCCAAGATTGATCCCTTGATCCAACACTATGAATAGATAAGTCATCTTCCCCCTTGTGTATGGGATTCCACTGTGTATGCAAGTTTATCTTGGTGGTATTTCCTTGATGTTGCAAGTATAATGAATCTCTTCCCTAGTCTTGCACTACCGGCATTTGTCTCATGAAAGGTCGTCCTAATATCATTTCATAATTGTTAGCCTTTTCAAACTTACAGATGGCTAATGTGTGTTCAAATTCAACTCCACAGGTTGTTAATTTGATCCTTTCCAATATTCCTAAGGGTTTCTTCACACGACCATCTGCTAATTGCAACTTCATGCGTGTGGGCTGTAAGGCGGGCTTTCCCCATTTCTCCCAAATTTCCTTGGTGGCAATTCCTACTCGTGCTTCGGTATCTAGTATAGCCTTGGTCATATACCCATTGTAAGTGACAGGTAGACATGTATTACCTTCATCTCCTTCACTAAATTCTCCCACCTTATCAACTGGGATTTGTATTTTAGAGGGATTTTCTTTTTCCTTATTTTCCTTTTCATCCTTCTCTTGCCCTAATTCTAGTTGACCTGCTAATTGTTTCCATCATCTGCGGTTTAATCCGAAGTAATTCTTCCACAGTGAGTTTGCAATGTACTTTCATCTTCTTAAGTTCCGTTAGATTGTGTGAATTCTTTTCTGAGTTTCCTTTTCCTTTTCCATGTACTGTAGGTGCTCGGATTATCATGGATTCCTTTTCGTATTCTCCCATGTAATTTGGTAAGGTTGAAATGCTCTGAGCTTCTTCTCTATTTCAGTCTAGTCTTGATACTTCCTCATATACTTCTTCCATGTTGGGATTTGGTTGATAAATTTCCACATCTAATTCCTCAAAAGGAGGCTTGGTCACTCCATTCTTCTTCCATTGTTCTTCTCGGATTCTATTCCATAACTCCTTTGGCCAATCAGCTTCTAAGTTAGGTATTGTTGACATGGGTTCGTCTTGAGTTTTCACTCGTTCACATTTGTCATCCTTCCCTCTAAGTTCTTTATCCTTGGATTTGACACACTCCTTGTATTGCTCCTCTGCTATCCTTGTCTCTGGAAGGACGGGGATGGTCTTTTCTAGGGTTGCTTGTGCTACCTCTATAAGTTTTCTACATATCGCAAGTTTCTCTCTTTCTAATTCTCCTTGTCGATAAAGTTTTTCGTGTGTTTCCACATTCGGTCTAGTCTTAATTCTAGCTTGGTAAGCTTTCAGCCACATGTCTAAGTCGTCTGGGTTTGGGTCAGCTAGAATCAATCTTGGTTTCTCTGCTTCTCGGCTAAGCGGTGGAATGGGAACTTCCTCTCGAATCTCTGGTTCTTTATGCTCTTTCTTGCTTCTGGTTTGTTTCTTATTTTCTTGACTCTTGTTGTTCATCCATTTATCTTTGAGCTTCTCTCTTCTTTCCTTCCACTTTTGAGCTTTTATGTTCTGGGTACTCTCACGTGGGTCCTCTGAATCTTCTACTATTTGAATTTTGGGACTTACAATTCTCTTGTTCTCTTATTCCCGTTCTGGTTGTTTTCCTTTTTGTTCTTTTGTTTGAGTTCGGGTAATGGCCTTTAAAGGCACAGTGTATTCCTTATCACCTCCAGGTGCTTCTATCACTTCAATTACATTAATAGGTGCAGTGTCTTGGACTTTGGTTGGATTCTTAGGGAAATCTCTGAAAAGATGTTCCTTTCCACAATCATTGCAATATCCTTCCCAAGTCCTAAGTGGTGGTGGATTGTAAGGTTGAGGACATTCTCTAATAAAATGGTCTCCTCCGCATCTATAACATGGTCCTCTAGGCCCAGGCGGTCTAATGGGTGGTCTTCTGGGTTGTTGTGCTTTAGGTGCAGTATACATTAAAGTTGCTACCTCTGTTCCATGAGCCTGATCATAGCCTTCATATCCATAGTATGGCAAATCATATACTGGTTTGTACTCTAACATGTTGGCTTCATAGGGATAGTAATCTCTTGGGGCCAGCTCATATCTAGGGTTTGCTGATTCTACACTGGTCATCGTTGAGGCTGGCACTATGGCTCTTTCCAAATATTCTCTTGGCTGGGCATACTTTACCGGTACCACTTGTTGTGGTTGTGACAATTGTGGTCCTAACACTTGTTGGGGTGGTGGATATGGTACTTGCTCGTATGGCCTCAGTGCTCCTGTTGGTGTTGGGTAGGGATTGTACCTGGGCATCTCTCTGCCTGGTTCTCTAGGTGGATATCCATATGGTTGATACTGAGGTGGTTGTAAAGGTCGTGCTTGCCTATTGAATGGACAGTTTTTTGTGGTGTGGTTGGTGTATTTTTGTTCTATGTGGCAATACAATGTAGCTCCTTGATAAGGTTGTCTATTGTAAGGATATGTCTGAGGTATACCAATTCCTCCTCATACACACGTGTGTGGGGCGATCTCCTCCACATAGACTACATCTTCGTAACATTGGCACTCTTAAGGCTCGGTGTTGTATAACTATGGGTCAAAGTGGCCAAAGACATGGGTTTTGAGGGTCCAAAACCACTTGGAGAACCCTTGGATTCACTTGGGAAACCCTTGGGAAAGTGTCTCCATGAGTGTGGTTTGAACCCTTGAGTTATTTGGATTTATTTACTCTCAATTGAAGGGTTTTGACCCTTAGGATTGATATTTCCTAAGGGTATGGTATTTAACCCTTAGGGAGGCCTCTCAAGCCTTGAGACTTGTACATACAAGCTTGGGAGAAGTCCTTTTAAGAATCCATGTGAAGGCCATGTGATTTCCAAGGTTAGAAGGCCTTGGATTAGAATCCATGTGGAGAGGACACTTGGCAAGCTCTCCTCACATTTCCCCCCTTGGCCTTGAGGTATATATATGGGTGGAGTTGGTTGGGTGGATACGTGCATCTCTCACCCCTTGTGGGTTTGATTAGACTTAGAATGTGGTCTCTCTTAGTAGTAATGTTGTTCTCACAACAGTGGTATTCAGAGCCACTTCATGCGTGAGTAAATTCCCTGAGGTACCTCGTAATCTGTGAACGCCACTTGCGTCTGCGCCCGACTCTCGAGGTGGAGTCTCCTCTTTATCTTTGTAAAAGAGAGGTTTTAGGCTGTCGCGTGGGAACTCCCATCTAGGGAGGAAGCTACAATGGGAATCACCCACTCTACTCCCGTGTGGACGCGAGTGTATGCACGTAAGAGACAGATTCAGTCCGTCCGTGAGCGCCACTTGTGCTTCCTCCGTTCAGATGTTATGAACTTCGTGACTTTAGATCTTTTGTAGTCAAGAAAACTTGTACTTTTCTTGCATATGGGATTTGGTGCAGACCGATCTACATATTAGACTCCGTGTTCACTTGCACGCATGATAAAATTTGTTTTATCTACGTTCTGGAGTTCGATAGTAATGTTTTGAAAGTTGAATAGTCTATTATATGCATTATGAATTGTAGCCATGAGATATACTGGAGCAAGTCTATGACAAGCCTAAGTATTGGCTTGAGTCCCACAAAGTCATGAAAAAAGCTTTAAAATAAGGACTATGTAAAGTTCACTTGTGAACTACCTCTTGTAACTTTTGAAGAGTTTACTTAATGTAAAAGTGAGAGAATCTTAAGTGGTTGAGTCCACTTGATCAAAAAGGGAAAGAGGAGCCACGAATTCGTGATTTGTGGTAGGTAGAGAATCAAATCAATCACTAATTGATTGGAGAGTGATTGAGGGAAGTTAGCCTCCCAAACTCAACTATAAATAGATGGCAGTTTTAGTCGTGGTTAGAGAGACCTATGTGAAGACCTCCAAGAGCTGAGCGTTATGCCATATCAAGGTGTGATTACAAGGCACACATATGTATCATTAAGTCCATTGTATTTTACAAGCAATATACTTTCATTTTCATGATCATTTGGGTTCATATTTCCGTGTTCTTATGAAGTGTACTACTCACTGCCATTACTCTCAGTTTTCTTAGTCCGATTGCAGAGATGTTTTCTCTAAGCTTGGTGCATCATTTTCTGTAATTTAACTTGGTAAAGTTAGCTCTATAAGTCTAATATATGCTCACAAGTTTTCATGTCATTTGGATGTTGCAATCTTTAGTTATGTTCATTTGAAGTCAACAGTGTCTCTTCATCTTCACTTCTTTGTTAGGTACCCGACTTTTTTGCTCATCTTGTCAGAGCCATTTCTCAGTGGTTACTTAACCAAATTCAATGCTTTAAAGCTTTATGGATCCAGCTTACTGTCTAGCATAACCATACAAATCTTTATAATCATTGGATTCCTACATTTTGAGTTATGTTCATTTTTCTGCTCACTGGTCTCAAACTGTAGCAGCCCGTGAAAATCGGGATGATGTCATCACTTCTTAAAACTCATTCTCAGTGTGTGGTTTATTATTTTTGATGAGATTACTCTTGAAAGTTAGCTCTTTAAGCTACCTAGACTTACCCAAGAGGAATTAACCTAATTGTTGCTGTGCTCAGAGAATTATGTAAAACACTGGACAGATGTATGAACCAAGAATAGCAAGTTTTCACCTCTGAGCTAACTCCAACTTATCTGTTTTGATCTATCTTTTTGAGAGTGATCTTCCAAGGTACATAGACACCTGGTGCCACTCTAGCACAATAGTGAGTACCAACGTGAGGAGATACACCTCATAAATGTCAATCCGTGGAGACGTGAGGACCGGTATGAAGACCGTGACCAAGTGATGGCACAAGTGCGTGAGTGAAAGCACACAAGCATGCACACACATACACACACACGCGCACAAAGTAAGAGCAAAGAGTGGAACAATGGAAAGCTTCGATTACCAAAGAGCTCTCTTACAAAACTGAAATCTACAACAAGCTAACCCCCAAAAATGAGCTCTCTAGCTCTTTATATAGTTTTTACTAGTTTTGGCCCTGTCCAGACCTAGTGTCCGGCCTAGTTAAAAATTAGGTTCCAGGGCTTATTTGAGGGCTCAAATGAAGTCTAAAAATTATGAAAGTTGGTACGATAGTACTTCTAATACTCCTCAAGCTCGAGGACTCCTCGGCTTGCACAAAATGGAGCTACAAAAATAGAAAATGGTATTTACAATGGTTTTAGTGATGGAAATCAATAGTTTTGTAGGGGATTCTTCTAAAGAGTTGACATGTACTTCATGGAGCTCCCTACTTGCTCCTTCTTCTTGTGTGTGTCCACCTTTCTGATGTGCTTTCATGCTTGTGCTTGACCTTGAGTTCCAACACTCCCCTCCCTCTCGAGTCTGTCGTCCCTGACAGACCCTTGTTGTAGTGGTTGTTCCATGTAGTGCTTTGAGAGGTAGTATCCATTCTGTGTGAACAAGAGCCCTCGATCTTCCAAAGTTGGAAGCATTGGTTGTCCGGTTCTTCGTTTGTCACTGCAAGCCTTTGCAAGTCGTAGTCCCTTGGTATGTGCTTCTTTCGTGGATTCCACATGAGTGCATCGTTGTGAGCTTTCAAAGATTGTGAGTTGCTCAAAAGAGGTTATCAAGATTGAGTGGAGCAACTACTGGCTTCGAATCGCTTCCTAGGTATTGATGTTGCCCCCAGGATGTCCTCTAGCTCTTCTAAAGATGATGTTCAGAGTAGTCATGCCAGTACTCATAACCCATAGTGAATGATGGGTAAGTGTGTTAGTACATGGGTTGAAAAAAGTATGTGCCTTGTGCACGGCCTTGTAATGTAGCCCTATGCATGCTTACTTGGAAAATGCATTGGAAGAAGTATGGTGCAAAGATTTGGGGTCTTGAGCTAAGTGCTCAAGGGTATGCTGATGACAAGGTTTCCTACTCTATCATGGTTATAATGTGGCCCAAGTAGGAGATTCTTACCATAAGGAAAGGTCAGTCGATGCGGATCTCTTCGTGTTGTACATCTTTCATCATGATGGACCAATCATTGTCGATGAATGCCTTGGTTGATGGTCCATATAAGCATGACTCATTCATGTTCCATAAGTCAAACCTAGGAACAAGCTCTCTCTCGCTTTTCTTTTCTCTCTCTCTCTCTTTCTTTCTTTCTTTCTTTTTTTTTTTTTTTTTTTGTGGGAAAAATTATCACAAAACAAGAACACAAAAGTTAATATCAATAAAAAAAAATTTGACATCTGTCAATGTGCTCTTGTGCTTGGGATTCTCAGGTGTGTCTATGCACGGCCGTGTAATGTGGCCCTATATTAATGCATACTTTGGAAATGCATGACCTGAATGGTGCATGAGGCAGGGTTGTGCAAAGAGCACATGGTTGTCGCTCGTTGAGGTTTTCGATGTTATTTGCAGATATTGATGCCATCTTTGTTGGAGGTATCCATTGTGTCTCGAGAGGACAACTGATCATTCCTCCTTATAGGGATCCATTTGAGAACAATCTGCGACTGGGTCGAGATCACCTTTGGCCACTTCGTGTTTGAATGATCTCCTGAGGGTTTGATCCATCGTGGCTGGCTCTTTATTTTGGTGGATGCTATCGGTACTTTCGTCTTCCAAACCCTTATCCTTGCAGAAGAGGTTCTTTGATCTGTATTGGAGCTCTATGCTTGATTCAGTTCTTTACTTTGCCTTGGTGTCTTTGTTGTGCAGGTTGTTGCCTTGAAGTCCCCCCTTGGATTTTGTCTGAGCTTAGGCTTGATTGCTTGGGATCCTTGGATTGGAAGTGGTCTTTCTTGAGGATAAGTCATGGTAGGCCCCGACCATAGATTTTGAAGTCTAGTGTGAGGGGACTGATTTTGTGCAAGGGCTTTCTTTGGTACCCATATCATAGTGCGATTTGGTTGGGCTCTAAGTAATTTCTTGGCCACCCAAATTTGCTTGACATTACCAAGAAAATGTGATTTCTGTTTCTTGATGTAAGGGTCTTTTGGGTCTTCTATGTGAGTTTTTTGAGAAAACTCATCTTTACATGGGGAATGCAACAAGGGTTGATCTTCTATACCTACATCAGACTTATGCAAGGGATCAATGGGTTGTGTGGTTTGAGATTGATCTAGAGATTCATCGAGAAATTTATCCTTATTACACATAGAATCCTTAGGTGTACAAATGGGTGATGGATTGTCATGATTCACCTTAGAGTCGACCTCCTTTTCCACATCAGTGATACACAGCATTGGTTGATCATCTCCTTCTTGACCATCTGAGTGTAGATCATCCCTACTTATGGCTTCATGAGGGGAATCCAAATTTACAGGAAGAGAGGGTCCTTTCACATCCCCCAAACACTTGGAGTCCTCCATATCTCCATTCTCTAAGGTTTCTTGTGATTTACTCAAAGAAGGATTAGATTCAAAAACATGAGTAGAAAGAAAAATTTTCTCATTAAAAGCATGCTCTGTGAAAAGATGATTTTGCCCCCAATTATCATAAGGTGGATAGTCATTAGGATTTTCCATAGACATATATGTAGAAGCACAGATAATAGGTGGAGAAGGCACCTCAAATTCTTGATGATTTTGTGTAATGAACCTTTGGGTGCCAATGATCACGTCTTCATCTATAGAATCCATGACAAAGAATGTTTCCAAAAATTGCATATCATCCACCATAACAGGCAACACAACTTTACCCATGCATTCATAATGTTCCCCATCCATGAGGATAGAAGGATGAGTTGTTGGTTGAATGTGCGCAAAGATGATGGTCACTAGGTCAATATGAATTAAATTCCACTCACAATTAGGATTGATATATACACCCGACCTTCTATAGTCATATCCTAATCTGATATCCACAAGAGTATTATCATATTCTCTTGTTGCAAATAAGGATCCAACCCCCTTAGACATTTCCCCCGTGTCCTTGACTCCTTGCAGTTTTTCTCTAAATGTTTCACCTTTATGTGATACTATCTCATGTATTTCATGTTTATCACCCTCCTTTTTTTCAATCTTAGCCCCTTTTCTTCTATCTTTTGTTTTTTTTTCTTTCCCATGACACAATTTTCTCCCCCTTGGTATTGCTCAAAAATCCTTGGGAGCCCCCTTGGTTTTCCAGTTTTCCTGAGGGTCAACTTCAAAATA
Source organism: Ceratopteris richardii (assembly GCA_020310875.1). Classification (NCBI taxonomy): domain Eukaryota; kingdom Viridiplantae; phylum Streptophyta; class Polypodiopsida; order Polypodiales; family Pteridaceae; genus Ceratopteris; species Ceratopteris richardii. The sequence goes on along the minus strand of CM035416.1, from coordinate 103,886,735 downwards.
CCCTGTCTAATAATCCTGGTATTAATTTAACCATAACCAGTCGATGTTTTGGTTGTATTCTCCACGAGCTTTCCAACAAAACCAAAATCACAGCAAACGGATTCCGTATGAGAAAGTTATGCCAGTTCAGGGTTCTGGGGGTTAAAACAGGGAAACAGGGTCTCTCAGGAAATGCTCCAAATCAGGCGATACATGACATTTGTAGGACACGATACTTGGTACTTGAGGAACTCAATACACGATACTTGGTATGTATCACGATACTTGAAGTAGGTGATACACGATCTTCAACAAGTATCGTGAGCAAACTCCACGATACACGATCTTTGATAGGTATCGCGATCGCTGTATGACGATACACGATACTTACCTTGTCACGATACACGATAGTTGAGAAATATCGCGATACTTGAAGTCCACGATACTCGGGCAAAACGATACTTGGCTCAAGACGATACTCGATATTTGGAAGAAAACGATACACGATTCCTGACTTAGGTGATACACGACCTCTGATAAATATCGCGATCTCTGATAAACGATACCGATCGCCGACCGAAACGATACCGATCTCTCCTGCAAACGATACACGACCTATGAACCAAACGATACGCGATCTTTGGTAAGTATCGCGATCTCTGAGAGGCGATATACGATACTTGAGCACGACGATACTTGATCTCTTGCAGACGATCGCTGGCAAAGCGATACACGATACTTGTGAGGTATCGCGATCTTTGACCAAACGATACTTCTCAAGTATCGCGATCGGCACGAAACGATACACGATCAATGATACTCAATAGACAATCGCTGGTAAACGATCTCTGACCAAGTATCGCGATCGGTATGAAATGATACACGATCGATGGGAAATATCGTGATACTCAACCTCAGGAGCAAAACGATACTTGTGAAGTATCGCGATACTCGACCGCGGGAGTAAAACGATACTTGACCCTTATACAAGTTTTGGGAAAGATTTTTTTCTAAGTTCTGGTTGTACACATGCTCTACTCTTTCCTCTCTCCTCTCCTCACTCTCTGTATCACCCCAAATCACTTCTTTTCACCTCTGTCAGTACCAAACGATACCTGACGCAGATCGTTTCCCTTTCCACACTTAGTTTACTGAGAAAGTATAGATTAAATGGGTGTTTGCTCACCTTGAGAGCCTCTCTATTTTCTTAGTCACTTCCCCTTGCTCTGTGTAACCCCAGTTTGCCCAATTTCTCACTCACGATCTCTGGCGCAGCTTCCACGATACTTGGTGCAGGTTCGTCTTGTCCGGCTGTTCACTAAGATTTTTTTGTTGTTTTTGGTACCACTTCTTCAGCGCCTCTGTTCTGCACCCTCTCTAAGCTTCTTGCACACAACCACAAGTAAAAACAAGGTGAATGTACTCTAAAAAATGGAAAAAAACTGAGAAGATGAAGGTGGGTGGAGATGGTGATGATGGTGAAGATGAAGAAGAAGGAAAATTCAAAAGCTGAACTGAAAATGATGATTTTTTTACCTTCCAACGTCGCTACTCTACGTCTTACCGTCACACGCTCGTCCTCCAAGCTCTCTCCCCGGCAACGGCGCCAAATTTGGTGTCACTCTAGCACAATGGTGTGTACCAACGTGAAGAGATACACCTCATAAATGTCAATCCGTGGAGACGTGAGGACCAGTATGAAGACCGCGAGCAAGTGATGGCACAAGTGCGTGAGTGAAAGCACACAAGCATGCACACACATACACACACACGCGCACAAGGTAAGAGCAAAGAGTGGAACAATGGAAAGCTTCAATTATCAAAGAGCTCTCTTACAAAACTGAAATCTACAACAAGCTAACCCCAAAAATGAGCTCTCCAGCCCTTTTTATAGTTTTTGAGTGGTTTTGGCCCTGTCCAGACCTAGTGTCCGACCTAGTTAAAAAATAGGTTCCAGGGCTTATTTGGGGGCTCAAACGGAGTCTAAAAATTATGAAAATTGGTAGGATGGTAGATCTAATACTCCTCAAGCTCGAGGACTCCTCGGCTTGAACAAAATGGAGTTACAAAAATGGAAAATGGTATTTACAATGGTTTTTAGTGATAAAAATCACTATTTTTGTAGGGATTTCTTCTGAAAATTTGACAGGTGCTTCTTGGAGCTCCCTACTTGCTCCTTCTTCTTGTGTGTCCACTTCCTTGATGCGCTTCCATGCTTTGTCCTTGACCTTGAGCTTCAATAGTTTCTAATACATCCATTGGTAAGCTAAAAGGGCCCACCATATACTCTTGGAGTTCATTTGGCTGGTGTAGATCAAGGATTTTGCAACACCTCTTCATCTTTAAGCGCATACCTATCCATCTCTTCACAGTGGTATCAGAGCAAGGTTGGACAACATGGCAGATGGATTTCCTTCATCAATTGACAAATTGGATAGAGGTAATTACTCAGCTTGGTCATTAAGAATGGAAGCTTATCTCGAAGGTAGAAGTTTATATGGTTATGTGGCTGGAGATGAAGTTATGCCAAGTTTCAGGAACAAAAGTCAACCAACACAAGAAGAGCACGAAAGATTGAGCACATGGTGCTCCAAGGATGCACTTGCAAGGTCTTATCTCCTCAACTCTATCTCAGATTTTTTTTTGCCTCACATTAGGAGTTGTAAAGATAAGAAAGGAAAGGCAAAGAAAGTGGACGATGAAGCAGGTACATATCAAGCTAACTATGCAGGTAGAGGAAGACATGGCAGAGGTAGAGGAAGAGGAGGTAGACAAGGCAGGGGGAGATCCCAAGTCTCCAACTCGTGTTCTATTTGTGGATTAACTAATCATACAACTGAAAATTGCTTTAGGAATTCCAAGAATCAAAGAGGTAGAGGATACAATAGAGGAAGTTATGGCTACTCAAGAGGAAGGTTCAACAATTATCATTGAAACTACAACAACTACAATCATTCAAACTATCAAGGAGGCTACAAAGGAAGGAGAGACTACAATAACTACACAGAAGACTCAAACAAAGAGGATTCATTATTGATCATGAACATGGCTATGCCACAAGGTAAATCTGATGAGCATGTTTTCTACATAGATTCAGGTTGTTCAAATCATGTGGCAGGAACTGTGGCACTCCTATCAGATTTAGAAGATCCAAGGAATAAGCATGAGGTACAAACAGGAGATGATACAAAACATCCTGTGGAGAAAATAGGCAATTTCAAAGCACCTGATGGAAACATCAACCTACTCAGTAAGGTACTCTATGTCCCTACCATTACAAAGAATTTGATAAGTGTTGGGTAGATAGTAGAGAAAGGGTTGCAAGTCAGGTTCACAAAGGCAGGAGCATTTGTTGAAGATCCAAGTCAAGGATTCAAAAAAATTGCAAAAGGTGAAAAGACAGGTAGATTGTTCACATTTGAATTACAGGACACTAGAAACATTGCTCTCTTTAATTATGGTAGTCAGACACTCACAGAATTGGAAGTATGGCACAAAAGGTTAGCACATATTGGTGAGAGGTCATTAAAGCAAATTTGCAGGGACCAAAGTGTACTTGGAATCCCTAATTTGTCAAAACAGCATATGATTTATAAGTGTAGTGCATGTCAATTTGGAAAGTCTCACAGGTTACCATTCATGAAGAAAGGTTATATGCATGGAGATCTCTTGGAGTTGGTTCATACAGATGTATGGGGACCTAGCAAGGAAGCTTCAATATCTGGATCAAGGTATTATGTCTCCTTTATTGATGATTGCAGCAGATGGACTATCCTATTCTTTATGAAACACAAAGATGAAGCTTTTTCATGTTTCAAAAGATATTTGGCTCTTGTGGAGAATCAAACAGGTAAATCACTAAAAAGGCTAAGGTCAGATGGAGGGGGAGAATACTTCTCCCATGAGTTTGATTCTTTTCTTCAAGAAAGAGGAATCAAAAGAGAGGTAACTACAAGGTACACTCCTGAGCAAAATGGAGTGGCAGAAAGGAGGAATAGGACAATTGTTGAAGTGGCAAGGTCTATGTTAAATGAAAAGCATTTACCTAATTACTTATGGGCTGAGGCTGTATCTAGAGCCACTTACTTGATTAACAGGTTGCCTTCAAAATCCCTTGATGGGATGACTCCATATGAGGCTTGGAATGGAAGAAGACCAAGCTTAGATCATTGTAAAATTTTTGGATGTAATGCTTTTGCTCATGTTCCTTCACAGGTTAGAGGCAAGATGGATCCAAAGGCAGAAAGGTGTGTATTTATTGGATATGACAACAATCAAAAGGGCTACCGGTTATACAACCCTACCAACAAAGGATTCTTGGTAAGCATAGATGTAGTTTTTGATGAAAACAATTCATGGTATGAAGATTCATGCAGGAAGGTCAATTTACCATATGATCTTGAAGAAGATTTTCCAAAGCTTGGTAGAGAACAACCAAAGATTGAAGAACAAGAAACCTCAGAGGATGATGAAGAATCTCAAATGGAAAAGATCAAAGGATGGAAGTCTAAAGGTAAAGCCAAATTGCAGGAACTTGGACATGAGGCAGAATCATCACATCATGGCCTAAGAAGATCTATGAGGGAAACGAAAAAACCAGAAAGGTATGGGTTTGACACCTCATTAGTAACTAAACATTCTATCTACATAGCACAGGACATAAACCAAGAGGAGCCATCATCCTTTGAAGAGGCCAAAGCAAAATCAGAATGGAAACATGCAATGAAGGAAGAGATTGAAGCACTTGAGGAAAACAACACTTGGGATTTGGTGCCCAAGTCTTCATCCATGAAGGTAATAGGCTCAAGATGGGTCTATAAACTCAAGAAGAATTCTGATGGTTCCATTAACAGGTATAAGGCAAGGCTTGTAGCAAAAGGCTTTGTACAAACTCAGGGAATTGATTATGAGGAGACTTTCTCTCTTGTGGCAAAGATGCCTACTATTAGGGTTTTGCTTAGTATTGCTTCTTCCAAGAATTGGAAGATACTTCAACTAGATGTAAGGAATGCATTCTTGAATGGTTGGATAATAGAAGAGGTATATATGGCACAACCACCTGGTTTTGAGAATCAAGTTTATCCTGATTATGTGTGTAAACTTAACAAAGCATTGTATGGTCTCAAGCAAGCTCCAAGAGCTTGGAATTTCAGGCTTGTTTCATTCTTGCAGGACAAAGGCTTTCAACCAAGCAAGGTAGATCCTTCACTCTTTATTAAAAAGAGTAATTCTGAGATCATCTACCTATGTGTATATGTAGATGATATTATATTGACAGGAAATGATGCAGATGGTATGAAGAAGATCAAAGATCAGATGAGAGAAGAGTTGAAGATAAGTGATTTGGGTTCACTTACCTACTTCCTAGGTTTGGAAGTTGTCTACAAAGATCATGGTTTGTTTCTTACTCAATGAAAGTACATTAAGGACATGTTGGCAAAATTCAAGATGCAAGATTGTAAGATTGCAGGTACTCCAATGGAGGTCAATCACAAATTGAGCTCACATGAAGGTGAACTCATAGAGGACATCACATCATATCAAAGTTTAGTGGGTAGTCTCAACTATGCCACATTGACAAGAGCAGATATATGTTACAGTGTGAGTGTGCTAAGCCAATTTATGCACACACCAAGGAAACCACATATGGATGCTGCCAAAAGGATTCTCAAGTATCTCAAAGGAACCATAAATGAAGGACTTTATTATCCTTATGTATCTGATTTAGGTTTGAAGCTATTTTCTGATGCAGATTGGGCTGGCTCCAAAGAAGATAGAAGGAGCACTTCAGGTTATCTTACCTTTGCAGGTTCAAAGCTTATTTCATGGTCATCCAAGAAGCAACCCACAGTTGCTCTCTCTTCTACTGAAGCTGAATATAGAGGTCTTGTCATAGCTACTCAGGAAGCTATGTGGATGAAGACATTATTCAAAGATCTTGGATTGGAGTTTGGAACTCCAACTATTTTTTGTGACAATATGAGTTCTATTCATTTGGCTGCTAATCCTATTTTTCATGCAAGGACTAAACATATTGAAGTTCATTATCACTATGTACGCGAGAAGGTTCTAAGCAAAGAGATTCAAATATCATATGTGTCCACTCATCAACAATGTGCAGATATTCTAACCAAAGCATTGGATGGTACAAAGCTTTGCAAATTCAAGGCTATGATAGGTTTGCAGGTAATCTTGGAAGATTGAAGACCTCAAGCATACTTGGCTTGATGGGGAGCTGTTGGAGCAAGTCTATGACAAGCCTAAGTATTGGCTTGAGTCCCACAAAGTCATGAAAAAAGCTTTAAAATGAAGACTATGTAAAGTTCACTTGTGAACTACCTCTTGTAACTTTTGAAGAGTTTACTTAATGTAAAAGTGAGAGAATCTTAAGTGGTTGAGTCCACTTGATCAAAAAGGGAAAGAGGAGCCACGAATTCGTGATTTGTGGTAGGTAGAGAATCAAATCAATCACTAATTGATTGGAGAGTGATTGAGGGAAGTTAGCCTCCCAAACTCAACTATAAATAGATGGCAGTTTTAGTCGTGGTTAGAGAGACCTATGTGAAGACCTCCAAGAGCTGAGCTTTATGCCATATCAAGGTGTGATTACAAGGCACACATATGTATCAGTAAGTCCACTGTATTGTACAAGCAATATACTTTCATTTTCATGATCGTTTGGGTTCATATTTCCATGTTCTTATGAAGTGTACTACTCACTCCCATTACTCTCAGTTTTCGTAGTCAGATTGCAGAGATGTTTTCTCTGAGCTTGGTGCATCATTTTCAGTAATTTAACTTAGTAAAGTTAGCTCTATAAGTCTACTATATTCTCACAAAGTTTCATGTCATTTGGATGTTGCAATCTTCAGTTATGCTCATTTGAAGTCAACAGGGTCTGTTCATCTTCACTTCTCTGTTAGGTACCTGACTTTTTTACTCATCTTGTCAGAGCCATTTCGCAGTGGTTACTTATCCAAATTCAATGCTTTAAAGCTTTATGGATTCAGCTTACTGTCTAGTATAACCATACATGTTTTTATAATCATTGGATTCCTACATTTTGAGTTATGTTCATTTTACTGCGCATTGGTCTCAAACAATAGTAGCCCGTGAAAATCGGGATGATGTCATCACTTGTTAAAACTCATTCTCAGTGTGTGGTTTATTATTTTGATGCGATTACTCTTGAAAGTTAGCTCTTTAAGCTACCTAGAATTACCCAAGAGGAATTAAGCTAATTACTACTGTGCTCAGAGAATTATGTAAAACACTCGACAGGTGTATGAACCAAGAATAGCAAGTTTTCACCTCTGAGCTAACTCCAACTTATCTGTTTTGATCTATCTTTTTGAGAGTGATCTTCCAAGGTACATAGGGTGTCTAATACATCCATTGGCAAGCTAAAAGGGCCCACCATATACTCCTGGAGTTCATTTGGTTGGTGTAGATCAATGATTTTGCAACACCTCTTCATCTTCAAGCACATACCTATCCATCTCTTCACAAGATACACATGCTTAATTAATTTATGTTACTCATATTTGGTAGTTTAAAAGTTTAGAAGTGACCAATAGAAGACTTTTCTCTTCATGAAACATTAATATGGATCTACCTTATGGAGCACATGAGGAAGGGGCATGAAGCGCAAGGGTGGTACATCAACTTTGGAGAAGCTACAAGTAAAGGATTGGCCCTCCCCGAAACACAAAGGAAGGATGAAGCTTCCTATAAAGCTATTTTTAAATTTATGTTTTTCTGCCTTATTTTTCCAGTATCTTTGCATGTATACATAGTTGGAGCATGATTTAGGACTTCCGTTGATGATTAGGTCCAAATTCACATGCAAAGAAAAGGTATTTTTAGCGTTCAAGAGGAAAACATGCATAGTTGAAGTGAAATCTAGCACCTCAAGCACTTTCATGCATTATTGCAAGGAATGTGAAGAATGTATGTGCATTAGCATGATGATGCATCATAGAGAGGCACATGTTTGTGCACTAAAGGGAAGCACAAGATTATGAAAGGTATCGATCTTAGGTATGCTTAAGGTTACGGATTACTATATTCATTCATGGCATGACAGAGAATGCAAACAAAGAGCACCTCATTGAATAAAATGGAGTTCAAGATAAGAATTCCATGCATGCTTCAAAGAGGGGTTCAATCTTGAACCTTATGCATGCTAAGCATCTTTGAGTAAAGATGTAAATGTTTCTAGCATACACTAAGTATGCAAGTCAATAAATAACATTCCTTATGCATGGTATTTATGGGACAAGAGAGAGATTAAGGTTACGCTTAAGATAGGAAATGACTTCTTGGCAAGAAGTTAAAAGCATAATCCTTTTATGATATTTTGGCCTGATCCAAAAAACCAACAAAGCTTAATGCAAATAAACCTCAAGCTTCGAGTCTTATTTATGGATCCTAAGTTCCATAAAACCCTTAGCATGCCTAACCAATAAGGCCAAGTAAGAGGTTTACTTGATACAAATGAAAGAGTTTGTAACCGAAAAAATTCCAAGTTCTTTGGTAACTTAGAAAGTTTTTGGGAAATTATTTCATTATGACATAAGTTTAGTGTCATGTATATACAAAAGAACCTAGCATACTAAATGCTAACTCTAAGTATAAGAGATACTTAGAGATGGTTCCAAGTCAAGCCTCTCTATGAGAAAACTTAGATAGATGATTTCCGTAAAATAGTTCTTTGTGGAATTTTCTTACACTACTTCATAGAACCTACAATACTCCTCTAAGTTTAAGACATACTTAGAGATAGTTAATTGAAAAAGGTTCTAACCAATTTCTTCATGACATATCATAAATAGGATGAAACTCTAGAATGGTTTCAAGAGTCTCATAATATAAAGCTCTATTAAGTTGATACCATCAAAGACAATTGATGGAAACTAATAATGAGCAAAGATTACTTTCACCAACATGAATGGCGAAAAGTATTCAATGCATCATTGAAAGCTCCCTCCTTTTGGAAAAAAATTCCAATTTAATTGAAGGCTTCATTAATTCAATAGATTTGCATCTCAGGAAATTTAAATAAAGTTTTCCTCAGTAGATGCAATGGTTCTTAATGGAAGAAACTTAAAGTCCTATAGGTACAATAATGAAATGGAAGCATTTTTTCTTATTTCATAGTACCTTCAGACCTCTTATGCTTTGATTAGCATCAAAAATTACAGCCACCTCTCCTAACACAGATAAGCATGAGCATTGCATTGTTACGGATCATAAGAGCTCATGAGCATTTCCATAAAGTCAAGGGGAAGTTCATGAGCAAGGTAGGATAGGTAGTCGCTTAGCTGCCTTTAGAAGATCTTCTAAAAGATATCATTTCTAGGGAATCTTCTACAAAGTTTTTAGGTTCTAATCAAGTATAAGATTGGTTGAATAATCCTATTTTTGGGTGGAGTCATAGTATTGACTCCCTAGTTGCAAATGAAGCCATAGATTTCAATGTTTTCGAGGACGAAAACTCTTCAAAGGGGGGAAGAAAGTACCAAAACTTATCAAGAAGTGGTACAAATAGAAACTTAGAATATAGATGATGAGATAAAAGAACATCTTTGTATACATAAGATGTTTAGCAAACAGTGAGTTGCTCAGAACGCAACTTCATGGCATGCTAAATTTAATATTGGGATCCCAACATCCCGACAATATCACTAAAGATTTTGAAGAAAGGTGGTTGTGAACCACAAGCTCAAATAAAGCATGCCAAAACTTTTACTTCTCTAAGGGGAAGTACAAACGAGAGAATATGCAAAGTGCATAGTATGCAACTTTGATAAATGATACTTAAGTCTGGAGAGGGTGAAACTTGTATTCACCTATTCTTAAAGGGATTTCAAGGAAAATCCGGAAGCATTAGAAGATGCTTCGACTTTAGTAACTGAGATTCTTAGAAAACCCTACGGTAGCTTTTTGAAAAGCTTTGGATAAACAAAGGAATCTAAAAGGCAAGAGTAATCTCTTATCACTTCAAGTTAGTAGATCTTGAATATGATTCAAGACACTTGGAATCGCACTCAAAACCTTAGAAAGAAAGAGTAGAAGTTTATTCCATCAGGATGGATATTTATTTCATCAAAAGGTTTGGATCTTCCAATATGAGTTTTGGAATAATTAGGATCATAGAATGATCATATGTTGAAAATCTTAGAAACCCAAACAAGATGGAAACATAGAGGTAATCCCTTGACTTCAGAAGGAATTTGAGTAAAGGGTATTCTATAGTTAGATTAAGCTTCTAGACTTTAAGATAAATATCACTCACACATCAATGTTGGATATAAAGTGTAGTGGTATGGGACACTATCCTTTATATTCACATTAATGTAGGAATGATGGTATGGGACATCAGACCTTGATATGATAGGTATCTTTTAGTCTTGGGCTCATGAGTTGGAGTGAAACGCCATCCCAATGGAAACTAAAACTTCATAGATAAAAATGAAGTATAGGTTGGTCAAGAATATAACCATATCAAAGTAACTAAGAAAGTTTGAAGATCGTGAAATGAAATAACTTTCTAGACCTTCACAAATATTTTTGGGAAGACTGATGTAGTCTCTTTAAGGATTTTGAAGTTCTTTATCAGAAATGCTACACGGATTTCTGGGGAGAGAACTTGGAAAAATCCTTTCAAGAAAGGTAAGTTTAACTGAGTCAATCTCGGATAACACACTTAGTTTACAAATACAACTAAGTAAGTTAATATCTTTTAGAATAAAGATGTATCAAGAGATATTGAAAAAAATTGACTTAGTTATTTAGGTAATTGGGGTTAGACTAAGTTACTCCAGAACATCTTGTTGATAGTACAACGAGATAATCAATCTCCTAAAGTGAGAGATTTATATTAGACTTGGTATTCCAATCTATAGGAGTCTTAAGAGATTGAAAAAGACTAAATTCTTAAGATATTTGAAGCATCATAGTTTGAGAGTAAAGTTGAACATCATCAAAATTCGATGGCTCGAGACATCAATGTTTTATACCACCAGAGTTTGGTAAATGGATGATGGTTTAACCTTACCCAAAGGATCTTCTTGAGAATTTAGATTCAATCTCATAAAGATAGAAACAATGCTTCAAACCATTAAGTCCTTAAAGTTTTGAGCCTCAAATCATTTTAGTGTTTCAGAAGTTGAACCGGTTACATCGAGTTTTTGTTCTTCCTTCTCGCTTTTCCAGACCTTGGATTTGACTTGGAAGGAATCTTCAAAGTCACTCCTAGATCAGGATTAGCTAGATGGAATGGATAACCAAATTAAACATCAAAAGATAGATGTTTTGTATAGAAACCTTTCAATTTCAGAAGACTCTTAAGTTTAAGAGAATTCATTCATCCATCTAATATTGCTTTAAGATCAATGGATGAAGAATCTACAAAGTTCTCTTAAAAGAGTTTGAAGAAAAACTCTTAGGAATCGTTTAATATAGATTCTAACAATTCCAAACAAATCAAGGCTTTTGAGAAGGACTTGGGAAAATCACTTTGAGGTTGGATGCCCAAAGAATGGAATCACTTCTTTCCTACATTCTACCTTGATTCTAAAGTACAATAGGACATAGTAGTTCTGTATTTCGAAAAAGGATTAGTAGATGTTGGTTAAGAAGTAGAAAATAGTCAGAAAACATCTTATTTAGATGTTTTGATCAACCTCAATTTAAGGAGACTTCTCAAAGCCTTGAACTAGTAAGAGATCCATCTATTTTGCTAGGTCCACACCCAAATGGTGCATAGAAATGGACCGGCATAGCAAATTAGTTGGAGACTATTACAATCCACCTACTTCATATGTTTATACTATGGATGCAGAGTTTAGACATAGGAAAACATTGAATTAGGTAGGGATGTTTTAATCCACCCTTATCATCCATACTTAGCATTTGATTTAGTGTTTCACATGCAAAGCTAAGTAATGATTTGGGCAGGGATTAGGCCCACAAGTGGATTTCCTTCTTTTTTCAGATCAAGTATGAGATAGAATCTCCTTCTGATAAAGAAGCAAAGCAGAGAGATGAGAAAAGCCATGATCTATAGAAAAGATCATGGGGCACAGGGGAATACTCCACATAATATACCTACTCACATTTTCGAGGATGAAAATGTTAAAGGGGGGAAGAATGTTGTATAACTATGGGTCAAAGTGGCCAAAGACATGGGTTTTGAGGGTCCAAAACCACTTGGAGAACCCTTGGATTCACTTGGGAAACTGTAAGCCGCCGGATCGACAATTGTAAAATCTGACTCTTAACGAACCGAAAGGTCGTTGCGTAAATGTTGCAACCTTGATTGATGTTGTAACATTTATATAAATCAATGAAATAGACACTTTCGGTGACGATCAATTGGATCACCAGACTGTCTGTCTGGGTGATTGATCTGTAATGTTGCTGTGGTGTGCATTTGAGTAATTCTGAGTATGCTGTTCTTGTCTCTGTCTTGTTTGTTTATCGATACCTGTTCGGTACAGATTGGGGTTAGGGTAATATTCATAGTAAGTTAAGAGTTGAATTATTGTTTCGCTGAAGGTATTACTGTGAGTCTGTGTACGGTAATGTTTACCTTATGATTCGGTTACTGAGAGAGTCTTAAGCTGTGTATGAATCGGTACTCTGTGCGTGAACTGTCATGTGAGTAAGTCTGGCAAGGAAGAGCCAGAGTTTTCTGTTAGTGAGTTGGATTAGCATACTTGTTCGAACTATTGTCATGTAAATGAGTTGAATTGGGAAAATCAAGCATAGGGCCTCTATTTAACAGACCCCTTCCACTCCCAAGAACCCGATATATGTTTAAACGCGTCTCTGACGGCAAGACCCGCGTTTAACATTGGCGCCGTCTGTGGGAAAGTGGCATCAAAGTGTTGCAATATAATTGTGGGAAAGTGGCACCAAAGTGTTGCAATATAGTTGTGGGAAAGTGGCACCAGAGCGTTGTAAATTGATTGTGAGAAAGTGGTCATAGATTGTGAATCGACGAGTAGTACGCAAAGTATTGCAAACGTGATATATGCCAGTTACTCGTTTCGATGAAACGTACCCGAAGTATAGGAGAAACGAACAGTATTGGGTGATACCTAATTTGCTAAGGACGCCCCCAGGATCTAGAAGCGCAGATAAGTTTAACCCAGTTGTCAAGGAAGCGAAGAACGATAGTAGTGATTCTAATAGCATTCCGGTGGAACGAAGCGTAATTTCCACAGATTTCGGTGCAATCTCGGCACAGTCTATCGAAGATATAGTAACTCTAGAGTCTACTATGCCGTAGTATGCAGTTAACTTAACACAATCTGGACAAGATTCGAATTTGTCTGAGGATAGAAGCGTGTTGGCCAAAGAAATCAGTGAAGGTGAAAAAATACCTTGTTTTGGTGAAATTTTGACAAATTCCGGTGATATTTCGATCCCAGTTACAGAAAGTTCACAGTCTCCCGGTGACGGTTTACCATTTCCTGGTGAATCTTCATTCCGGTCACCACTATTCAGAGTAAGCTTCCCTACATTTGATATCAAAGAGGAAGGTAGCTTATTCAAAGCTGAAATCTGAAAGAGATTGAACGATATTATCAAACTGGAAAGTGCACAAGCTGACGATACAGATTCTGATGGTCAAGAAATTCAACCTTCGAACTCAAGAGATAGTAACAATACGACAGCAAGCACCATGATTGGACAACAACAACAACAACAACAACAGCAGCAGCAGCAACAACAACATCTACTTCCACCTCGTCCGGTTCCGACAGGAGTTACCTACACAAAATTCAGTGGATTTCCAGGTGATGATCCTGATGCTCATGTACGAACCTTTGAAATTAGTTATGCAGTACTTAATCATCCACCCGATCCGGCATACAAGGCCATATTATTCCAATCGACACTAGTTAATGAAGCCGCCAGATGGCTTACAAAATATGATATCAATCATGTCGGCACCTATGAAGCGGTAAGAGATGCGTTTTTGCAGAGATTTTGGCTAAAGAAGAATCCCGCCGAAATTTTTGATTACCTGCAGAACAATAGATAAAAGCTGAATCAAACAGTGCAGGAATATGCCACCCTATTCAGAACTCACTTGAGACAACCACTGCTAGCACATGCTAATTTGCCGGATGATGTCATCACTCAATGGTTTATTAATGGTTTAACTCTGTAGCTCCGACAGATTATGATCATTTGTTGTGTAGGAGCTATGACGCTAGATGCGGTTATTGCAATGGCTTTGCAGCTCGAGAATAAGGTTGGAGGTTTTACGGAAGACCTAGAATGGTTAAAAGCTAGTAAAAATATTGCAGAAGATCCGACTAGACAGATGTACTGCACCACGTGCAAGAATTTCGGGCATACCAGTGCCACTTGTGCACTTAATCAGATGTATTGTGCTATCTGCAATACAACAAGACATTCCACTGAAAACTGTGCCTATAATGCCAAAGTGCAGGGACCAGCAACAGTAAATGCAATTATACAAGAACCAGGATAGCCTTCCACCCACTATGTACCACCTCAAAGGAGAAATAATCAGCAGCAAGGATACAGAAATTTTAAAGGACAAAGGAATACCAACTATAATGGAAATCGTTGGCAGAGTCGATCATCACAAGAAGGTAATGCCTTGCCACCACCTCGGTGTCATTTTTGCGGTGAGTTTGGTCACATCAGAAGATTCTGTAAAGATGCAGCCATATATGATCAGAGGAAAAAAGAGCGTCAGAACCCAATGACAAATATGGTTCATATCACACCAATAGAAACACAAGCCGCAGTAGTTCAGACCTGATCCGGTAAGCCGTTGCAACCAGTAGCTGAAGTATTTGAACCAGGTGTTCGTGAGCAACAAAGAATGTATGACAAAGCTAGTCAGTGGACCACCACAGAACCTCCAGTGTTCCTAGATCCAATTCCGGTGACACAAGTTTCGCTGCCAAAGGAAATCGTGCAGGAGCAAGAGTCAATCCCAGTAACCGATGCATCGTCTTCAGAATCAGTAAAAAGTACAAGGCAAGTAGATCAGGCATGGGAAATTTTATCTAAAGCATCCATTACCCTTCCTCTTGGAAAGTTACTGGCATTAGTACCAGGTGTCCGACAACAATTCTAGCAGCAGTTCAGTTCTGTGTCTTCCTGCATTCCAGCAACAGTGACAGTACAACCGGAAACTGACTCTACGGTGGATCACTCGATTCCTTTAATTACGGTATGGTACAAAAATCATAAAATTACTCAAGTATTAATTGATGGTGGGTCCGGTGTAAACATAGCTACTGCAGCACTTTGTAAAAAGTTAGGATGGATCGAAATTGAACCTGTGCAGTTTTTGTTAGAATGGCCGACCAATCCAGAGTCCATCCAGTAGGACTCGTATGGAATGTGCCAATCACTTTGCAGGGAACCACTTTTAAGATGACTTTCGTAGTTCTATAGTTCTAGAACTACCGGAGTCTAGATTATAACCTTCTTTTCGGCCATCCTTGGCTGAAACAAACTAAGGTTATACAGGATTGGTCCGCACAGGAACTCACTTTCAAAGACCATAACAAAAAATATGTTGTAAAATTAGATGCTATTCAGCCCTGTGAACTCCATGCTAGACCTTATGTGGCAGAACCAGTTCATATGTTAGATGGTTTATCCGATGATGAAGAAGAAGAATTTTTGAAGAATAACATAGATTTAATTTCCTTAGGGACTGTTGATTTACAAGCTCTTGTAGATCACTGGAATCCGGCAGTTTGTACGGTGATGCTGTGACCGAAGAAGTAGAAACAGAAAATACTGCTGCTAAGGATGAAACTGCTATACAACAACTTTTACAATCAGTCGATGATTCAGAAAAACCTCGTCAATTCTATGTTCTAGAAGATCAGTTGATCACATATAATTTAGGGGATGAAGTTAATCCACGACCTGTCAAAATAAAGGAAGGATTGTCTGAAGTATTTCAAGCAGATCTGATCCAGTTACTTTGTGAGTTCGCTGATGTTTTTGCATGGGATTACCGTGACATGAAGGGTCTGGACCCTCGCATATATCAGCATCAAGTTGTACTTAAACCGGAAGCAAAACCAATTAAACAAACCAGCTACCGGATGAATCCTAACTACGCAGCACAGGTAAAGGTAGAGCTTGATAGGTTATTAAAAGTTGGATTCATTGTTCCAATAGAACATGCTGAGTGGATATCACCCATTGTTATCGTCCCTAAGAAGAATAAGCAGCTACACATATGTGTGGATTACCGGAAACTGAATGCAGCTACGGTGCCAGATCCGTTTCCTCTTTCATTTCTTGATACAATGCTGGATAGAGTGGCTGGGCATGAAATGTATTCATTTCTGGATGGATATAGTGGGTATAATCAGGTTAGAATGGCTGAGGAAGATATAACAAAAACAGCGTTCATTACCAATTGGGGTGTTTTTGCTTGTACAGTTATGTGGTTTGGATTAAGAAATGATCCTAGTACTATTGTCAGGATCTTGCTCACGCTCAAACAGAGGTTACGAACGCAGAAAAACACACCCAAGAATAAACGCAACAAGAGACGAGAAAGTACGCAGATTGGGTGCAATCTCCCCCCATGCACTCTGTTTCGAAAGTCCACAGAGTGCATGTATTTATAGGACTTTTGATTACGTCGAAAATAGTGGTTACATGAGGGCGTCTTCGAAAAGCAGGCGTGAAACTAAAAGTTGGTAACTTTTACAGAAAGCCATTGCTTTTAATAACAGAAACTGCGGTCTACAACGACCATTATTCTAACCATTACTTTTCTAACAATAGAACCTTCTACACAGGGTTATTTACAAGCTAAATAATAATTATTCGGATTATTGATGTCCGCCCTTTCACGCCTTGCACGCTCCTCACGAACCTTCAGCTGCTATATCAAAAACATCAAAAACATATTAATACATTAATAATTTAACATTTTAACAATGCCTTGATCAATAATATACAACATGCCTCTCAGTTGACAAGCAACTGACCTCAGTTGATAAAATAATTCAACACTCTAACAATTATAATGCAGTGTTCAACATATTCCATATTACTGTTACAATCCAACAATGCATTGGCCAACATATTTCATGTTACAATCCAACAATGCATTGGCTATTCGATATTTCAATCCAACAATGCATTGGCTATTCCATATTTCAATCCAACAATGCATTGTTCAACATATTCCATAAGGTATAACATGCCCCTCAGTTGAACAAGCAACTGACCTCAGTTGAAAAAATAATAAACATGGATGGCCAGTCACATGTTTCATCACTGAATAAAGAAAATAGGCATGTGCCATGTAAAAATACATGCATGGAAATGTTCATGGAGCTGTTACATTAATGTGTTTGTGTATGATATGCAGAAATTAAGTGGTCATAATGAGGTGTTAATTGTGTTTTATGTATCCATTGACATTCTTCAATAGAGTGATTTTTGTACTTAACCAAATATCGATGATATTGAATACCAGTGCGTGTAGTAGTGACATCATAATCAATGATTTTCTCAGGGACTAAGATTTCCGATCATCAAGAAGTGGAGCAAGTGGTAAAGTTCCTTTAAAGGGTTTAAGTATGAAAAGAATTATGAATGGTCCAATGGGATGGAATATCTAATCGAAATGAATTATCATTAATTTTTTCTATAATGCGAAACGGTCCATAATAGCGTGGTGCAAGTTTAATTTTAGGATGCTGCAAAATATTTTTGAGACGTCTTTTAATTATGCGCAACCATACAAAATCATTTTCCTTGAATTCTTTGGCTAATCGTTTAGTATTGATAATACGTGTATATCGCTCTTGACTTTTCCTAATGTGCTCGTGAACATCATGAAGTATAGAAACGTGATCTTGAGCAATAGAATCAGCCATCGGAATGTCGGTTTGGGTGAGGGACATGGGAGTGGGAAGCTTTTTACCAAAAACTATTTCAAAAGGTGCACGACCAGTAGTGGTATGTGAAGTGTTATTGTAAGCAAATTGAAGCAATGGCAACTTTTCATCCCAGTTATTAGGATTATCTAATGAATAACAACGCAATAAATCAAGAATAGTACTATTTGTAGCCTCACTCTGTCCATTACTTTCAGGATGAAATGCAGAACTAAAATCTATTTTAGAACCAAAATGCTGAAATAAGGCAACCCAAAAATGATTACAAAACCTAACATCACGATCAGATAACATTACTTTAGGAAATCCATGATGTGGAAAAATGCATTTAATGAATAATTTTGCAGCTTGAGGTGCAGTCAAAGTTTTTCTACATGGAATGAAATATGCATATTTACTAAACCTATCAACTATTGTCCAAATCATATTATTATGTGATGAAGTGATAGGAAGACCTGTGATAAAATCCATAGAGATTTGTTCCCATGGTTCATTTGGAATAGGAAGTGGCATTAATAATCCAAATGGTTTACCATGATGACGTTTGACACGCTGACATACAATGCATTGAGAAACATAATGTGCAATGTCTTTTTCCATGTGTGGCCAAAAGAAGAAATCTTTGCAAGCAGAATTAGTGCTCTGTATGCCTCTATGACCCATGTAAGATGGTTCATGCATTTCTTTAATGACAAAATCTTTAAAAGCTTGGGTTATGCACAATCTATGTTGAAAATAGAGAAAACCATTATGAAATGTATAATGTTCATCAGATAAAGATGCAGCATATTGAAGTCATGCCATGCACGTGAAAAATACAAATCAGATGCATAAGTGGAAACCATGTCTTGAAAAGAATGAATTTGAATGGTAGAAATATTATTCAAAACAACGGAATTCGAAGGAAACGGCTAAGAGCATCAGCTACGACATTAGCTTTACCAGGCTGATATTGTATCATGGGTTGGAAATTTTGAATGAATGATGCCCATTTAAGATGCCTATCAGAGAGATTAAGGGCTGACTTAATAAATGTTTAATAGCCTGTTGATCGGTTTTGATTAAGACCTCAGAGCCCATAAGATAGTGTTTCCAAATTCGCAAAGCATGCACAACTGCTAACAGTTCTTTATCATACGTACTATAATTTTGTTCTGAGGGTTTAAGCTTTCTACTCTCAAATGCAATGGGATGGTCATTTTGCATCAGAACAGCACCTATTCCTGAACAGCTAGCATCAGTAACAACATGAAAGGGTTGTGAGAAATCAGGTAATTGTAAAACAGGTGCATGTGAAAGTGCATGTTTAAGTTTGTCAAAGGACTGTTGTTGGGTAAATCCCCATGAAAATTTTATTTTCTTTTTCAACAACAAAGTAAGACGCAATGCTAAATAAGAAAAATTTCAAACAAACTTCCTATAGAAACTAGCCAACCCAAGGAAAGAACGAACATCATTGACTGATTGTGGTGTTGGCCATTCTACTATAACTCTAATCTTTTTCGGATCCACATGCACACCTTCACTTGAAATAATATGTCCTAAATATTCTAGCTTACGCTGAAAGAAATAACCCTTTTCCGGATTAGCATAAAATGTGTTTTCTCGTAACAAATGAAAAACTATTTCAAGATGCTTTTCATATTCACTATCATTCTTACTGTAAACAAGTATGTCATCAAACAATACAAGAAAAAAAAGCTTGGTAATCAAGAAAAATATTGTTCATCATTCGCGCAAATGTAGCAGGGGCATTAGTAAGTCCAAAGGGCATTACCATAAATTCATAATGGCCATTTTGAGTTCTAAATGCAGTCTTAAAAATATCACTTTGTGTCATACGAATCTGATGGTAACCCGATTTAAGATCAATTTTACTAAAGACACGAGCTCCTCATAACTTATCTAAGAGATCATCTATTCGAGGAATAGGGTATCTATTCTTGATCGTGTGCTTGTTAAGGGCTCTATAATCAATGCACATTCGATAAGTTTTATTCTTCTTCTCTACTAAGAGAACTGGTGCTCCAAATGGGGAAGAACTAGGCCTTATAAGTCCTTTTTGTAATAGGTCTTTTACTTGAATTTCTATTTCCTTTTGATGTAGTGGGCCATGTCTATAAGGTGCTTTATGAGGAGGAGAACTACTAGGGACTAAGTCATGCTATGGTCAAAGGATCCTCGAGATGGTGGTAGTTCAGAGGGATAATCAGACATAAAACAATCCGTATAAGTACTCATGAAAGGTTTATATGCATCGGAAGTGTATGAGTATAATCATTGATGACATTGACAAAAACAATGCATGAGTTGAATCCTTTCCTAAATGGACGTTTTTTACTTGCGTGTGACTAATCAATGGAAATGGCTAGAAATCATGCCGTGCAAACAAAGTAATGATTTGACCTTTGAAAGAAAACTTAAAGGTATGAGTATGGTAGTCAATACGTGGATTATAATGGTGACGAAAAGGCATACCTAGTATAACATCATAAGATTGCAAAGCTGCAATTAAAAATGTTCGTGAGTCAACATAAGGGCCTATGCTAATCGTAACATCTTGCACTTCTTGTGTTACATTATAACGACTACCTTGAAATGCAGCTTTCGCTTTATACAAAGAAGGAAACGTTTGTAATTTAAGTTCTTGTACTAATAAATGTGAAATGAAGTCATGTGAACTACCATCGTCATGTAGAATTTTAACTAGTTTGTTATTTATTGTACCCTGCATGCAAAGAAGAGAGTGTAGAGAGATATCGTTTACCCAAGGTACTTAAATCCTTCTCTAGTGATTCCTCTGTCCAAACAGGAGGAATTTCTTCATATAGACCTCCATGTTATGTAATCGAGCTGTAGCCGGTTTTATATGAAGAGGTTGCAATCTGCACCTTATTTTTGTATGTCCAGGTTTACCACAATTCCAGCAAGTGATTCGTGGTCGCTTCTGTTGGGCATTCACTGCTGAAGTTTGAAGGGTAGGTGGTTTGGTTGGTTGGAGAGATGAAGCAACGGGTGGAGTTGAGTGATTGGATTGTGGAGGACGAGGAAAACTAGGGTAAGATGGGGCATTAAAATTACGCTTCATAGGAAATGAAGGTTTAACAGGAAATGGTCGTGGACGTGGTTGTTGTAGACGGAGTGACTTGGTATGGACAGGAATTCTTTTTCTGCATCATAAGCAAAAGATATAGCCTCGTTGAGGGTTGTGGTCGTAGGTGTGAAGCTTAGCTTGGATTCCCACCTCCAAACCATCTTCGTATTTCTGCTGCAAGATATCTTCTGATACATCTTCAAGCATTCGAACAAGTAGTAAATTTGCCAGAACCGCTCCGTGTAAGTAGTAACCGTATCACCCTCCTTCCATGTAAGAGTCGTCCATGCACGTCGAACATGCAAATGGTATTGAGGAGGAAGAAATGAATCCTTCACGTTTTCTTGAAAAGCTTTCCAAGTTGTTGGACACTCCGTACTGTGCCGCACGACATTCCACCAGAGTTGTGCTTTACCTACTAAATAGTTAGTGGCAAATTTAATTTTTTCACTTTCAGCATACATTTCATCGGTATAAAAATCATCAAACTGCAACAACCAAGAAAGTACTAAAGGCCCATCCTTTCGGCCATCAAATCGTAGAAAAACTGGTAGTTTCTATTACCAATCTTTGAATGAGTAACATCAGATTGGGCAGACACAACAGCTTTTACTACTCTCATAAGGTTGTCTTCCTCAGCTTGCATCTTTTGGAGGATTTCATCACGTTGTCGGATCTCGTTCTGAGCTCCTTGAAACTCATGCCGCAAGAGCTCTAGTTGTTGTTCAAGTGTTGCCGTAGGTAGGGGTGAATTACTGTAATCCTCCATGGTGCTCTTGGACCCTTGCTCTCACCCTTGGTGTATTGAACCTTCTTGTTTGCAACCTTGGTGTCTCGATCCCGTGTTCTCAACCTTGCTTGGTATCTTGAACACTCAATCAAGTGCCACCCAAGGATTTTTGAGGGAATTCACACTTCCAAGCTAGCTCATTGGAAAGTTCGTTCCGAGAGCTTTCCAACGGTATATTACACGCCTCAATCCGACCTACGGATTGAGATACACTTGATTCTTTCTTGGGTCCAAACTTTTAATTGACGCGCGCGCCTACTACAAGTAATAAAGAGAGAGAACTTGAATACAACTCCAAGAGATGGTGGAGTGGTCAAAGTACTTCCCTTGAAAGTAGGAGGTTGTGGGTTCAAATTCTCCTACCTTAGGGACTCTAAACCTCTCTATTACCACTCAAAAATTACAATTGCCTCGCGCGTAGCCAACGGCTGCCCAAGGTCGCCAAGGGAACCTTGGGTGCCAATGTTGCCAATGTTGCCAATGTATTGCCTAAGTTCTTTGCCTTAGTCGACGCCTTAGTCGACGCCTTAGTCGACGCCTTGGAGTAAGCCGAAGGAGAAAAACGTAGGTGAAAACGTAGGTTCTGGTTCTGGATCAGAATCAGAAACCGAAACCGAAGACGGAACAGAAACAGAAACCACCGAAGGAGAAACATAGGTGAAATGTAGGTTCTGGTTCTGGATCAGAATCAGAAACCGAAGACGAAACAGAAACCGAAGCCGAAGCCGAAGACGGAGATGGAGATGGAGATGGAGATGGAGATGGAATTCAGAATCGCGAATAGAGAACAGAACCCTCTGTATTGACCCAAGAAACTTCCTATAGAAACTAGCCAACCCAAGGAAAGAACGAACATCATTGACTGATTGTGGTGTTGGCCATTCTACTATAACTCTAATTCAAACGAACTTCCTATAGAAACTAGCCAACCCAAGGAAAGAACGAACATCATTGACTGATTGTGGTGTTGGCCATTCTACTATAACTCTAATCTTTTTCGGATCCACATGCACACCTTCACTTGAAATAATATGTCCTAAATATTCTAGCTTACGCTGAAAGAAATAACTCTTTTCCGGATTAGCATAAAATGTGTTTTCTCGTAACAAATGAAAAACTATTTCAAGATGCTTTTCATGTTCACTATCATTCTTACTGTAAACAAGTATGTCATCAAAGAATACAAGAAAAAAAGCTTGGTAATCAAGAAAAATATTGTTCATCATTCGCGCAAATGTAGCAGGGGCATTAGTAAGTCCAAAGGGCATTACCATAAATTCATAATGGCCATTTTGAGTTCTAAATGCAGTCTTAAAAATATCACTTTGTGTCATACGAATCTGATGGTAACCCGATTTAAGATCAATTTTACTAAAGACACGAGCTCCTCATAACTTATCTAAGAGATCATCTATTCGAGGAATAGGGTATCTATTCTTGATCGTGATCTTGTTAAGGGCTCTATAATCAATGCACATTCGATAAGTTTTATTCTTCTTCTTACTAAGAGAACTGGTGCTCCAAATGGGGAAGAACTAGGCCTTATAAGTCCTTTTTGTAATAGGTCTTTTACTTGAATTTCTATTTCCTTTTGATGTAGTGGGCCATGTCTATAAGGTGCTTTATGAGGAGAAACTACTAGGGACTAAGTCTATGCTATGGTCAAAGGATCCTCGAGATGGTGGTAGTTCAGAGGGATAATCAGACATAAAACAATCCTTATAAGTACTCATGAAAGGTTTATATGCATCTGGAAGTGTATGAGTATAATCATTGATGACATTGACAAAAACAATGCATGAGTTGAATCCTTTCCTAAATGCACGTTTTACTTGCGTGTGACTAATCAATGGAAATGGCTAGAAATCATGCCGTGCAGACAAAGTAATGATTTGACCTTTGAAAGCAAACTTAAGGTATGAGTATGGTAGTCAATACGTGGATTATAATGGTGACGAAAAGGCATACCTAGTATAACATCATAAGATTGCAAAGCTGCAATTAAAAATGTTCGTGAGTCAACATAAGGGCCTATGCTAATCGTAACATCTTGCACTTCTTGTGTTACATTATAACGACTACCTTGAAATGCAGCTTTCGCTTTATACAAAGAAGGAAACGTTTGTAATTTAAGTTCTTGTACTAATAAATGTGAAATGAAGTCATGTGAACTACCATCGTCATGTAGAATTTTAACTAGTTTGTTATTTATTGTACCCTGCATGCAAAGAAGAGAGTGTAGAGAGATATCGTTACCCAAGGTACTTAAATCCTTCTCTAGTGATTCCTCTGTCCAAACAGGAGGAATTTCTTCATTATAGACCTCCATGTTATGTAATCGAGCTGTAGCCGGTTTTATATGAAGAGGTTGCAATCTGCGCCTTATTTTTGTATGTCCAGGTTTACCACAATTCCAGCAAGTGATTCGTGGTCGCTTCTGTTGGGCATTCACTGCTGAAGTTTGAAGGGTAGGTGGTTTGGTTGGTTGGAGAGATGAAGCAACGGGTGGAGTTGAGTAATTGGATTGTGGAGGACAAGGAAAACTAGGGTAAGATGGGGCATTAAAATTACGCTTCATAGGAAATGAAGGTTTAACAGGAAATGGTCGTGGACGTGGTTGTTGTAGACGGAGTGACTTGGTTATGGACTGGAATTCTTTTTCTGCATCATAAGCAAAAGAGATAGCCTTCGTTGAGGGTTGTGGGTCGTAGGGTGTGAAGCTTAGCTTGGATTCCCACCTCCAAACCATCTTCGTATTTCTGCTGCAAAGATATCTTCTGATACATCTTCAAGCATTCGAACAAGTAGTAAATTTTGCCAGAAACCGCTCCGTGTAAGTAGTAACCCGTATCACCCTCCTATCCATGTAAGAGTCGTCCATGCACGTCGAACATGCAAATGGTATTGAGGAGGAAGAAATGGAATCCTTCACGTTTTCTTGAAAAGCTTTCCAAGTTGTTGGACACTCCGTACTGTGCCGCACGACATTCCACCAGAGTTGTGCTTTACATACTAAATAGTTAGTGGCAAATTTAATTTTTTCACTTTCAGCATACATTTCATCGGTATAAAAATCATCAAACTGCAACAACCAAGAAAGTACTAAAGGCCCATCCTTTCGGCCATCAAATCATAGAAACTGGTAGTTTCTATTACCAATCTTTGAATGAGTAACATCAGATTGGGCAGACACAACAGCTTTTACTACTCTCATAAGGTTGTCTTCCTCAGCTTGCATCTTTTGGAGGATTTCATCACGTTGTCGGATCTCGTTCTGAGCTCCTTGAAGCTCATGCCGCAAGAGCTCTAGTTGTTGTTCAAGTGTTGCCGTAGGTAGGGGTGAATTACTGTAATCCTCCATGGTGCTCTTGGACCCTTGCTCTCACCCTTGGTGTATTGAACCTTCTTGTTTGCAACCTTGGTGTCTCGATCCCGTGTTCTCAACCTTGCTTGGGTATCTTGAACACTCAATCAAGTGCCAACCAAGGATTTTTGAAGGAATTCACACTTCCAAGCTAGCTCATTGGAAAGTTCGTTCCGAGAGCTTTCCAACGGTATATTACACGCCTCAATCCGACCTAACGGATTGAGAGATACACTTGATTCTTTCTTGGGTCCAAACTTTTAATTGACGCGCGCGCCTACTACAAGTAATAAAGAGAGAGAACTTGAATACAACTCCAAGAGATGGTGGAGTGGTCAAAGTACTTCCCTTGAAAGGTAGGAGGTTGTGGTTCAAATTCTCCTACCTTAGGGACTCTAAACCTCTCTATTACCACTCAAAAATTACAATTGCCTCGCGTGTAGCCAACGGCTGCCAACGGTCGCCAAGGGAACCTTGGGTGCCAATGTTGCCAATGTTGCCAATGTATTGCCTAGTTCTTTGCCTTAGTCGACGCCTTAGTCGACCCCTTGGAGTAAGCCGAAGGAGAAAATGTGGGTGAAAACGTAGGTTCTGGTTCTGGATCAGAATCAGAAACCAAAACCGAAGACGGAACAGAAACAGAAACCACCGAAGGAGAAAACGTAGGTGAAAACGTAGGTTCTGGTTCTGGATCAGAATCAGAAACCGAAGACGAAACAGAAACCGAAGCCGAAGCCGAAGACGGAGATGGAGATGGAGATGGAGATGGAATTCAGAATCGCGAATAGAGAACAGAACCCTCTGTATTGACCCAAGAACTTCCTATAGAAACTAGCCAACCCAAGGAAAGAACGAACATCATTGACTGATTGTGGTGTTGGCAATTCTACTATAACTCTAATTCAAACAAACTTCCTATAGAAACTAGCCAACCCAAGGAAAGAACGAACATCATTGACTGATTGTGGGGTTGGCCATTCTACTATAACTCTAATCTTTTCGGATCCACATGCACACCTTCACTTGAAATAATATGTCCTAATATTCTAGCTTACGCTGAAAGAAATAACTCTTTTCCGGATTAGCATAAAATGTGTTTTCTCGTAACAAATGAAAAACTATTTCAAGATGCTTTTCATGTTCACTATCATTCTTACTGTAAACAAGTATGTCATCAAAGAATACAAGAAAAAAGCTTGGTAATCAAGGAAAAATATTGTTCATCATTCGCGCAAATGTAGCAGGGGCATTAGTAAGTCCAAAGGGCATTACCATAAATTCATATGGCCATTTTGAGTTCTAAATGCAGTCTTAAAAATATCACTTTGTGTCATACGAATCTGATGGTAAACCCGATTTAAGATCAATTTTACTAAAGACACGAGCTCCTCATAACTTATCTAAGAGATCATCTATTCGAGGAATAGGGTATCTATTCTTGATCGTGATCTTGTTAAGGGCTCTATAATCAATGCACATGCGATAAGTTTATTCTTCTTCTCTACTAAGAGAACTGGGGCTCCAAATGGGGAAGAACTAGGCCTTATAAGTCCTTTTTGTAATAGGTCTTTTACTTGAATTTCTATTTCCTTTTGATGTAGTGGGCCATGTCTATAAGGTGCTTTATGAGGAGGAGAACTACTAGGGACTAAGTCTATGCTATGGTCAAAGGATCCTCGAGATGGTGGTAGTTCAGAGGGATAATCAGACATAAAACAATCCTTATAAGTACTCATGAAAGGTTTATATGCATCTGGAAGTGTATGAGTATAATCATTGATGACATTGACAAAAACAATGCATGAGTTGAATCCTTTCCTAAATGCACGTTTTACTTGCGTGTGACTATCAATGGAAATGGCTAGAAATCATGCCGTGCAGACAAAGTAATGATTTGACCTTTGAAAGCAAACTTAAAGGTATGAGTATGGTAGTCAATATGTGGATTATAATGGTGACGAAAAGGCATACCTAGTATAACATCATAAGATTGCAAAGCTGCAATTAAAAATGTTCGTGAGTCAACATAAGGGCCTATGCTAATCGTAACATCTTGCACTTCTTGTGTTACATTATAACGACTACCTTGAAATGCAGCTTTCGCTTTATACAAAGAAGGAAACGTTTGTAATTTAAGTTCTTGTACTAATAAATGTGAAATGAAGTCATGTGAACTACCATCGTCATGTAGAATTTTAACTAGTTTGTTATTTATTGTACCCTGCATGCAAAGAAGAGAGTGTAGAGAGATATCGTTACCCAAGGTACTTAAATCCTTCTCTAGTGATTCCTCTGTCCAAACAGGAGGAATTTCTTCATTATAGACCTCCATGTTATGTAATCGAGCTGTAGCCGGTTTTATATGAAGAGGTTGCAATCTGCACCTTATTTTTGTATGTCCAGGTTTACCACAATTCCAGCAAGTGATTCGTGGTCGCTTCTGTTGGGCATTCACTGCTGAAGTTTGAAGGGTAGGTGGTTTGGTTGGTTCGAGAGATGAAGCAACGGGTGGAGTTGAGTAATTGGATTGTGGAGGACGAGGAAAACTAGGGTAAGATGGGGCATTAAAATTACGCTTCATAGGAAATGAAGGTTTAACAGGAAATGGTCGTGGACGTGGTTGTTGTAGACGGAGTGACTTGGTTATGGACTGGAATTCTTTTTCTGCATCATAAGCAAAAGATGTAGCCTCGTTGAGGGTTGTGGGTCGTAGGGTGTGAAGCTTAGCTTGGATTCCCACCTCCAAACCATCTTCGTATTTCTGCTGCAAAGATATCTTCTGATACATCTTCAAGCATTCGAACAAGTAGTAAATTTTGCCAGAACCGCTCCGTGTAAGTAGTAACCGTATCACCCTCCTTCCATGTAAGAGTCGTCCATGCACGTCAAACATGCAAATGGTATTGAGGAGGAAGAAATGAATCCTTCACGTTTTCTTGAAAAGCTTTCCAAGTTGTTGGGACACTCCGTACTGTGCCGCACGACATTCCACCAGAGTTGTGCTTTACCTACTAAATAGTTAGTGGAAATTTAATTTTTTCACTTTCAGCATACATTTCATCGGTATAAAAATCATCAAACTGCAACAACCAAGAAAGTACTAAAGGCCCATCCTTTCGGCCATCAAATCGTAGAAACTGGTAGTTTCTATTACCAATCTTTGAATGAGTAACATCAGATTGGGCAGACACAACAGCTTTTACTACTCTCATAAGGTTGTCTTCCTCAGCTTGCATCTTTTGGAGGATTTCATCATGTTGTCGGATCTCGTTCTGAGCTCCTTGAAGCTCATGCCGCAAGAGCTCTAGTTGTTGTTCAAGTGTTGCCGTAGGTAGGGGTGAATTACTGTAATCCTCCATGGTGCTCTTGGACCCTTGCTCTCACCCTTGGTGTATTGAACCTTCTTGTTTGCAACCTTGGTGTCTCGATCCCGTGTTCTCAACCTTGCTTGGTATCTTGAACACTCAATCAAGTGCCACCCAAGGATTTTGAAGGAATTCCCACTTCCAAGCTAGCTCATTGGAAAGTTCGTTCCGAGAGCTTTCCAACGGTATATTACACGCCTCAATCCGACCTACGGATTGAGAGATACACTTGATTCTTTCTTGGGTCCAAACTTTTAATTGACGCGCGCGCCTACTACAAGTAATAAAGAGAGAGAACTTGAATACAACTCCAAGAGATGGTGGAGTGGTCAAAGTACTTCCCTTGAAAGTAGGAGGTTGTGGGTTCAAATTCTCCTACCTTAGGGACTCTAAAACCTCTCTATTACCACTCAAAAATTACAATTGCCTCGCGCGTAGCCAACGGCTGCCAACGGTCGCCAAGGGAACCTTGGGTGCCAATGTTGCCAATGTTGCCAATGTATTGCCTAAGTTCTTTGCCTTAGTCGACGCCTTGGAGTAAGCCGAAGGAGAAAACGTAGGTGAAAACGTAGGTTCTGGTTCTGGATCAGAATCAGAAACCGAAACCGAAGACGAAACAGAAACAGAAACCGCCGAAGGAGAAAACGTAGGTGAAAACGTAGGTTCTGGTTCTGGATCAGAATCAGAAACCGAAGACGAAACAGAAACCGAAGCCGAAGCCGAAGACGGAGATGGAGATGGAGATGGAGATGGAATTCAGAATCGCGAACAGAGAACAGAACCCTCTGTATTGACGCGTGCAGAGCTCTGATACCACTGTTGTCAGGATCTTGCTCACGCTCAAACAGAGGTTATGAACGCAGAAAAACACACCCAAGAATAAATGCAACAAGAGACGAGAAAGAACGCAGATTGGGTGCAATCTCCCCCCATGCACTCTGTTTTGACAGTCCACAGAGTGCATGTATTTATAGGACTTTTGATTACGTCGAAAATAGTGGTTACATGAGGGCGGCTTCGAAAAGCAGGCGTGAAACTAAAAGTTGGTAACTTTTACAGAAAGCCATTGCTTTTAATAACAGAAACTGCGGTCTACAACGACCATTATTCTAACCATTACTTTTCTAACAATAGAACCTTCTACGCAGGTTTATTTACAAGCTAAATAATAATTATTCGGATTATTGATGTCCGCCCTTTCACGCCTTGCACGCTCCTCACGAACCTTCAGCTGCTATATCAAAAACATCAAAAACATATTAATACATTAATAATTTAACATTTTAAACAATGCCTTGATCAATAATATACAACAAGTACTTTTCAACGATGTATGCAGGAAATCTTCTCCCCCTATCTTACTTCTTTCATGCAAGTATATCTAGATGATTTCTCTTTATTTGGTAAGATGGTAGCACACCTGTATCATTTACGGTGTTGCTTTGAGAAGTGTCGTGAATACAAACTCTGCCTGAACCCAAACAAGTCTGTGTTTGCTGTTTCATGTGGTAAGCTGCTTGGCCATATTGTGTCTGCACAAGGCATACAAGTCGATCCAGATAAAATTGCAGCTGTGTTAGAAGCACCTGTGCCTACTATGCCGAAAGAAGTCATGCGATTCATGGGCCAAGTCAGGTGGCATGGTCCACATTTACGGTGGCTTGCTCATTTGGC
Source organism: Ceratopteris richardii (assembly GCA_020310875.1). Lineage (NCBI taxonomy): Eukaryota > Viridiplantae > Streptophyta > Polypodiopsida > Polypodiales > Pteridaceae > Ceratopteris > Ceratopteris richardii. Next base: position 103,856,533 of record CM035416.1, on the reverse strand, counting down.
AATACCTCTCAATAGATTAATAACCAGTACTCCGCGATAGTTTGTTTGGACTCAGGAATGTGAAACAGCATTTGATCGTCTCAAAGGCTTATTAACGCAGGTTCCAATTCTACAAGCTCTTGATTGGGAACGTCCATTTCATGTTTTTGTTGACGCATCAGATATCGCCATTGGGATATCGCCATTGGGAGTATCTTAATGCAACAAACTGATAAGTGGTTTCGGCTTGTTTATTATGCGGGTAGAAGACTTGCTCCTGCAGAAAAGAATTATTCAGTAATTGAAAGAGAATGCCTTGGTTTAGTATATTCTGTAAAGAAATTTCGGCATTATTTGTTAGGCCAAAAATTCGTCTTTCATGTAGATCATGCTGCGCTAGTATATCTGGTTCGGCAGCAGCATTTAGGTGGTCGTTTAGCGCGTTGTGGGCGCGATTTCTGACGACTGGCGAATCAATTCAGTCGCCTCGCTAACGGCGCACAGCGGGGTGCTTGGAGCAAGCTCAGGTGTGGAGGACTTCTTTCAAAGAAATCACTTGGTAAATCAATAAAACCAAACTTTCATCATATCTTAAGCACTTTAGAAATCATCCATTGATTACTTTTTATACAAAATTTTTAGCATTTATTATTGTAAGGAAAACTTTTCAATCATCATTTCGATTGTGAAAGCATAGTTTAAAAGAACAACTTGACTGTTGTTATTTGCAAGCATACATATTCATAGTACTACGGATTAAGGACTTTTAAACTATTAGTTCATCATGAAGATAAAATATCTAGAATTAAAGTCAAACGATAACCATTCGCATAACGGAAGAAATTCATTTGAACAAATAATTCATATATGAATTGGTCGAATTACTTCATGCAATACCTTAATCGAAGAAAGAATGCTCAAAAGAATATTTGTAGTGCAATGAGTATACTACATATACATAAAATTGAGTCAAAACTTTTGCGTTTCTCACGCTTCTATTGTAGCACACAACTCTGAAATCTATAGATACCTAAAGTCTAACTTCTATGAGTAAATGATAGTTCATTTGTTTTGTTCAACTTATTCTCAATCGATTAGCGATTTAACACAAACTACTTGTTCATTTCAGTGCTTATTGAAAGCCACACGTTATATGAATAAGCCAAATGGGATGTCTTTTGTCCAGTAAGGAAGAAGAACACCGGTCCAGAAATTACTCCAAAAAATGATCCTGTCCTTATTTAGGTAAAGTAAGTTCATTAAAAATCTAATCCGCATCATGCATCACCTTTTAATTTTTCAACGTCAAGTTTCAGTTTATGTTTTCTTATCAGCCACAATATTACTTTGCATGGATATTAAATGTGTGCCATGATTCGAACATACAAACCATATGTCAATAAGACTTTTTAAGTAAAATGATATGCTTACGTCTCACAGTTTTTGAAACTAATTTATCATATTAGCTGATGATAGAAAATGCAATTCAATCTTTCATATAGCTAAATTGTCGTCTGCACTAAAATTTTGTCTTGAACGAGTCTTGTTACACATGCGATTACACAACAGCGGAAGAGAAAAGGTCCAGCGCCTTGACACAGAAGGATTGACCTTTCCTCCAATAATTATGCAACAACAATATTTCACATGCAAATTTGTAAATGTAAACAATTCCAAGTTGCATACTTTTCAGAGTCGTTCCAAACCTGATGTTCATTACTTCTGACAAATTTTCTAATACCTATATCTTAATTTAAACACTCGTGGTGTAATCTCAACCTAAAGAGCTTTAATAAGGATTATACAAAAACACGTACCAACTTGTTATCACTACAGGTTGTAGTTGGATAGATAGCATCATTTGTGTTAACCCTGTACTCATATTAAATCAAGTTCGATCAGTTTGATAAGAACAGAAAAGTGCGATCATTAAAACATCACGTCTGATCATTTCGTCTCTGAATACATATGCAGATGACTTGTCACATCAATTCATGGAATTGTCCGTCTGTGTAGCTCTTCCTCCGTGTGATTCAGTCCATAAAAGTGTTACATAAATTCACAATCTACCTTTGTACTTATTTGACATATCTCCATACCTGATGTGCAGAGAACTGTCACTATTCATTTTAGGAAGGAGTTCTATAAAACATCGCATCTGACTAGCTTGAAAAACAAAAACATCATAGTTTAAATTGGAATATAATTGCAAACATCGTCGTCAGGGTTTCTTTTAGCAACCGTGAACGCTAGAACATAAAGTAAGTATTGAATTCATCAACATGAGAGCCCTACAGAACAAGGACGCGAAGCATAACGTGGAGATAGAGGAATCAGAGGACGGTCTTGCTGAACAGATTCGGAAAAAAAAACATATAAACATGTATGCATGAACGATCGCTGTTGGATTATGATCAGAGCATTCAAAATATTTTCAAAAAATCTTAGTGTTGTTGGATGGACTCATAATGGACCACGAAGTTATAATAATCAAAACATATTTTCAGAGTCGACTGTCAGAGTCATTCCATGCTATCGCATATACCTAAGAGCATCCATCCACGGAATATAAGAGGATTAACTGTGACCATACAAGCTAACATCTGCTCTACCTTTCATGCAGCTTGATCGCCACTTCCCTCAGATTCATATGTAAGCGCAGAAACAATACGATCAACACAGACCTTTGAAGCTGTTTCTGGATATTTTCTTCTGCACCACGATCAAGCACTCCAACTGTTAACCTTTTGATTTGCCTCCTACCCAAGACCCTTCTTCAGCGCCGAAGTACTAAGCATCATTTTCCCCATTCGTCCCCACTCCGAGGATGACTGCGACACCGATGAAAACCGCATCAACTGCCAGATACAAAACGAAAGTTGGCCTCCTTCTTCTAGTGAGCTGCCAGCCACCAAATATTCCAGAGCCCTCGAGAGATCCAGCTGCCTCCCCTTTCTCATGCAGAACTGCAGATTGTCTCATACTTTATTTTCCCTTCCCGAATATACTGACCTATTTCTTTGAAAAAGGAATCCCACGTATCATGATAATCAGATATTAGGAATCCCTCCACTCTCAAACTTTTCCCAACAATACGCATTAAGTTCCGCACTGCATAGCGTTCATAGTACTCCTCATTATACTGGGAAATCATGCCACATGCTAATATCCTCCCTTTAGTCTTCATGTTTTCTAATGTTGCCTCAAGCATGTGTCCTCCAACTTTGTCAAAGTACAGGTCGATTCCATTTGGAAAGCACTTCTTCAAAGAATTGCTGCAATCTTCTGTTTTATAATTAAATGCATCATCAAATTCGTATACATCCTTTAATCTTTTGACTTTCTCATCATTGCCTGTACTCCCAACAATCCTACATCCCTTTAATTTGGCAAGCTGACCAGCAATAAGTCCAACTGAACCCGCAGCAGCCCTACCCTTTCTTCCATCGATGTTGCCTTCACTTATATTTTTATACAAACTCTACACTTAGAGTTCACTCAAAACAAGCTTTTGAATCATGTACCATCATTGGGTGAAAATAAATGGATAAGAAAACTTATCATAAATGTTAGCATAAATCATTTGATGGGTTTTCATAATAGAATTTTTGATCATCCATTGTAGTGAATATCAAAACCCTGTTGTTCTCTTCATCCGCTTTGGGTTGAATCATCAGATATAGCCTCTCATGCATATCACCTGCCAAGACTTCATCAAGTTAGGGAGATAAAATTCTCTCCGACAGCGTTGGGTTCTATTATTACAAGAGTTTGATTACGAAGTAATCCATCGACCTTGAACTGTACATGCATTAGCAGATTTCCTTTCTCGGTTCGATTCTGGTGAAGCTCCGGTCGGTGTTGATGACACCACACCTACAATTTATGTTACTGAACCAACTACTGATGAATCTGCAGAACCTCCTGTGACATCTACTTACTATGATCAATTATTAGCCTTTCTTACTGATGGATATCTTCCTGCTTAGACTTCTCCTACAATGCGTAGGAAAATTGCAGTTTACAGTTGCCGATTTCGGTTGATTGCTGGAGAATTGTATTATATGGATCACACTAGAGTCTTACTTTGTTGTATTCCTCCACATGAAGTTAAATCAGTTATCATTCTGGCACATTCCATACCTTCCGGTGGACATTTTGCAGCAGATTTAACGCACCGGAAAATTATGCAAAGTGGGCTTTGGTGGCCTACCATGTACAAAGATGTATCTCAGTTTGTCAAACAGTGTGACAATTGTCATCGGTCTGGACAACCTTTACAACGATATTTTTTCCTCTCCAACCTGTATTACCATTGGAGCCTTTTTAGAAATGGGGTCTTGACTTTATTGGACCAATCACACCTCCAGCAATCCTTAGCAACAACAGATATATTCTGACATGCACAGATTATGCTACAAGATGGGCAGAAGCTTGGGCTTTACAGTCCGCTATAGCTATTTTGGTAGAAAAATGTTTAATGACAGACGTATTTCCACGATTTGGGTTACCTTTAGAACTTGTGACTGATCAAGGCACACATTTTGTTAACAATTTAATGAAAATGCTCACACACTCTTTGCAGATTCTGCATAAATTCAGTTCTCCTTATTATCCTCGTGCTAATGGCTTGGCTGAAAGTACAAACAAGACCTTGCTGAATATGCTTCGAAAACTGATTCTGGAATCACCAGAAAGATGGGATCAATTACTACCTGTAGTATTATGGGCATACTAGACTACTTACAAAGTTGCCACCGGACTGACTCCTTTCAAACTTGCATATGGAATGGAGGCAATTGCACCAATGGAACTTGTAGTACCAAGCTTACGTGTGGTCATCTCTCAGAAATTGTTACCTGAAAATTCTTTGCCTTTTCGGTTGGACACACTCAGAGAACTAGATGAGCATCGCTGTGAAGGTTTTCTGACTCTTCAAGAAGTGCAGTTGTGGCAAGCTCGTACACATGATCGGTATCTAAAAACTCCAGTTTTTACGGTAGGGCAACTTGTGCTGTTTAATAATTCAAAATCAAATCGCTCTGTAGGAAAATTTAAGTTACGCTGGTTTGGTCCTTACCGGATTACTGAACAAGTGGGCCCAGCAACTTTTTGGTTGACTACTTTGACCGGAATTCCTCTTTCGAAGGTGATAAATGGTTCAAAGTTGCGGCCGTATCATCAAGCGCCTGATTCGCACTGAAGTGTCTTGCGGTTGCCACATATTTTTCTTTTTTTTCTTTTCTTTTCCTTTTTAGTTTTGTGTGATTAATAAAATAAGTCTGTAAATATCCTCGTTTCATACCTAATTATGATCAACAGCCGCCTTGCATTATCGTTCTGCTCATGCATGCACACCAAAGTTATGAGATCATCATTTCAACATCGTGCGATGATTAACAAATTTCAATTGCTTCTCGCTACCAAGTATCTACTTAACCTTTTTTGTTTTGCTGTTAATCGCTATTGTGTCTGCGTGCTCTGTGTGATTGTGCTATCTGTATACCTTGTGCAATTGTGTTCGTGTGCTTGTGTGTGTGCAACATGCAAGCGTTAGCAAACTTTGCTGCGTTCCGTGATGGACTCCCTGCAGATGTAGGTGAGTTCTTGCGAATTCGTGGGTTGGCCAATTTTGCTGAACTGCCTTGCCATTTAGTGGATTGTCACCCAGTCTATGCCCAAATCATCGCTGCCATCGCTGCCACACCTGCTACAGAGCAAAGTTGGGCAATCACCTCCTTACCATCTCGTACTGTAATAACTTTTCAGACTTTTGTTGATGCATTCCGCCTCTCTACGCAAGGTCGAAAGAATGGACCTAATCTACCGATAGCCACAATGAACCAATTATTCCCTAGGCACTCTTCTAACGAATACGCTATCCTTTGTCGCCCTGAGCCTGAACGATCAGCATTACAGTTCTTAGTCGCTATCCTCAACCTGCAGAAGCGAACATATGGCATATCTCGCCCTTTTTATTCAGTAATAGATATGGCTGCCAGAGAACCTGTAAACTTTGCATCTTACTATTTCCGTCGCATTCACAAAGAATGCGTTTTGATAATTAAACAGGTCAATAAGGGAGATATGCCACGATCGAGATTACCACACATCATCTCCTTTCTGTTTCCGGAAATACAAGCAGCACAACCACTACCCAGAGGCCCAGTATTACACCATGAAGAATCTGCGCAGCTACTGGAAGATGATGAAGAAGATGACAAAGAAATTTTCCACCTCCTCCGCCGCAAAAGAATCAGAATAAGTTCATCTGACAGTGAAGTACAGGGTTCAGCCGCAGATGATAAAGCAGGTAACAATGAAGAGGAAGGGAATGAAGATGAGACTTTCCATGACATAGCAACATCCATGCACCAGGATTCTTCAGCACAGTCATCTCAGGACCTGATAAAGACATCTCTTCCAAGGACGAATCACAACAACAATCCGAACAGGAAAAGAATGAAGATGGGCAACATATTATTAAAGATATTTTCGACGAATTGATTAAGGTAGTAGAGTTTGCAGTTGTCAATCCTAGAGACACTGAGCAACAAACCACCGAAAAGGTACTACAATCTGACACTGTTCTTCTCACTTCTCTACCCGACAATCAAGCTGAACCCATTGTCCTTGACGAACCCACCGCTTCATCATCATCCTCATCGAATTACTCTCCCCCCTCTTCACATCAACTTCTGACAGCCTCATCATCTCAACAACGTCCCCCTCTTCCAGTTCCTATAATTCCTATGATTTCTGAACTCGCATCCATGGGTCAGATGTTAATTCAATTATCACAGCAAATACCAGTACAAATGAAGGAAGTAACTGATAACATTTGAGATGAATTTCAGCACAAGGTTGATGTCTTGGAGGCAGACATCACTCCTCTACAGGAAGAGATCGATGCGGTCAAAGCAGAAAATCATCATCTGCACTACCAGATTACCCAGCTCCAAGCCAAACTTGTAGAACAGCAAACAATAATCAGTCAACGAGATGCGGCAATGGCTGAAGTCCGAAAGAAAGATGAGTTATTAAGTGTTGCAGATGCAGAATTAGTCAAGTTGAAGCAGATAGTCCAAGATAAAGAGGATGCCCGAATAGCAATAGGAAATTTGTTAGAAGAAACTCGATAGCAACTTGATGAAGTGGTACAACGCGGACAAGAGATGCACGATTTGGTTAACAAGACTAATGAAGAACTCTAGAGAACCAAGTTTGATTTATCTGAAGTAAAAATTATTCTTAAACGCAAATTGACCATGGAAGCTCAATTACAGAAAGAGATAATAGGGATCAGAAGAGAGCGTGATGCTTTTCATCGAACAATCCAATTTCAGAATCAGGAGATAGAAAGAAGAGAGTATCAACTGGATACACAGAAAGAATGACTCTCCCAGATTGATAAGCAAATTGCCGACATGAAGGTTACCAGGGATGCCGCTCTGTCGAATGATTTTTATTTACAAGAAGATTTTCTGCAGACACAAGCAGAAGTTTTGATGACTCATGTTATTTCTTTAAGTTTAGTACGCACAGATGCCCAGCTTGTAGAACCAGACATTTTGAAGCAAATGATAGAATCATTGAAGAAGAAAATTGCCCGGACTTTTAGATTAGCAAGATCTATGTATTTAGAAGGTATAATTGACGAGCCGTAAGATTTTTTGTAAACCTGCTGGTTCAAGTCCCATCGTGCGTGCCAGTGTAAGCCGTTGGATCGACAATTGTAAAATCTGACTCTTAACAAACCGAAAGGTCGTTGCGTAAATGTTGCAACCTTGATTGATGTTGTAACATTTTTATATAAATCAATGAAATAGACACTTTCGGTGACGATTAGTTGGATCACCAGACTGTCTGTCTGGGTGATTGATCTGTAACGTTGCTGTGGTGTGCGTTTGAGTAATTCTGAGTATGCTGTTCTTGTCTCTGTCCTGTTTGTTTATCGATACCTGTTCGGTACGGATTGGGGTTAGGGTAATATTCATAGTAAGTTAAGAGTTGAATTATTGTTTCGCTGAAGGTATTACTGTGAGTCTGTGTACGGTAATGTTTACCTTATGATTCAGTTACTGAGAGAGTCTTAAGCTGTGTATGAATCGGTACTCTGTGCATGAACTGTCATGTGAGTAAGTCTGGCAAGGAAGAGCCAGAGTTTTCTGTTAGTGAGATGGATTAGCACACTTGTTCGAACTACTGTCATGTAAGTGAGTTGAATTGGGAAAATCAAGCATAGGGCCTCTGTTTAACAGACCCCTTCCACTCCCAAGAACCCGATATATGTTTAAACGCGTCTCTGAGGGCAAGACCCACGTTTAACAGAAACCCTTGGGAAAGTGTCTCCATGAGTGTGGTTTGAACCCTTGAGTTATTTGGATTTATATACTCCCAATTGAAGGGTTTTGACCCTTAGGATTGATATTTCCTAAGGGTATGGTATTTAACCCTTAGGGAGGCCTCTCAAGCCTTGAGACTTGTACGTACAAACTTGGGAGAAGTCCTTTTAAGAATCCATGTGAAGGCCATGTGATTTCCAAGGTTATAAGGCCTTGGATTAGAATCCATGTGGAGAGGACACTTGGCAAGCTCTCCTCACATTTCCCCCCTTGGCCTTGAGGTATATATATGGGTGGAGTTGGTTGGGTGGATACGTGCATCTCTCACCCCTTGTGGGTTTGATTAGACTTAGAATGTGGTCTCTCTTAGTAGTAATGTTGTTCTCACAACACTGAGTGTTGATAATTTCTTTGTCCTTGGACTCCCAATTTTTTTGCTACCAGCTCCGCTAATTCCTCCACATTACTGGAGTTGGAGGTAATTGTACTATGAGAGTCTTCTGATTTAGTGGGGCTGGGCGTGCTCTTGAGATCTTCAGCTAGATTGTCTTCTAGGTCAATACACTCTTGAAGACACTCACTCAGGGTTTGTAACCTCTTTACGTAAACTAGTGTTCTTAGGGTTCCATTCGTGAGTCCATCCAAAAATAATGAAATCATTTTTTGTTGAGTGGGTCTTTCCGCAGCTGGACATCTATCAACATATTGGTTGAATCTTCGGGCGGCAGTTTTCAGAGTTTCATTAGGGTTCTGTTTAAAGCTATGGATTAAAGACGCAGAATTGTGTTTAATCCCTCTCTTAGTGAATTCCCCAATGAATTCTTGAAAAAATTGCTCCATGTTTCCAAATTGGTTGGGGTCTAATGGCTCGAACCAAGTCAGAGCCGTTCCTGTGAGGGTGAGTCTGAAAGACTCATACTGCATGAAGAAGTCATCTACTTGTTCCGCTCTTAGAACTTGTTTAAACTCGACAATGTGATCGTAAGGTTCTCCCAATCCGTCATAATGATTTCTCACGCATTTGGCCACCTGAATTGGTCTCAATCTTCTCATTGGCTCTGGCGGTCTAGGCATTACAGGGAAGGCAGGAACTGCTGGTCTAACTGGGGGTATTCCAGGCTGCCCTCCTACTGATGGTCATGGTCTTACTGGTGGTCGGTATTGATTACCTACTCCAGGGTGGGTTTGATTGTGTGGTTGCACTCCTGGAGTAGCGAATTGTACATGGGTTTGGTTTTGAACACTCCATTGGCTCGTTTGTCCTGACATGGTGTGCTCTACCTCTTGTTGGGTTACAAAGGGGTTCTGAGAGGTGGTTGCCTACTCTCGCTGAGGGAATACAGGAAAACCCATGTATTTCAATTGAGCCCTGTCTATGGCATCTACCAACCAATATCTCCTGTGGTTCTTATCTAGGTATGTTATTCTAGTCTCGTCTTCTGGATCCTTTAGTTCATAAAATGTCATCGGGCTTTCTTCTCTTCCTGGGGCAGGTGAGTCAGTTTGAAGCAACAAGTCCAAACCATGGATCAAATAGATTTCTAGTAGGTAGTCATCTTGAGGTATCAAGTCTCCTCTCAAGACTCGTGTCACTTGGGACTTGCCTCTAGGAGTCGTCGCGAACTCCTCGGGGTTTGGTCTCCCTGAGTTTTCTTGTCCTACTAGCTCTCCCCTCTCATTGATCAATTCAGGGTATTCCGTCACTACATAGATGTGACCCAGCTTATCCATGTATGCTCCTCCCTCATACTTAACAGCTGGTCTAGGCACAACTGTTGCATCCATGGAAGTCACCATCCTAGCCACAGATCTATTTAATCCATCCAGGTAGATTGGGATCTCTTGGGAATTAGTGGAAACATATTGTAAAGAAGTGCGATACTCTCCTTCTACAGTGGTCATGAAGTTCCTACCAGGAGTGGGGCCCTGCATGTCTTCAGAAGCCATGGGTATCTCCTCCTCCGAGTCACTAGAGGTGTCTAAATAGACTGAGCGGTGACTGACCAGAGCGGCACTTCCTACAGAAGATATGACACTTCTTCGGCTACTTAGCACCCTTCCCGATCTCAAGTTCATTCACCCTCCTGGGACTCTCTAGGTCTCTGAAAATGGCTTCTCAAAAGCCTCAAATTAGTCTCTGAAAAATGCTTCAAATGCCTTGGGCGATACCACTTTTGGTGATACTGCTTCAAGCGATACCGTTGTAGGTGATACAAGACTGTTCACGATACGATATTGTAGCCACACGTGATACGATACTACTGTTGGGCACGATACGATACCAGAAAATTGGCCGATACGATACTATGGTTACTGACGATACGATATCACTTTTAGAGACGATACGATACGAGATTCTGCACGATACAATACTAACTCTGAAGGCGATACCATACTGGTTCTCCTGGCAATACGATACTTCCAGAGTGGTTGATACGATACCAGTATCCAGTTGTGATACGATACCTATGTGCTAGCCGATATGATACCAGAAGCTATGGTGATACGATACCAAGATTGAGACGATACAATACTGAAAACCCAGGTGATACAATACCACTTTTTGGACGATACGATACCAAAAAGGGCACGATACGATACTGACCTGCTTACACGATACGATATCATAGCAGGTGGTGATACGATACCTCAAGCGGTATCACGATACGACACCGGAATGAGAGACGATAGGATACTTGAGGGCTGCACGATACGATACTACTGCAGGTGGTGATACGATACCATCGACCTACGCGATACTAGATGCTCTGGCGATACGATACCAGAGAACCGCACAATACGATATCAATGCAAGTGGCAATACGATACCACCAACTTGCACGATATGATACTAGTATGGTATCACGATACAATACTGGGACAAGCCACGATACGATACCACAGGTGGACCAACGATACGATACCACCTTTGTAAAGCCTGATCGCGATACTAACCCGGCGATACGATACCACTAGTGGTATCGCGATACCAAGGCTGGTAATCGACGATACGATACTTCGGCGAGTATCGCGATACAAGGGAATTTCTGGTATCGTGATACCAGAAACTCAACCGATGGCGATACTCAAGCCAAAATACCTCAAAAATCAAAACTTTTTCTTCCCCCTTGCACTTCTCTCACCCCTCTTCAGTTCTACACCCTTGTTTCACAAAAAGAAGTCCTCCAAACACTCTATTCTCCCCCCGCGATACCAATCGGAACCTTAATCACGTGTAAATGAAGATTTTCATAACTTTTGAGATTAAGGTTTGTAGGTAACTTACCCTTAGGTTGCACTACTCAAGCCTTGAGGTCACTAGGTGAGTGTGAGGGCTCAGTTTGCATGATACTGATTGGACGATACCGGTCACTGCGCTCAGACGATACTGCTCTCTGAACAAGTGAGAAATTAACTAAAATTTTTGGTTTTTATACTTTTTGGTGACTGAAACTGAACTACACTAATTTGGCAATTTTTTTGGGATTTTTCTTAGTGGTCTTGACTTACTCCTACTTCACTCCTCTTCTCCTAACCTAACCCTAACTCTTCCTTCTCTCCCTTCCTACTAACCCTAAACGTAAAAACTCATTACACACACCTCCGGGATGTGAAATAACAAGTGCTGAAATGGTGGACTACTTGCCACTAAACGAGTTCACTTCTACAAGTACAATTCCATCACTCTCGAGCTATAACCATCACGAAGGCACCTTGGCTGAGTGTTCCTCAGCAACGGCGCCAAAAACGTGTGTACCTAAGTCAAGAAGACTTAAGGACTTGTGCCAAAGAGACTAAATCCCATTTGCCACACAAGTGCGTATAGTGGGAAATTGACACACACTTATTTGTCAATCCTATCAAACGACCTAACCAAGTGTATGAGGACATGTGCACACGTGATGGAAAATGAAGCGGTTCAGCTTATATGTGTGAGAAAAGACTAATCCACCTCTCTAACTCACTGAAATACCGAAAGTGTCTGTCGCGATACCACTTACATCAGTTTTCACTAAATCGAGGATTTCTCTCAGCTCCGAACTCCGAATATGACCAATAGCGGGTTCCTTTTGAAGCTCTTGATGCGACGCTTCTATTGGAGGTGTTCACTCAATTCTCACAACCGTGCTTCAAGTTATGATCAAAATAGTGAATGGCGAGAAACACCCACACTCACTCCACGACTCCTACAAGCTCACACACACTACAGTAGCTCAAAAACAATGGGGAGGGGTAGACAACAATCCTACACACAGATTCCAAGCATTACACACACATAGAAGATCAATGAGAAGATGGAAATCTGCAAGAAAGAAGCAAATTCGAAAATCAGGAGTTCTTCACAATGGCAAAAAGTCTCTACAAAGAGTCACAAAGTGACCTATATACATGTGCCCTAGTTTTGGTCCTTTCACACAAGAGACCGGCACTTTATTACTGAAAAGTGAATTTCCTACTAATTTACAAGGAATAAGTTACAATGATTTGGGATTATGCATATAGAGGACTCCTTTAGTACATTTACATGGCTTGAGGGAATTTCCTAAGACTTTGAAGAAGAAAAATATGCCCATTAATTTGAAAATTTTGGGGCTCTCCTTTCTCATGCCACTTTGCTCTGCAACAACTATCTTCATACTTCTCATCAAATACAGGGGCTAGGAAGAGCCAACTTTGGATGGAGTTCAAAACCTTGAAGAAGCAACTAAAGCAAAGTGTAGATGACTATGTGACCAAGATGAAGGATATAGCTAACCAAGTTGGGAGCATTGGAGAAGAAATAGAAGAGGAGCACATAGTAAGGTAGATCATAAATGGCATCAAGGCTGATGACAAATGGGAGTCCTTCACCACAACAATGGACCTATATATGGACATGCATATAGCTGACCTCAACACATTGATGGGGAAACTCTTCACACATGAGACAATGCTCAACAAGAATGGAGATAACTCTAGAGGTAATCAATCTTCTACCCTTTACATAGATAGAAATAAGAGTAAAGATAAAGGCAACGGTAAAAGGAATGAAGAAGAGGCAAGTACCTCTCAAGTAAACTTCATAGGTAGAGGAAGAGGTACTAGAGGAAGGGGTAGAGGAGGAAACCAAGGCAAGGTGAGATCATACAACTCTTCACCTTGTAATATCTGTGGCTTGACCAATCATACCACAGATGAGTGCTTCAAGAACACAAAGAATCAGAGAGAAAGAGGCTTCCACAGAGGAGCTATGTACAATCCAGAGGCAGGTTCAATAATGGAGGAAGCAATGACCATCATAATTACAACCAAGGCTACAACAACAACAGATATCAAGGAGGTTTTAGTAGAAGAGACTACAACAACTACACAGAAGATCAAGAGTATTTTTTTATCGATCATGAACATGACATAAAAGCAAGGTAAAGATGATGAACATTTATTGTATATTGATTCTGGTTGTTCCAATCATGTGATTGGAAATGTAGCATTGTTATCTGATCTTGAAGAACCTAAAGGGAAGCATGAAGTCTAGACATGTGATGTTACTAGGCCCTCTGTTAAGAACATTAGAAATCTTAAAGCATCTGATGGTAACATGAACCTCTTAAATAAGGTATTATATGTGCCAACCATAACAAAAAACCTAATAAGTGTTGGGTAGATTGTTGAGAAGGGCTTATAGGTTAGATTCACAAGGCATGGATCATATGTGGATGAACCTCAACAAGGCTTCAAGAGGATTGCAAAAGGTGAGAAATCTAGTAGACTCTTTACATTTGAAGTTGTGAAGATACCAAAAATATTGCTCTCTTCAATTACAAAGATCAAAACCTATCTGAATTGGAGATATGGCATAAGAGACTAGGCCATATAGGTGAAAGGACACTAAAGAAAATATGCAGGGATTAGAGTGTACCTGGCATTCCAAATGTGTCCAAGCAACACATGATCTACAAATGTGGAGCATGCTAATTTGGCAAATCACATAGGCAACCATTCAATAGAAAAGGATACATGTACGAAGACTACGTGGAGCTTGTGCACACAGATGTGTGGGGTCCAAGCAGAGAGCCATCAATCTCATGATCAAGGTACTATGTTTCATTCATAGTTTACTATAGTAGATGGACAATACTTTACTTTATGAAGCACAAAGATGAAGTTTTCACTTGTTTCATGAAGTATTTGGCATTGATTGAGAATAAAATAGGTAGAAGCTTGAAGAGGCTAAGATCTGATGGAGGTGGTGTGTATTTCTCACATGAATTTGACTCCTTCTTACAAGATAGAGACATAAAGAGAGAGGTTACAACAAGGTACACTCTTGAACAGAATGGACTGGCAGAGAGAAGGAATAGACTAATAGTAGAGATCAATGTTGAATGAAAAGAAACTTCCAAATTACTTATGGGCAGAGACTGTTTCCTCAGCCACATGCTTAATTAATAGGCTTCCATCCAAGTCCTTGGATGGAATGACAGCTTATGAGGCACGGAATGGCAAGAGACTTCCCTAGACCATTGTAAAATCTTTGGGTGCATTGCTTATGCACATATACCCTCAACGATTAGAGGAAAACTTGATCCAAAAGCGGAAAGATGTATATTCATTGGCTATGACCAAAATCAGAAAGGATATAGGTTGTATAATCCCACTAACAAAGGATTTATGGTTAGTAGGGATGTGATGTTTGATGAAAATAACTCTTGTTTTGAAGATGATTGCAGGAAAATAAAGCTACCCTATGACTTGGAAAGTGATTTTCCAACTTTGACTCAAAAAGAACCACAAATATCAGAACATGTCAACTCAAAAGATAAAGAACAGATTGACTTCAAAGCTTGGAAGTGCAAGGGCAAGACAAAATTTAAACAATTTGAAGACATTCCAAAGTCATCCAATCAAGCACTTAGAAGATCTCAAAAGGAGAGTAAGAGACCCATAAGGTATGGCTATGACACAGCACTAGTGACCAAGCATACTATATACATGGCTAAAGATTCTATGTCAGAAGAGCCTTCTTCATTTGAAGATTCCAATAAGAAGGAAGAATGGAGAAAAGTTATGCAAGAAGAAATTGAAGCACTTCAAGAGAACAGTACTTGGGATTTGGTCCCCAAGCAACCAAGCATGAAGGTAATAGGATCTAGGTGGATTTACAAAGTAAAGAAGAATTCAAATGGTTCAATCAACAGGTATAAAGCAAGGCTAGTAGCAAAGGGGCTTGCTCAAACCCATGGAGTGGATTATGAGGAGACCTACTCACCTATGGCTAAGACGCCAACAATCAGAGCTTTAGTAAGTATTTCTACTTCAAAGAATTGGAACTTGTATCAATTAGATGTTAAAAATGCATTCCTTAATGGTTGGATCTCTGAAGAGGTCTACATGGCTCAACCACCAGGATATATGTATGCAAATTAAAGAAAACACTTTATGGTTTAAAACAAGCTCCTAGAGCTTGGAACCATAGACTAGTCACATATTTACAGTACAAAAGTTTTATTGCTAGCAAAGCATATTCTTCTTTGTTCATAAAGAAGACTAACTTAGAAGCTATTTATCTATGTGTTTATGTGGATGATATTATGATTAGAGGGAATAATGCCAATGGCATCAAGCAAATCAAAGCTAAGATTTTGGAGGAATTTAAAATTAGTGATCTTGGTTTGTTAACATACTTTCATGGATTAGAACTTGTATATTCAGATTCTGGTGTCTTTTTTACTCAAAGGAAGTACATTCATGATTTGTTGGTTAAATTCAAGATGGAGAACACTAAAGTTGCAAGTACACCCATGGAACTCAATCAGAAACTTAGTTCTCATGAGGCAGAACTACTTAAAGATATAATAGGTTATTTAAGGCTTGTTGGCAGTCTCAATTATGCAACCGTAACAAGAGTGGACATATGCTATGGAGTAAGTACATTACGTCAATTTATGCATACACCAAGAAAACCCCACATGGAAGCTGCTAAGTGGATCTTAAAATATCTAAAGGGTACTGTTGGCATACAAGTCATAAGAAGAGGATACAGGCACAATGGAGCAGTCATGCACAATACGGCAACAAGGCCCAATCATTTTTTTCTAAACTATTTCCAACTCAAGTGATTTTCATCACTACACACACATTGTAAATCCCATTTTTGGTAGAATAGACTCAATTTTATTCAAGCCGAGGATTCCTCAAGCTTGAGGAGTATTAGAATTAGCTACATACCAATTTTCATAATTTTTAGACTCTGTTGAGCCCTCAAATAGGCTCTAGAACCTAATTTTTAACTAGGCCAGACACTAAGTCAAGGCCAAAGCTAGTCAAAAAACTATAAAAAGAGCTAGAGAGCTCATTTTTGGGGTTAGATTGTTAGTGATTTGAGCTTATGTAAGAGACTTTTTGACTAATGCAAAGAACTCCATTGTTCCTCTCCTTGTTCTTGCCTTGTGTGCGCGTGTGTGTATGTGTATGCATGTTTGTGTACTTCTCACTCACACACTTGTGTCACCACTTGCTCATAGTCTTCATACTAGTCCTCACGTCTCCACAGATTGACAATTATGAGGTGGATCTCCTCATGTTGGTGCTTTCCATTGTGCTAGAGACACCAAATTTGGCATCGTTGTTGGGGAGAGAGCTTCGAGGACGAGCGTGTGATGGTAGGATGTAGAGTTGAGACATTAGAGTCATAGGTAATATCCTTTCATCCTTATTTTTCTTCATTTTTTCTAGTTTTTTGCATCACTATCATCACCATCATCATCCTCACCATCTCCCACCTCCATCTCCATCTTCACAAAAATTCAGTTTTTTGGTCATATTCCACTCCCCACCTCATTCCCCTCATTTCACTCGTGAGAGAGAGTGAGCCAGAGCTTGCATGTATCTGTTTTTGTGTGTTTTTTGAGCTTTTGCTGTAGGTTCTAGCTGTACCACCATCTCCAATAGTTTGCGCAGGTACGATAGAACTCTGCACAAGTCCCGAGACGATGACCTCTATCTATCACGACAAACAAAAAAACTTAGTATTTTTTGAATGCATGCTTGGCACGATAACCTACACCATTAGAGCACTCCAAATCACTAGAAGTTTCCAAAAAAAATGCATTTTTTTAGTCTATCGCGACAGACAGAGTCTATCGCGACAGACAGCACCCCACGACAGAGGTCGTCTATCACGACGGACACCGTCTATCGCGACAGACAGAGCCCACGATAGATGATAAACACGGTCTATCATGACAGACACCCATCTATTACGATGGACAGAGCCCCACGATAAATAGTGTCTATCGTGACAGACACTATCTATCGTGATAGACCAAAACCACGATAGATGACAGACCCCATCTATCGTGACAGACACCCGTCTATCGTGACAGACAGGACCCATGATAGATGATAAACACGGTCTATCGTGATAGACACCCGTCTATCACAATAGATAGAGCCCCACGATAAATAGCGTCTATCGCAATAGACACCATCTATCACGACAGACCAAAACCAGGATAGATGGCAGACCCCATCTATCGCAAAAGACACCTGTCTATCGGGACACAAAGGACCCTACGATAGACCCCATCTATCGTGACAGACACCGTCTATCGCAATAGATAGACCCACGCGATAGACACCGTCTATCGTGATAGACAAGCATTTTCGGCAAAAAAATAAAGGGGTAATTTTTTTGAAAATCTAGGATAAACTTCGAGCATATTTGCATACTCAATTACTCATACACTTACAAAGGCCTTAGAAAAATGCACTAAACTCCTGAAAGGTCCTGATTGTCTGTTTTAACCCCCCTAAACCTTGACCTGCCATAACTTTTTCATATGAAATCCGTTTTTTGAGCTCTAGAGCTTGTCACAAAGCTCGTGGTGAATACTACACGCTCTGTGACCCTCTGTGGGGTAGGTACACCAAGGGGAGAAATTTTTTTTGGCAATACAAAAGGGGGAATAAGGGTCATTAAAAGTGTCTGAAATAGCTTGTCTATCAATTGAAGGTAAAAATTTGAGCTAAACTTGGAATTTTTACAGGATCATCGAGAGCTTTTGAAGAATTCAAAGCAAGTGTCATTGTGTGCAGGCTTGGGAACGTGCTTCCTGGGAAGACAAGTGTAGCAAGGAGAAACGACTTGAGGTTGGAACATCTCTCAACCCCCTCAGTCCATTCTTAGCTTAGGATAAGTGTGAGTAGTTGTCTTGATTGACTAGGGGTACGATAGGAATACTCAAGTTCTAAGAGCCTCTAATTTCTCAAGTCTAAGAATAGGTTAAAGTGCAGTCAAGGGACAACTTAAGGGAAAAGGACTTAAACTAAGTGGACGAAGAACATCAAGTATGACACACTTAAGTGCTTCCTGACGACGCTTAATTAAAGATAAGAAAATACATACAAAGGAACCCAAAGGGAACAAGTGATTGTTATCAAAGAATCAGCAATGTGGTTGTACAAGGATCATTGGGTTAATTGGAAGGGCGTATGAACATTAGATCGGGAAGAAACCTAGAGAGAGACCATCAAACTATCATCCGAGGCTAGTGTCAACCATACAGACAGATCTTGGGCCCAACAGTTGAGTGATTACCCCTAGGCTTTAGACTCAGAAACCAGTGACTCTGAGATTTCTTACAGCATGGAGAGACCCATGGGTAGCTCAGGAGTTGCGTACCTAGAGAAACCAGAAGGTCCCTACAAGACTCAATTGGAATATATCTAGACCAACTGCTTAGGTGCACGCATCTATGAGAATGGTCTAAGAAGGTCTGTTATCCTAATTAAAAACCTGAATCAGCCCATTGGACTAGAACACCTGGTAGTCAAGTTCGAAAATGGTTCCTACATAGATAAAGAAGGAACAATGTATGTGGTCAACAGTCAACCTAAAAGGACGGATGAATTCCGCAATATAATATCTAAACCTGAAATAGGTGACATAGAGCAAGGGAATTTAGGAAAGGAGCCAAAAACGCCTCGAGCCAAGTCGGTTCTGATTAGAATAATCACTTTAGAGTGGGTTCCCTAGGACAACAGGAGCATAGATTTGCTCGTGAATCGACAGGCGGATGAGGCTTTTTGGAGGTATAAGCCTGAGAAGCTTGATGAACTATGAGCCCTTACCCTATATGAATTGAAAGATCTTGATAGCCTAGGCAAAGTGACCTACTTAGATGATGCTTCAGAGAGGATCTTTGTGGTCTAAGCATGGAAGACACGCATACACTTGGAAGGGTGAATTTGTTTTTCCCCAACCTCGATCCACTGTGTCTTATGGTCACTAAGGAGCTGGAACATCTCAGGCTCATGGAACTCAAAGAGAGAGGAGTAGAGATAGACTCGAGGTGATCTTTGCTAACCCACTTGGAAGAGAGAGAACGAGGACAAACACTGATAGGATGGACAGGGAGAGACATAGGGACCCATGAAATCCAAGAAACCCTTGGCCTAACTCTCAAGAACACTGCATTGACTTGGTTTCAACCACTTCACCAAGATGAGTACAGAAATATAGACCAACTTCTTGAAGCGTTCATCACTAAGTTTTCTAAGAGTGGCATTAGGCATAACACATCTTCCTTGATATACAGCTTCAAGCAAACACCCCAAGAGACAGTGAGGCTCACAGGAAGAAGGTTTAGGCAATACCTAGAGAGATGCGTTGCTCCAGAGTTACCCACTCCAACCAAACAAGTGGCCTTATTTCTAGACGGATTGTTAAGTACCAAACTGAGATCATATGTGTACTTGAAGGACCCTAGATCCATAGAAGAATGTGTACGCATGTGCATAGACATTGAGGATAATCTAAGGGATGAATTAGAGCTCTCAAAGATCTATAAAGATGCAGATAGTTCTACTAGCCTCACTGACCCACAATCCACATCAATTGAGGATCTAGCAAAAAGGTAGCTCAGAAATTAGGTGTTTCTAGCAAGAAAATTCCTAGATTTGCCCTAGGGAAACGATGCTACACCTATGGAGGAGACCATATAGCTAGTGTGTGCCCTATCATGGCTCAACCCCAAGTTAATCCTAACAGCCAATATTGCACCATAGAAAGGAGATACACCTATCACACTACACAAGACTGCCCATATAACAAACAAGCTGTTAGACAAAATCATCCTCAGTCATATCCACAACAAGGAAAATACCAGAATCAGTACCCACAACAGCAATATGGTATGCCCTAGCAAACCTATCAATCACCCTATCAAGGGCAGAAAAGACCTCAACCAGTCCTAGCGCAGCAAACCCCTCCTCCAGCCAATGTTATTCCAATGAAGTATGCAGCTATAGAAGAAAATCCAAATAGAGCTTTAGTGACATTGACACCATTGCTTTTAGAAAGTGATCCAAGTGATCATAGTTTTGAATCTACCCATATTGATAGCCCACAGGCTTACTACATGCAATCACTCGAGCATAATGAGTCATACTATTATGAAGAACCTAGTGAATCTAGTTGGGAGCCAGAATATGCGAATGTCATGTACACAAACCCCAACTCTAGACCTCAACCTAGGCAGATGCGACATTCATTTCCTAGAGGGCCATGCTTCCAATGTCAGGGATATCACCTCATTTGTGATTGCCCTCTACCGGCACCTACACAAACCCAATCTGTGAGAATTCAAGGCTTTTGTGCATATTGTGGAAAGGAGCATTTATTACGAGTGTCCCAAGAACCCCACCAACATGCCAAAAATTTCTCCTATCAACATGATTGGGTTAGTGGTAGACTCCATGGGAAGTGTGGCTTCCATGGCCCCAGTGCAAGTCATCACTAGAGCTCAGGCACTTAAGCCAAACCAAGACTTAGGCCAAGAATGAAACTCGGAGGTTAGCGAGACTAAGAGTTAGAATAAGAAAAGGACAAGAGTTTGGAGAGAAAGTTGTGAACGTATGAAAAGGCAATGGGCGAAGAAAATGCACAAACTTGAGGAAAGTCTAAGAGAAACAAAAGACACAATAATAGAAATTACATCTCAAACACACTCTCACACATCACCCCCACTACCATCCACATCACCTTCCATTCCCCTACCTTCTAATCCACCGCACGTAACCCATCCACCACCTCGAGTAGGATCAGTCTTAGCAGATCCCACTCTTGAGGACATAAACATGATGCTTAGGGCATATTAGGCCAGAATCCAAGAAGGGCCAAATGTAATAGATCATGAAAAGTGTTACCCTAGAGCGGAACTAGAGCTTGAATGAACAGAATTGGCTCAAGCCATGTTTGAGTCTAGTCGCCTCTTCAATTGCTCTAGCTCCACTAGAACACCATTGCATTTTGATGGTCTATTAGATAGATTGGAGAGGTTAATTGCAAAGTCAGGAAAAGGAGTCACCTCCCAGGCTAAGGAGAGTGTAAGTGATAGAATAAGCATTCCACCCCAGAAAGCTTATGTGCCTAACTCCACTAAACCAGACACCTCTTCTTCTATGAATCGGTATTCACCAGAATTCTTGCGAGAGATTCAAGAAGAGAAATGGGCCAAAGAAAGTGAAAATCCTCCTCCAATTGAACTTGTGGATGACACGCACGATCAATTCCCACAAGACATTCCTTCCATTTATGGAGAGCAGGAGAGTGCCCAATCTCATGAGAGATTAGACTTTTTCTAATTTTTTACAGGAACTACCCCAGTTCACTGGTCCATGGGAAGCTAAGTCTACTTGCATGAGAGCACCCAAGAACATGATAAGAAACGAAGACTCAATTATACCTAAGAATACAGAGGTAGTAAGGAATACTAAAGTGCAATGCAATCTCACTTTAGAAGAGCTACTCAAGGTTAGGCCAGAATTGTGGAAACATGTAGCCAAACAAGTGCCATACATAACGAAACCTCGTTCCCAGGGAGGATCTCATAGAACGATGCCAGAAATACCCTTGGACAAGATAGGGGACATGAGAGAAGGAGAAGAAGGAAACACCTATCTTCCCATTACCCATTAGGGGTACACAACCAAGGCAATCTTGGACTCAGGTGCAGGAGTTGCAATTGCTACCACTTCGTTATGGAAGCATTGGGGCAAGCTGGCACTCAAGCCAACAAGAATGAAACTGCAAATGGCCGATGGTCAAATTGACAGACCCTTAGGACTGCTAGAAGGGATAACTCTCACTACTTGTGGTGTAGAGTTTGAACATACTTTTGCTATATGTGACTTTAGCAAAAATCAAGCCTACGAAATGATTCTGGGAAGACCATTCTTGAGACAACTGCAAGTAGTACAGGATTGGGGAACCAATTCCTTATATTTGCAACACTTAGGTGTTACAACCAAAGTCAATCTCAAGGATTTCTCTCATAGAGACGTGCCCCCTATTCAATGGAATCCAATTCATAACGATACGGAGTCAGTGCATTCCATAGGATCAGGATCCTCATGGATGCATGAAGACACCCACTTATGGATGTGAAAAGTAGCACTAGAGGAAGAGAAGAGAGACCACGCCAGAGAATTAGGTGCAAAGGAAACCCATGGATCAATTCAAGACCCAGCCTATGCACCTCTAGTATTTCCTGACGAAGAATTTGAACATCATGGCTGGGTGGAGATTTTAGCAACCATGGATGTAGCCATCAATGAAGAACAATGGACACCCCACTGTGATGAGGATGGCTATGACATTTTAGTCTTCATAATAGAACCAATCCTGTATGATCCAATTATTGAAGAATGTGAACCTAGCACTGGTGCAATTGAGGATGCAAGTGACTCCGATCTAGAGTCAATCATAATGGACCCTCCCTTTGCGTCAGATGAGGGATATTTCTACGAAGTAGAGGCTCACCCTCAGAGACACAAAGAAATTATGAATGAGGTGAGATTAGCCACACAAGTGACCACTAAGAACGAAGGCAAGAAGAGGAAGAAGAGAGAAGTCACACGAGGAGAAGAAGAATCTTTGTTTGAGGTCCCTGAAAATTTCAAGAAGTATGAAGTTGAAGATAGGAGAGTCATGGGAAGAATGCCTAAACGTGAAGCTGTCCTAGGAGAGGCATATGATAACAAAGAAACTACAAAGAAAATCATAGTGACCATAGAGGAAGGTGAAGAGCGATGCACATACATAGGACATGACCTAAGTGAAGATGAGGAGCAGGAGTTGATAGCCTTACTACAAGAATATAGAGATGTGTTTGCATAGAGTAACAAGGACCTAAAAAGGTGTAGAACCTGACATATGCTCACATACGATTCCCATGACCTCAGATGCCAGACCCTCTAAGCAGAAGCCATACAGCTTAGAACAAGAGGCATTAGACTATACTCTCATTGGAGATAAATCTATACAGACAAGGAAAAGATGGGTATCTTAGATTATGTGTCCACGAGAGCGAATATCTGAAGATTTTGGAAAGTGCTCACCAAGGTGTAGCAGGAGGACACTTTGGACCAGATAGGGTGATCAAAGCAATACTATTTGCAGGTCTTTGGTGGCCAACTCTTCACATGGATGCACATACCTACGTGAAGAGATGTGATGTCTGTCAGCGAACTAAGTATCCTATACGTAAAGATGAGATGCCATTGAAACCTATGATGGGTGGACGTGCATTCTCTAAGTGTGGAATAGACTTTGTTGGTCCTATTAATCCCCTAGCCAAGGGTTCACATGCTGAATACATCATTGTCGCCACTGATTATCTAACCAAATGGGGAGAAGTAAAAGCTACCACGAAGAACGATGCCCAGACAGTAGCTAAGTTCTTATTTGAGAATGTGTTCACCAGATACGAGCTGCCAATTGAGCTAGTAAGTGATAGAGGCATGCACTTCTGAAATGAAGTCATAGAAAAACTTCTCCAAGAGTTCTTGGTGATACATAAGAACTCAGCCCCCTATCATCCATAAGCTAACGGATAGGCTGAGAGCACAAATAAGATTCTATGCAATGTATTGACAAAATTGGTTAATAATAAACATTCTGATTGGGATAAACAGCGACACCATGCTGTTTGGGCATATAGAGTTGCCTATAAAATGGTACTCCAAACCACATCGTTTCAGATGGTGTTTGGCCAAAATGCAGTACTACCATTGGAATTTTTGATACCTACATTGAAAATAGCACAAGAGCATGACTAGACAGGCCATGAGCTCTCCTCTAGAATCTTGGATCTTGAACGATTAGGTGAAACATGATTGAGAGCTACAACAGGAATTTATGCAACCAAGAAAAGACAAAAGGCATATTTTGATGCACATGTGAAGGATAAGGGCTTGAAAGCAAGAGATCTAGTCCTAGTCTACACCTTGAAGCAACATGCATGGAAATTAGAGAAGAGAGGCTATGGATCAATTATTATCAACAGGATCTCAACAAGTGGAGCAGTTCAACTAGCCACTCTAGAAGGCGACATCCTACCAAGTTACATCAGTGGATGCAGAGTCAAGTTATATCAGGAACCCCTCACAGAGGAGATGTTAAAACGACTCAATATTGCAAAGAAACGTAAAGAAGAGGAAAAGCAAATTCAATAAGAAGCACAGGCAGAAGCTTTAGAATGCATCCGACGAATGAAATTGAGAAGACAAGGTAGAGATCAACCTATGCCTAACACTCAAGAAGCTCTAGGTTATCACATGGCCATGTGCGAGGCTTCAGGTGAACGTTCCCATTGGATAGTCGATCGGTGACCCTTTGTGATCCTAGAGGTAGGACGAGGAGAGAGTGCAAGGGCCCTAAGAGCTCTAATTGACTCAGGAGCAGGCACTAGTGAAGTCCAACTTTCTTACTGCCGAGAATTGCAATTGAAGGTCAATCCTATTGAGGCATATCTCATAGGATTGGGAGGTGTGGAAACCCCTTGCATGGGTGAGGTGGAACTTCCCCTCTACATTCAAGATGTTCTAATGATAGTCAAAGTGCTAGTATGTGAAGACGAGGATCTTACCGAACCTCTAGTCTTGCGCCAAGAGTGGATCTATGATCATGCAGTCAACCTCAACCTAAGAAGTGGACTTCTTTGGGCTTGGGTGGGCCAAAACCGCATCACAATTGAATTAGAGAACAAAGCACTCAGGCCACTAGGAAAGGCAGCAAATCCTGGTCCCTCCAAGAACCCACATGAAGATAACAATGCTATTCTTGTCCAAAGTTCTATGGTGCAGAAGATTGTCACTCTTGACCAAGGTGTAGAAGTCAATAAGGAGTTCCCTTCTTTTCCAAAGAAATTCCCAAGAAGGCGAGCAGGACAACACACGACACAGAGGAAGCATGATCAATGACTGGTGCAAAATAAAGTACATCAGAGCATGAAGCAGATCTGGATACATAAGGGTGAACAACCCTCTACTCTGGAGATAGGATCCCAAAGATGCTCCAAACAAACTACAATGAAGGAGGATCCTAGGCATCAATCTAAACGAACCATTTTTATCTGGGTCCCCAAACAATCAGTGAAGGCTCACCCCCACACTAGATAGATTTGGGTACGTGAGACTTGCTTATATGCTCAGAACCTTCACATAAGCTCACAAGTCAGAGTCATCATTCACAAGCACTCACATTCTACACGCCATGACACACATCTGAAATCAACACCTCCACGCCGAAAGTTACTCCTAAAACTGTTTGGAAATGGGTACCCAAAAAGTCCCAAAGCCAACACAATCTAAACCAAAAACCTTTACACGACATCTCGACCAAAAGCCATAATCCCAGAATAAGAGTTCGGAGAATTAAACCCTATCTCAAACCACCTGACCCAATTTTGTAAATCAGTCCTCTCTGATGTAGGTGCATTCCGAGTACATTCCACGTCCAAAAGTATGCATCTAGGGTGAACACTAACCTACTAACCAACATTCACACACATCACAAACACTTCACCCACTAACCCCTAACCACTTGGAATGTCATGTTAGTATTGTGGAGGGAACACCATAACATCCTGCTTCCTATGCAATGCTAATGTGCCTCTCTTCTTCTAGCAGATAAGCATCAATAGCTACAAGCAGTCTCATGGCAGAAACAGCAAGCCCGAGCACACAGGAAAGAGTAAGTACTGCAGGGATTAATGTGGAGAGCCTACCTATTGACGTGCCACCAACTGAACGACCTGTCGAGCTACAACACCTCCAACAAATACCTATACCAAACCCTCCCACATGAATAACAGAGAGAGTCCATGCAAATTCTTATTGGTTCAATGGCATGCCAGGGCCCTTAGGAGAGGCTAAGTATCTCTGGGAGTCCAAGTGTGAGTATGAAAAGTCATTGGTTCGATTCCAATTCTTTTCCAAGGAGTTTGAGACTCTCCAGAACACACAAGACCTTCAAACCATATGGCAGCGTGCAAGGCTATCGGAGTGCTTTGAGGCACCCTTACCCAAACCAGATCTCCTATGATGTTACTATTTGGTCTCAACATTACAAGCTAATGAAGAAAGGGGACAAACCAGGAATGTTCATTCTTCCTTCTTTGCTGGGCAACAACAAGTTGAAAAGGTTTGAACTTACATTGGAATTAGTGAGCTTTGCTTTGAACATGCACGACACGCATGTGCCCTCTAAGAAGGATGCTCTCATTCCCACTAACATGAAGAACCAAAAACTACTGAAGCTGAAAGATATGATGGCACTCACACCAAACGTATCTATCCCTCTCCGTATGTGCATGCAACATTTTGCATTTCCTAGTCAAGATTGATTCACACAACCCCACAAAAGAATATGGTTCGCTCTTTACTTGGCAGAGGCAGGGGCACTATCGATTAAGCTTCCTGTATGGATTATGGAACAACTATATGAAGCAAATAACAGGTCATCTAGGAAGCTCGTGGTGAATGGTTGTTGTGAAATCACACAATTCATCTACAAGTGCTTAGCATATGATGTACCCATTGATCGCGCTTTAACATGGTCTCAGCTACAGATGTTCAAACGACACAAAACTACCTCACATCAAATCCAAGCGTATGAATGGCTCAATTCCTTGTGTCCAAACACGCGAAGTTCTGACGACTCTAGAAGTCTAGCCACGAGGGGAGGCCACTATACCTCCCTTTACCATTAGAATACCTAGGTCTGTTTCTAAAGGTACATCACAAGCTGCCCCATTGGCTTTGCCTATACCTTCCGAATTTGAATTTTCTATGACTGGAGATGTTGAAGGGATGAGCATTTTTTACTTCGAATCATTCTTACAGAATACCCAACTCTCTCATGTAGAATTCTTTTTGGACACAAAAGAACAGGGCACCTCTTCCCAAAGACGAAGGAAATCCATAAACAACCGCCATGTACATTGGGGTGCAGATCAACAAAGAACTTTATCTCAACAACTAGAATGCTCAGAGGAGAAGAAGAGGAAGGGGAAGAAGCAAAAGCAGAAGAAACCACCGGAACCTCAGCATATACAACAGAACTCCAAAGGCTATATCAAATAATGGAGCGAGTGCGGTCGCAACAAGTGCTTATCGAACACAGTAGTAGGGTGCTCATGGCTGAGCTATTGGAAGAAGCTGGAGTTGACTCCGAATACAGCAAAGGCCTACTATTGATGGCAAAAATGTATGGGGTACTGGAAGTAGTCCGATCAGCGATCCAATGGCCTCCAGTTCAATATGATCCGCGAAGATTCCAAACATGACCACGGTCTGGTAAAAACATCCAAATTCCCATTAGTACGGTGGAAGGACCTATTATTACCTCCGAACCCATTGAGACAACCTCCCAAGCAGTAGTAACCTTAGGCCAAGAGCTCCCAATCACCCATGATGAATCAACCGCACCACTACCACCAACCCCACCACCATCACCTCCTCGAACAGAAGCTGTAAATATCACCTCGACTACCCAACCCATAGAGAAAACCTTCATTTTCCATAGTCCCACCTCCAGTTCCACTTTGTTTTCTCCTTTGAAAACCCTCTATATAATACCTCCACCATCATAATAGAGTCCTTCATAGAGCGTGCCATAGGACAACCAGCCCCCACACCCTCAGCCATAGGCCATCCTGACACTAGATCCATATTCTTTGGATTCCCTACCACCACGCCATCTTTCATGGCCTTCTCGCCTCCGGTTTCTCACTTCCCACCCCCCATACCACCAGTCCTTCAACCTGCCCATGAATAATTTTGTAGAATGTTTCAAGCCACCTCCCAACCCCTCCCGTCGAGCCCATTCCCAACATCCACACCACACATTCACCATGATCACACACACAACCTACCATTCCGGTATACATGGTAGACACTACACTCACCTCCACCCCTGAGGGTATGGACATTTCACCACCAACGGCACCTCCACCTCCCCCACACTCCCAACTTCTCCCATTCCCCCTCCACCAATTTCACCGGCACACACATCTCCAATAGACACAACATTCACTCTTCCCATTCCCCAATCCCCTTCTCTTGCATTTTCCATTGTACAAAATACACCTTCATCTATAGGTAATGCATTTGACACCATAGCATATTGGAAGTAAAGTTACAAAACGTAGACTAGGAAGCGATACAAGTGGTGGAAGGCCATCTACAGGTACAGCTGGAATGCAACTCAAAGCTTCTGCGAAATATGGCCCTACTCAAGCGACACCTTGCAGCTGCTCATGAAGAAAATGGATGCCTCCAACTATTGAATCAGGAAAACTTAGAGGCTACCATCAAAAGCACACCGGGGGCAATGATCAGTCCCTCAAAATTCCAAGAAGTGTCCCTAGAAAACATAAAGATAATCCTCAAAGATTATGCTATACTACTTGAGGCACATGACCAGTTATGAGAGGAACTGGATCAACTGAAGCAGAAATGACAGAAAGACATGACAACTACCCCTCAAACCACCACCTCCACAGCTTCACTTCTCGTGGACTTAGAGGCCCTAAAAGATCTCCAAAAATAGGTCACAAAATTACAAGCATGCCTACTACAATAAGAAAGACCACCTTCCCCACCTAAGGCTCCCACCGATGAAGAAACAATACAAATTCCTGTGGAACAGACATTTGAAGAGGACTATGATCCGCAACCCATCCCATGGGGATGAAAAACAGGAGAATACCAAGATAGTTTCGAAGCACCATGACCTCCGTGGTTAGAATGGGTGCAAGAAATTGGGAGTTCTCATGAAGAGCGCACGGTGGTGCAAAATCAGGCCATGAGAGTCATAGAGGAAACAATATTACAATCTAGCTACTTCAAGAACTTGTCATCTAGACCTCTCATCATATCATCAAAACTCCAATACAGGCCTTACTATATCATTCTGGCAGATTATAGCACCGAAATACAGAGAGTCATAGGAAAGATTCCTTCATTCGCAACCCAGTTTCAACCAGAAGACCTTCCTCCAAAAGCACAGAAATGCAAGATCTATTAACCGACATGGCGGCAAAAGTTTCTAGAGACATACCCTGAAATTTTGCGCACATGGAACCACGTGCCTTTACATCTACTTTACAATCCATGCTATAGCCCAGTTCCACGACGTAGATCATGGAAAGCATTCAACATCAAGGTACATAATAATGCTCAATGTAAGGAGTGTCTCAATTATCCATACATAGCGCCACCATAGGGACCACCATCGATAGCATACATGATGGCAACAATTCGACATTGGATGCCTCAACTGAAGCCCATGCTCGATGTTGCAGCCCAAATGATGCTAGCTCAAAATTTTGGATATGATGCAAGTTGTGCTCAAAACTTTTAGAAATGTAGAAGCACCACACGTATGTCTACCGGGGTTTACCAATGGAAATTACAATTTGGTGTATGACATGAGCACCACTTCTAGCATTCGAGTGGCTTATGCTTGGCATGCACGCATCAAGTATCACATCCGAAGACATGTTCAGATCAGGTTTCTGGGGATATCACTCGGAGGTATTTGCACCTAAGCCCACACACCTGCTTCATCTCTTTGCCTGTGAACAAGCCATGTACTCTGAGTACTACACGACACCGCAACTAGATATCCCAGGTGCAATAAGTTGGGATGCATTGCAAGCTGATTTGGCAAGAGGATTACGGATAGGAGAACACAAGCTTGCCACCAACGTTCTCCAATACTATATTGACCACCCTATAGAATAGAGGTCTGTGAGGGGCGACAAACGCTAAGAAGGGGGGAGTATTGGCATAAAAGTCATAAGAAGAGCATACACGCACAATGGAGCAGTCATGCACAATACGACAACATGGCCCAATCATTTTTTTCTAAACTATTTCCAACTCAAGTGATTTTCATCACTACACACACATTGTAAATCCCGTTTTTGGTAGAATAGACTCCATTTTGTTCAAGCCGAGGAGTCCTCAAGCTTGAGGAGTATTAGAATTAGCTACATACCAATTTTCATAATTTTTAGACTCTATTTGGGCCCTCAAATAGGCTCTAGAACCTAATTTTTAACTAGGCCGGACACTAGGTCTGGACAAGGCCAAAGCTAGTCAAAAAACTATAAAAAGAGCTAGAGAGCTCATTTTTGGGGTTAGATTGTTAGTGATTTGAGCTTATGTAAGAGACTTTTTGACTAATTCAAAGAACTCCATTGTTCCTCTCCTTGTTCTTGCCTTGTGTGCGCGTGTGTGTGTATGTGTTTGCATGTTTGTGTACTTCTCACTCACACACTTGTGCCATCACTTGCTCATAGTCTTCATACTAGTCCTCACATCTCCACGGATTGACAATTATGAGGTGGATCTACTCACGTTGGTACTTTCCATTGTGGTGGAGTGACATGTACCATAAATGAAGGGATATTTTATCCATTTACATCTGACTTGGATATCAAGCTATATTCTGATGCAGATTGGGCTAGCTCAAAAGATGATAGGAGAAGCACTTCTAGCTACTTCTCTTTTGCATGTTCAAAGTTGATTTCATGGTCATCAAAGAAATATCCAACTCTGGAAATCATCAACTAAAGCTCAATATAGAAGCCTAGGAAATGCAACACAAGAAGCAATGTGGTTAAAGTTACTCTATCAGAATTGGGGATACACACCTACATTCCAATGATCTTTGGAGATACCACTAGCTCACTTTATTTGGCTGCTAATCTTGTATATCATGCAAGGACTAAGCACATTGATGTGCACTATCACTATGTGAGAAAAAAGTTACTTAACAAGGACATCCAATTTTCCTATGTGTCTATCTAAAATGTGCAGACATATTAACCAAATCTATGGACGGCACCAAATTGAACAGCTTTAAGGTGATGATTGGGATTGCAAGAGATTAAAATAGGTTAAAGACCAAGCATATTAGGCTTGCGGGGGAGCTTTTGCCGCAATTTACTCCAAGCCTAAAAGCTTGTTATGTAATCCAGAAGATGATATGTATATTCATGTGTTAGCACATGAACTATCTCTTGTAAATGTTTTGACTTTTACTCATTGTAAAAGTACATAGAAGGATTCACTTCTAATCACAAGTTGTTAGGAAGAATATTTTCACGAATCAATTGGTGAGTTAGCTAAAGATTGAGTTCCTAAAGTTTAGAGATACGTTTTGGTAAACGATTTAAATTTCAAATTCAAAAGGCTCCATCTTCAGCTATAAAAGGAGACTCAAAAAGTCACGTAAGAGAGATCCCGATTGGAAGAGTTTTTTTAGAGGGATGTTTCATTGATTTTGAGCTCATATCATAGCTCCAACGTTACCCTCACATTGTGTAGTGTTTCATTGCCAATGCCATTGTAATCTATGTGCATATTGATCATATCTCACTCTCTTTTCTCTCTCATGTTCATCTCAGAACAGTGAAATTCTGAGACTTGGTTCTCAGTGCATACTTGATCATTTGATGTCATTTAAAGTGGTATAGATTTAGCATACTTTCTATTTTATTGTTACAAAGTTTCATTTTCATTGCATCAGTCAATCATGAGATATCTTCAAAACTCTCCTCACTAGCCTGCATACTATTGAAGCCCAAAAATATCAGGATGATCATTTGATTTGTTAAGCTTAATTCTCATAATAAACTTGATCATTTTTAGTGAAATAACTTGTGATTGGTTGCTATCTAAGTCAATCAGATTCTCCCAAAAGGAATTTGATCAATTGTCAGAAGGTTGAGAGCACTGTTCATTTTACTGAGCATATGTAGAGACCAGAATAGCAAGTTTTAGCTCATAGTTGAATCTCCCACTCATCTATTTTGATCCATTGATTAGAGGATCATACTCCAAGGAACTTAGGTGATTATTTGTGGGTCTTGGGAAGCTCAAGCGGTCTATGCTACACTCCACAAGTTTTTTTTGGCTGGTGAGAAGTAGGGATTTACAACACCACTTCACTTCTAGAATCTATCCACCATCTCCTCCAACAGTTTCTAGAGCTAGGTATAAGTATCTATGGTCAGTGCTTATGAAAGGATGAAGAAAAGTATTGGTGGCCAAAAATGTACATTAAAGTTTTCAATTATGTTGTGTTAGGCCACTGAGATATTATCTCTTGTAAAACTAAGGTGCATAATTTTGGTGAACAGTCCTGATGAAAAAGGTAGGGCTCTACAATGAAAATTTTCACAGAGTAATAGAAAGAAGCTGAGCAGGTACCGGACCTTCTTGACTGTCATGCCCGTAGTGCTACACGTAGTGGTTTGATACATCTTGTGCATTGTCTTGATTAGTTATTCTGGTTTGTGTGCATTGGTTGTTAATTATAATCTGGTGTGTGCAAGTAATTGCTGTAATCGAAGGGCTATAATTAAGTATGGCATGACACAGAGTTGCGGATTTGGTGATCACCGAGTGAGTGCTATAGAAGTCATTTATTATAGTTAGTAGGTACAGAAGAAGATTTGTTGTAGAGTATAACAATACCTCATTTTGTGTATAAATCTCTTGAATTTGCTCACCCTTAGGTTGCTCTAGTTGTTGCAAAAGTTTTCTTTGTTGGTCGTATTCCCAATGTACATGACATTCTCCTCTTGATTGTCCCATCATTTGTGTGGAGGTGTTAGTACCCTTTGTGTCTAAAAAGAACTCGACATATGAAATTTGAGTGGTCTATAGGAAAGAATCAAAGTCAAATGTTCCCACCCCTTCGGTGTCTTGGGTGGAGACAAATTCAAACTCTAATGTCAGAGGTGGAGAAAAGGGTATTGCTTGTGTAGTTCCTTTAGAACCCGACCAAGAAATTCAAATAGTGAATGGAGGAACTGAGCCCTCCTATAGAATAATAGACAAAGATGAACTTGAAGTAATGTATCACAATGTATATGCTAATGAAAACATATGATACAAGGGAGGTGTAGTGGACTAGTCATACATGAGATGAGCTCAATGTATGCTCATTGAAGTAGCCCAATGCCTCTCAAAATGGGTCACCTATCCCATGAATAAAAATATGTGTATTTATACACATGTTCCAAGTTTGAATTGGAATTTTCCCTCACTTAAAAGTGTTCCTGCGCTTTAGGGATGATTTTAATTGATTCTTCCTACCACATGAGTCATGGGTTTAGCTCCCTAACTTCATGAGATTCCTTATTCTCCTTTCTTTTACATTTATCCAAAGTAAATATGCCCAAAATGACTAGCATAGGTTCACATGAGGTTCCTTCTTGTGAAGAGATAAAATGATGTGTAGACCTGAATGATTAGCCAAGCATTTAGGCTTGCTAATTGCACCAAAAACTCCCCCTCAAGCTAAGATGCTTGAATCTTTAATCCTTCATGATTTCCTATATTCCAATCATGGATTTGAACCTATTCAATTTGCTTCCATCCAATGTTTTTGTCATCATATCTGCACATTGTGGATGTGTGGATACATATGAGAGTTGTATCTCCTTACTCAAGATCTTTTCCTTGACATAATGATAATGAACTTCTATATGCTTGGTCTTGGCATGATAGATGGACTTAGCAGCAAGATGTAAGGAACTAATGTTTTCTCCAAATATGTTTGGAGTAGAAGTATTCAACCCTAAATCTAAATATAAGGTCCAGGACCTAATCCACATATCTTCTTGAGTAACATTCACTAGTCCTTTGTATTTAGCTTTTGTTGATGAAAGAGCAACTATAGGTTGCTTCTTGGAAGACCATGAAATCAATTTGGTACCTGAAAAAGTAAGATAGCCTAAAGTGCTTCTCATAACATCTTTTGAACATGCCCAATCTGCATCAAAAGAGCTTGACATTTATATCAGATGTATATGGATAGTACAATCCTTCATTGATTGTACCCTTCAAATACTCTAATATTCTCTTGGCTAATTCCATGTGAGGATTCCTTGGAGTGTGCATGAATTGAATTAGCACACTAACTCCATAGCAAATATCTACTCTAGTTAGGGTAGCATAATTCAAGCTTCCAACTAAGATGTTAGTAACATCTTCACTCATTTTCATGAGCACTTAGCTTCAGATTAACCAACCTTTGTATTTTCCATCTTGAATTTGGTAAGAATATCTCCAATGTACTTTCTTTGAGTTAGGAATATACCTTTCCCAGTATATACTACTTCCAAACCTAAGAAGTATGTGAGAAGTCCAAGATCACTAATCTTGAACTCTTCTTTCATCTGAGATTTGATCCTCTTGATTCCATCTACATCATTACTTGTAATGATTATGTTATCCATATATACACAAAGGTATATTACCTTTGAGTTTTTCCTCTTAATGAAGAGGGGAGGATCTGCTTTGCTTACCATAAAACGTTTACCCTACAAGTAAGTGATAAGTCTATAATTCCAAGCTCTAGAGCTTGTTTCAAGCCATACAAGGCTTTCCTTAACCTACATACATATTCTGGATATGATTGATCTTCAAATCCAAGATGTTGAGCCATGTATAACTCCTTTAAAATCCAACAATTTAGAAAAGGATTTTTAACATCCATTTGATATATCTTCCAATTTTCGGAAGATGCAGCACTCATGAGTACTCTAATTGTGGGCATTTTTGCCATAGGTGAGAATGTCTCTTCATAGTCAATGCCTTGGGTTTGTGCAAATCCTTTGAATACAAGCCTTGCTTTATACCTATTAATTGAGCCATCATAATTGTTGTTTACCTTGTAGATCCATCTTGAAGCAATGATCTTCATAGATGGTTTCTTGGGAGCTAATTCCCAGGTCTGATTTTCTTGTAGAGCTTCTATCTCTTCTTCCATAGCATCTTTGCATTTTGACTTCTTCTTGGCTTCTTCATATGTAGATGGTTCTTTTAAGTTTGTATCCTATCCTATGTAAATCGAATGCTTAGTGACTAAAGAGGTGTCATAAACATACCTTTCTGGCTTCCTTTCCTCTATAGTAGACCTCCTTATGGTTTGTTGAGATGCTTCTGTACCATGAAACCTTTATTGCTTGGATTATATAGCCTATAACCTTTCTCATATTAAGGTCGTAGCCAATGAATATGCATTTCTCTGCCTTTGGGTCTAATTCCCCTCTGATTTGTGAAGGTATGTGTGCATATGGTATGCACCCAAAGATCTTGTAATGATCAAGGCTAGGTCTTCTTCCATACCATGCTTCATAAGGTTTCATCCCATCCAATGCTTTTGATGGGAGTCTATTGATCATATAGGTGGTTATGGATATAGCCTCTATCCATAGGTAATTGGGCAACTTTTTCTCATTTAGAATTGATCTTGCAGCCTCCACTATGGTTCTATTTCTTCTCTTTGCCACTCCATTTTGCTATGGAGTATACCTAGTTGTAATCTCTCTTTTGATTCCTCTCTCTTAGAGATAAGAATCAAAGTCATGGGAGAAATATTCTCCCCCTCCATCTGACCTTAGCCTTTTCAAAGTCTTACCTGTTTGATTTTCTACAAGTGCTAGATATTTCTTGAAACAAGATAACACTTCATTTTTATGCTTCATAAAATATAGTATTGTCCATCTGCTACAATCATCAATGAATGACACATTATACCTCAATCCAGAGATTGAAGGCTCCTTGCTTTTTCCCCATACATCTATATGGACTAGCTCCAATAGGTCTCCATGAATGTATCCCTTCTTTGTAAATGGTTTTCTGTGAGACTTGCTAAATTGCCAAGCACTACATTTGTAAATCATGTGTTTTTTGGAGATATTTGGTAGACCAAGCACACTCTGATCCCTACTGATTTGTGTGAGAGCCCTTTCACCTATATGGGCTAACGCCTTGTGCCAAATTTCCAATTTTGATAAGGTTTGACTACCATAATTGAATAATGCAATGTTCCAAGTACCGTGGAGCTCAAATGTAAATGGTCACTACCTTTTCTCCTCTTTCTATCCTCTTGAATCCCTAATGTGGATCCTCTACAAATGCTCCATTCTTGGTGAATCTGACCTAAAATCCTTTTCAACAATCTGACCTACACTGATGAGATTTTTTGTGATAGTTGGCACATATAATAATAGTTTCAAGTTACCACCTGAAGTATTCACATTTCCTATCTTCTCCATTGGATGCCTTGCATCATCTCCTGTTTGGACTTTATGTCTATTCCTTGGATCCTCCAAGTCTGAGAGTAGAGCTACATTCCTTGCTACATGATTTAAGCAACCTGAGTCTATATAGAATACATGTTCATCTGCTTTACCTTGCTTCATGGTCATGTTCGTAAGTTGGATTTGGGACCTTTTGGGTACCCATTTCCCGACATTCCTAGTTGTGACTGAAGATGTCCTGGTGTGGAGTGTAGGTGTTTGCCCTAGGATTTGTTCCAAGAGTGCCCGTGAATGTTGAATCAATCTTGTGAATGGAGGTGAAGCTATTTGAGCGTGTAGGCAGGTCTTGAGCACCCAGGTCTGTTTAGCATTTGGGATTGCCTTCATTGACCGCTTCGGGACCCAAATAGAAATGGTATGTCTAGAGTGTTGCCTAGGGTACTCCTTCAGTGTAATCCTTGATAGTGTAGCTCATTTGGTGCATCTTTGAGAACCTGTCTCTGGAGCTGTGGTTTTCCACCCTTGCATACCCAGATCTTCTTCATGCCAAGAGGTACTTTATATTGCACAGGTTGGTGCTCATGCTTCTTGATCATCGTCCTCCTCTGTGTTGTGTGTTGCCCAGCTTGCTTTCCTCGAATCCTCTTTGGAAAAGAAGGGAAATCCTTATTGACTTCTACACCTTCGTCAAGAGTGACAATCTTCTCCACCATAGAACTTTGGACAAGAATAGCATTGTTATCTTCATGTGGGTTCCTGGAGGGACCAAGATTTGGTGCATTTTCTAGTGGCCTGAGTGCTTGATTTTGTAGTTCAATCATGATGGGGTTTTTGTCACGAGGAAGGAGATAAGGAAGAGAGATCACACACACACTCTCACTCTCAAGGAGAAGCACACACACAGATTGAGGCAAGGAAGAATGATCTTCTTCTTCTTCTTCTATTACATAAAAGGAATGTAAAAGAATGACCTAAAACAAGAATACAACAAGTGCAATATATAAAGATCAGTACATAAGGAAAAACCTAATATCCGCGAATGAGTGAGCTGACAAGAAACAAATGTGCCATCACTCTCGGTAGATAAATCTAATAAAGCTCAATGAAGTATCCCTAACATATACTGGCGTGACCACTATACATGTCAGAGAAAAGAAAAACTAGTACGTGTCATCCTGGATCATCACATGTTGAGCTTGATATCTCAACACTCCCCCTCAAGCTCAATGCCATATCCTGTAATCCGAGCATCTCCTGAAACTTCTTCAACTTCTCAACTCCAACTGCTTTGGTGAAAATATCAGCAACCTGCTCATCTGTTCTCACATAAACAAGATCAATATCACCTGCTAATACCTTTTCTTTGATGAAGTGATAATGTACCTCAATATGCTTTTTTCTAGCATGGAAAACAAGGTTCCATGCTAACTGTATGCTGCTAAGATTATTACAATAGATAGTGATAGGCTTTTGCACTTCCACACCTAAATTTGCAAGTAACATCTCCAGCCATGATGCCTCACATGCTGCCATTGTAGCACCTCTATACTCAGCCTCTGTACTCGACAAAGCAATAGTGGGTTGCTTCTTACTGCTCCATGTAATAGTTGCACCTCCAAGTGAGAAAAGAAAGCCACTAGTAGATCTTCTATCTGGAGTACTACCAGCCCAATCTACATCCGTATATCCATGAACCTGCAAATCTACACCAGCTTCATTAGACAATGCATAATCCAAAGTAGCACTCACATAACGTAGAGTGCACCTCAGAGCATCCAAATGTGGCTTCTTGGGAATCTGCATAAATTGACTTTCAAGTCCAATAGTATAACTTGGATCAGGCCTTGTAATTGTGAGATATATAAGACTTCCCACAATTTTCCTGTACATAGTAGCATTTTACTCACCTGATGTAGTATCCAATTTCAAATTCTGATTTAATGGAATAAAAATTGGCTTATAATCAACCATACCATACTTTTGCAGCATATTCAAGGCATATTGCCTTTGCGACATCCATATACCTGTTTCTGTATGTATAAACTCAATGCCCAAGAAATAGCGCAGCACACCAAGATCTTTCATGTCAAATTCCTGCATAAGAAGTTTCTTTACCTCTTTGATGCTTTCTTCATTATCACCACCTACAATCAGGTCATCAACATAAATAGCCACAATACTGATGCCATCATCAGCCTTCCTTGCATATTGTGAGTGATCTGCATCACACATAGAGAACCCAATGTTGGTCAAGTAATTAGCAATCCTTGCATGCCATAGACGAGGGGCTTGCTTTAGCCCATACAAAGCCTTTTGCAACCTGCAAACATATTATGGATGCTTTGAATCTTCATATCCTTGTGGCTGGTCCATATATACTTCTTCCTGTAACTCACCATGTAGGAAAGCATTCTTCACATCCAGCTAATGCAAAGTCCATCCTTTTGTTGTAGCTAATGCAACAAGTGTTCTGATAGTAGACATTTTAGCTACAAGGCTGAATGTTTCCTCATAATCAATGCCATATGTTTGTGCATAACCTTTAGCTACCAATCGTGCTTTATACCTGCTTATGCTACCATCAACATTATGCTTTACCTTGTAAACCCATTTGCAGCCTATGGGTTTCTTTCCTTGTGGCAATGGAACCAGCTTCCATGTATCATTTCCATAAAGTGCAGACATCTCCTCATCCATAGCTTTTTCCCAATCTGCATTACCAATTGCATCTTCAAAACAAGAAGGTTTAGCATCTTGTATTACCTTTGTCATGTAAGCACAATGGCAAGCCATGTAACTATCACATGTCAATCGTTGCACTGAATTACGCATCTGTTAAATGCTTGTTCTAACTGTCAGAAGTGCGTTTAAACGAGAATTGGGTTCTTGGGAGTGGAAGGGGTCTTTAAAGACAGAGGCCTTATGCTTGTTTCCCAAAATTACGTCACAACACACAATATACCAACATTCAAGATTTTATCAAGAATTGGTATCTCATTCTCAATCTTTACGGTTCATCATTTTAACTCTATCAGGGTCTACCGAACACATTGTACCAGACTATCAGTATCATAATATCGAATTACCTCAAAACCCTTTTTCCGAATACACACTACTGTAACAATTAACAGTAGTTCAACCTTCACCGAACAGCGCTCACAATCCTACAAATCGAAAACACAGAAGGACTCAACAGTTTCAAACATACAGTGTTGAAGACTAACACACATTGGAGATAACCATTACTGTAGCCAAATCTCACCGTACAAGTATAGATCTCAATACTGAGAACAAGACAATCCTCCACAGTGTTTTTAGGAACACTACCATAGTTACACAGACTTCATCAACAATTGGCAGAACATTCAAGAAGAAGGATACCCCGATATACATACTTAACAGAATGATCACCACAAAGATCCGTAGAACGACTCTCTCAGATAACAGTCCGACGATCTACTGGATGTAAATAAAACTCACAGCCGCAACAGCGATCGATAGACAACGAATACGGATACACACAGTATA
Source organism: Ceratopteris richardii (assembly GCA_020310875.1). NCBI lineage: Eukaryota > Viridiplantae > Streptophyta > Polypodiopsida > Polypodiales > Pteridaceae > Ceratopteris > Ceratopteris richardii. Next base: position 103,816,290 of record CM035416.1, on the reverse strand, counting down.
CTCAGAATACTCAGAAATTAGACATGCAACACTACAGCAACCCGAACAAGTGTCGATAATACCACATAGAAATGAGACACAGTACTCCAAATTAGCCAACTCGACACACAGTAACGACCACGCCAATCACCCAGATAGACAGTCTAGTGATTCCACGAATCGTCACACTGCATCTCTTTTACATTGCTATATATAAAGATTACAAATGTCTTTGTAACAACTTTTCGCGCGTGCGAAACAAGATTCAGTTATACAGTTGCCAATCCGGCGGCCGACTAACACTCTGGCACACACGGTGGACTCAAACCGGCAGGTTTTTACAAAATTACTGCTCGTCTATAATGCCTTCTAAATACATGCTTCTGGCTAACCTAAAGGTTCAGGCAATTTTCTTCTTTAAAGTTTCTAACATCTATTTGAGAGTGTCCGATTCTACTAGTTGTGAATCTATTCTTACAAAACTTATTGAAATAGCTTCAGTCAGCAAAATTTCTGCTTGCATCTGCAGAAAGGCTTCTTGTAAATAAAATTCATTCGAGAGCGCCGCATCTCTGGAAACTTTCATTTCTGCCACTTGTTGCTCCATTTTGCTTATCCTTTCTTTCTGATTTTCCAGCTGATTCTCCCTTCTTTCGATTTCTTGATTCTGAAAATTTATGGTCCTGGAGTATGCATCCTTTTCGCTTCGGAGATGTGTTATTAACTTCTGTGTTTGAGCTTCCTTGGTCAAATAGTGTTTGAGCATGTTGTTGACATCTGATAAATTTTCATTTGTTCTTTGTAGTTCTTCTTCTGTTTTCCTAGCTTGCCTCTGTTGTTCTTGGCTTTGCGGTACTACTTCGTGTAGTTGAACTCTGGTTTCTTCTAATAAATTGCCTAAGGCGACTCTGGCATCTTCTTTATCTTGTAGGTCTTGCTTCAGCTGAATTATTTCGGCATTTGCAACATCTATTAACTTATCTTTTTCTTTGAGCTCCGCCAGCATTGCATCTCTCTAACTAATAATCACTTCCTGTTCATCAATTCTGGCCTGTAATTCTCTAATCTGTTCATGTAGAATATGGTTTTCTGATTTGACTGCATCAATCTCTTCCTGTAGTGGAGTGATGTCTGCTTCTAGCATATCGACCTTATGTTGGAAATCATTTTTGATAGTATTGGTTGCCTCTTTCAATTGTATTGGTAATTGCTGCGATAGATTGATCAGCATTTGTCCCATATTTGCAAGCTCCGAAAATACTGGGAGTGTTGGAAGCGAAAGAATAGGACGATGTTGAGAAGAGGATTCTGTGAGAAGATGTTGTGAGTTCGGTGGAGAATAGTTTGGGGATGAGGAAGAAGAGGCAGTGGATTCTTTAGTGAGTATGGGTGGAGTAGTGATAATGGGGTTAAGCGAAGGTTCCGGTGGTGGAGTGGGGAGAACGGAGTGAGGTTCTGTTACCTTTTCTGTTACTTGTTGTGTTTCAGCATTGTCGACAGCTATGGACTCAACTGCTTTCAGAATTTCATCGAAAACGTCTTTAATGATCTGTTCTTCATTTCTTTGGTTTTCTGGCTCCGATTGTTGCTGCGATGCCTCTTGTGATGAGCTTGTTTCGGATTCAGTGTGATCTTCCTGTTCTTGTTGTCCTTCAGAAGATTGTGTAGATGATTCGTGCTGCATAGACGTTGCGGTATCATGGAAAGTGTCTTCGTCCTCCTTCTCTTCTTCTTGGTCATCTTCTTTATTTCCTTCAGCTGAACCTTGTGCTTCACTTTCAGATGAATTGATTCTAATTCGTTTCCGGCGGAAGAGTTGATTGAGTTCCTCTTCGTCTTCTTCATCATCTTCTAATAATTGGGCCGATTCTTCATGGTGCAGGACCGGGCCTCTGGGTGGTGGTTGTGCTGCAAGTATGGCCGGAAAAAGGAAAGAAATGATGTGTGGCAATCGCGACTTTGGCATTCCTCCCTTGTTTACCTGTTTGATTATTGAAACGCATTCCTTGTGAATGCGGTGGAAGAAGTAGGATGCAAAATTGACAGGTTCTCGAGCAGCTAATTCAATAGCAGAGTAGAAAGGCCTAGAGATTCCATAAGTTCGCTTCTGGAGGTTAAGAATGGCTATGAGGAATTGCAGTGCGGATCTCTCAGGTTCCGATCGACATAGGATCGCGTATTCGTTTGATGAATACCTAGGAAACAATTCTATCATTGTGGCGATTGGCAGACTCGGGCCATTTTCCCGACCTTACCGAGGGAGTCTAAACGCTTCAGCAAAAGCTTGAAAGGTGATTACGGTTCGGGAGGGTAGGGATGTGATAGCCCAACTTTGCTCGTTGGCAGGTGTTTTAGCGATAGCGGCGATAATCTGGGCAAAAAATGGGTGGGATTCCACTGAATGCCATGGCAGTTCAGCGAAATTGGATAACCCACGGGTGCGCAGAAACTCTCCTACTTCGGTAGGGAGTCCGTCACGGAAAGCGGCATAGTTCGCGAGAGCTTCCATGGCGCAAACGATGACAGCAAGCACAAAACGCAAACGCATAGGGTATACAAAGTCACACAAATCACGCAAGCACAATAGCGATTTTTGGCGAAACAGAGAAGGTTAAGTAGATGTTCGGCAGTGGGGAGCAATCAAAATCACTAATAATCGTGCGTCCTTGAGATGATAACTTCTTAACTTCGGAATGCATGTATGAGTAGCTGGAAAGGGCAGGGCAGCTGTTGACATAATTAGGTATCAAAACGCGGATATTTACAGGCTTATTTTATTAAGTGCGCAAAACAAAAGGAAAGAAAAAGAAAATAAAAGGAAAGAAAAGAGAACACCAAAAGACGTGGCCAATCGCTAAACGTTTCAGTGCGGGTTAGATGTTTGTTGATATGGATGTAGCTTCGAACCGTTGACGACTTTCGGAAGGGGATTTCCGGTCAAAGTAGTCAACCGAAATGTTGCGGGGCCCACTTGTTCAGAAATCCGATAGGGGCCAAACCATCGTAACTTGAATTTTCCAGCAGAGCAATTCGACTTTGCATTGTAAAATAGTACAAGTTGTCCCACTGTAAAAACTGGGGTCTTTAGATAGCGATCATGTGGTCGAGCTTGTCTTAGATGTACTTCCTACATAGTTAGAAAACTTTGCCATCCGTGCTCATCCAGTCCTCTGAGTGTATCTAGACGAAATGATAAAGAATCTTCTGGTATTAATTTCTGAGTGAGAGCCACACGTAAGCTTGGCACAATAATTTCCATGGGTGCTATGGCTTCCAATCCATAAGCTAGTTTGAAGGGTGTTAGACCTGTTGCTACCTTATAGCTAGTTCGGTATGCCTATAATACTACAGGTAACAGTTGGCCCCATCTTTTCGGTGCTTCCAAAATGAGTTTTCGAAGCATATTCAGTAGGGTCTTGTTTGTACTCTCCGCCAAACCATTTGCACGAGGATAATATGGTGAACTGAAGTTATGCGTGATCTGAAAAGAATGTGTGAGTACTTTCATTAGATTGTTAACAAAATGAGTGCCTTGATCTATAACAAGCTCTAGAGGTAAGCCAAAATGTGGAAAGACATCTTTCATTAGACACTTTGCCACCGAAACAGCTGTGGCAGATCTTAAAGCCCAAGCTTCTGCCCATCTGGTTGCATAGTCTGTATAGGTTAGAATATAACGATTATTGCTGAGTATTGTTGGTGGTGTAATAGGTCCGATAAAATCTAGCCCCCACTTTTGAAAAGGCTCCAATGGCAAGATAGGTTGTAGAGGGAAGAAATGACGTTGTAGTGGCTGTCCAGACCTCTGACAATTATCACATTTTTTTACAAACTGCAATACATCCCTGTACATAGTAGGCCACCAAAGTCCACTTTGAAGAATTTTTATGTGTGTTAAATCTGCAGCAAAATGGCCACTGGAAGGAATTGAGTGAGCCAAAGTAATAACTGAATCAACTTCGTGAGGAGAGATGCAACGAAGTAAAATTCTAGTGTGATCCATATAGTATAGTTCCCCAGCAATTAACCGAAATCAGCGACTAAAAACTGCAATCTTCCTACGTATTGCAGGAGATGTTGTAGTCGGGAGGCATCCATCAGTAAGGAATGTCAATATCTGATCATAATATGTAGATGGCATAGGTGGGTCTGCAATTTCATCATTGGTTGGTTCAAAAACATAAACTGCTGGCGTTGTGTCATCTATACCGACTGGAGCTTCATCGGAATCTAAACAAGAAAGGAAATCTGCTAAGGCATGTGAACTGCCTGGCTGATGAATAACTTCGTAATCAAATTCTTGTAAAAGTAGAACCCATCGCGCTAATCGACCACCTAGATGTTGTTGCCATACCAGGTAGACAAGTGCAGCATGATCTACATGAAAAGTAAATTTTTGGCCAAGTAAATAATGCCTAAATTTCTTGACAGAGTATACCAAACCCAGACATTCCCTTTCGGTTACAGAGTAATTATTTTCAGCAGGAGCAAGCCTTCGGCTGGCATAGTACACATGCCAAAACCACTTATCTGTTTGTTGCATTAGAATGCTCCCAATTGCTATATCTGAAGCATCAACAAATATATGAAATGGACGATCCCAGTCAGGAGGCTGTAGGATTGGAACCTGTGTTAGTAATCCCTTTAGACGATCAAAAGCAATTTGACATTCCTGAGTCCATTCAAATTGTCGAGGAGTCTTGGTTATTAACTTGTTCAGTGGTATTGCCAAATGAGCAAGCCACCGTAAGTGCCAACCATGCCATCTTACTTGGCCCATGAAGCGCATCACTTCCTTAGGTGTAGTGGGCACAGGTGCTTCTAACATAGCTATAATTCTATCTAGATCCACTTGTATACCTTGTGCAGATACGATGTGGCCAAGTAGCCTTCCATAGGAAACCGCAAACACAGATTTGTTCGGGTTCAAACAGAGTCTGTATTCTGTGCACTTCTCAAAGCAGCACCGTAAATGGAACAAGTGTGCTACCATTTTTCCAAATAACAGAAAATCATCAAGATAAACCCGCATAAACGAGGTAAGGTAAGGGGAGAATATTTCCTGCATACACCTCTGAAAAGTACTTGGGGCATTTCTTAATCCAAACCACATTACGGTACAAGCGAAAACACCCCAATGGGTAATAAAAGCGGTCTTTGGTATATCCTGTTCAGCCACTCTAACTTGATTATACCCACTGTATTCATCTAAAAATGAATACATTTCATGTCCTGCTACTCTATCAAGCATCGTGTCAAGAAAAGGTAGCGGAAATGGATCATGCACCGTAGCTGCGTTCAGTTTCCGGGAGTCGACACAAATTCACAGTTGCTTATTCTTTTTAGGAACAATAACAATTGGTGAGATCCATTCAGAATGCTCTACTGGTACAATGAATCCGACTTTGAGTAGCCTATCAAGCTCTGCTTTTACCTGTGATGCATAGTTCAGATTCATCTGGTAGCTGGGTTGCTTGATTGGTTTTGCTTCCGGCTTCAGCATGACCCTGTGTTGATAAATGCGCGGGTCCAAACTTTTCATATCTTTGTATGCAAAGACGTCAGAGAATTCTCGGAGTAGCTGGATTAAGTCTGCTTGAAATACTTCGGGTAGGCTTTTCTTTATTTTAACAGGACGTGGATTTGCTTCATCCCCTAAATTATAGGTGATCAGCTGATCCTCTAGAACATAAAATTGTCGAGGTTTCTCTGTATCGTCAGCTGGCTTAAAAAGTTGTTGTAGATCAGCGTCATCTGTAGCAGTGGTATCTTCTTTCTTATCTTCTTTTGTTACAGGCATCACCGTACAAACTGTGGGATTCCAATTATCTACAACAGATTGTAGATCAACTGTTCTTAGGGAGATTAAGTCAATGTTGTTCTTTAAAAACTCTTCTTCTTCATCATCTGACAACCCATCTAACATATGAACTGGTTCTGCAAAATACGGTCTAGCATGCAACTCGCAAGGCTGTATGGCATCTAGTTTTACAACATATTTACGTCTTTGAAAGCGAGTTCCTGTGCAGACCAATCTTGTATGACCTTATCTTGCTTCAGCCAAGGACGACCAAAAAGAAGATTATAATCAAGGGTGGATTCCGGTAATTCTAGGACGACAAAGGTCATCTTAAATGTGGTACCCTGCAAAGTTATTGGTACATTCCGTACAAGTCCTACTGGATGGACTCTTGACTGGTCAGCCATTCTGACAAAGAACTGAACTGGTTCGATCTCGGTCCATCCTAACTTCTTACACAGTGCAGCAGTAGCAATGTTGACACCAGATCCTCCATCAATTAGTACCTGTGTAATTTTATGATTTTTATACCATACCGTAATTAAAGGAACCGAATGATTGACCGTAGAATCAGGTTTCGGTTGCACTGTGGCTCTTGCTTGAATACAGGCAGACTCAGGACTAAACTGTTGCTGGAATTGTTGTCGAACTCCTGGTACTAGTGCAAGTAATTGGCCAAGAGGAAGAGTAATGGACGCTTTAGATAAAATCTCCCAGGCCTTATGTGATTGAATTGTGCTTTCCACGGATTCTGAAGATGATGCGCCGGCTAAAGAGGATGTATCTGTTGAAGATGATGTGCCTGCTACTGAATTAGAATCTTGTTTTTGTGTTCCTTCCTTGGTTAGCGGAGCCTGGGTCACCGGAATAGGATCTGGAAACACTGGAGGTTTGGCGGTGGTCCATTGACTGGCCTTATCATACATCCTTTGTTGTTCACGTATGCCTGGTTCAAATACTTCTGCCGCTGGTGGCAGTTGCTTACCGGATCGGGTCTGAATTACTGTAGCTTGCATTTCTACTGGTGTGATTTGTACCATATTAGTCATCGGGTTTTGTCGTTCTTTCTTCCTCTGATCATACTCAGCTGCATCCTTACAAAATCTTCTAATGTGACCAAATTCACCACAAAATGGCAGCGCGGTCGTGGAAAATTGGGATTTTCCTGTGGTGGTCTGGCCTGCTAGCGATTTGCATTGTAGTTATTATTTCTCTGTCCTCTGTAATTTCGATAGCCTTGTTGTTGGTTGTTTCTCATTTGCGGAGGTACATAATGATTGGCTGGCTGTCCTGGTTCCTGTATAATAGCATTGACAGTTGCGGTTCCCTGCACTTTGGCGTTGTATGCATAGTTTTCGGTAGTATGTCCGGTCGTGTTGCAGATAGCGCAAAACAACTGATTAAGTGCACAAGTGGCACTGGTGTGCCCTGAATTCTTGCATGTGGTGCAGAACATTTGTCTGGTGGGATCTTCTGCAACATTTTTATTTGCCTTTAACCATTCCAAGTCTTCTGTAAATCCTCCAACCTTGTTTTCCAGCTGCAAAGCCATTGCAATCACTACATCTAGTGTCATAGCTCCTACACAGCGTATGATCATAATCTGTTTAAGTTCCAGAGTCAATCCATTGATAAACCATTGAGTGATAACATCATCCGGTAGGTTGGCATGTGCTGGTGGTAACTGCCTCAAATGAGTCCTGAATAGAGTGGCGTATTCCTGCACTGTTTGATTTATCTTCTGTCTATTGTTTTGCAGGTAGTCAAAAATTTCGGCTGGATTCTTCTTTAGTCTAAATCTCTGCAAATATGCATCCCTTACTGCTTCATAGGTGCCAAAGTGGTTAATATCATATTCTGTAAGCCATCTAGCTGCTTCGTTAACCAATGTCGACTGGAAGACAATAGCCTTATACGCCAGATCAGGTGGATGGTTGAGCACTGTGTAACTTATCTCAAATGTGCGTACATGAGCATCTGGGTCATCTCCTGGAAATCCACCGAATTTAGTGTACGTTACTCCGGTTGGAGTCGGCCTTGGTGGGCATAGTTGTTGTTGTTGTTGCTGTTGTTGCCCGTTCATGGTGCTGATGGTTGTATTGTGACTATCTTCTGTATCTCGGGGCTGAATATCTGGATCGTCGGAATCTGTATCGTCAGCCTGTGCACTTTCTGGTTCGATAATCTTGTTTAGTATGTTTCGAATCTCAGTTTCGAACAAGCTACCTTCCTTCTTGATGTCAAATGTAGGAAAGCTAACTCCCCACAATGGTGTCTGGACTGAAGATTCACCAAGAAAGGGCAAATCGTCACTGGAAAATTGTGAACTTTCAACAACTAGTACCGGAATAACACCGGAAGGTGTCGATTTTTCACCAAAACAAGGTGCTTTTTCTCCTTCACGGATTTCTTTGACTAAGGCATTTCTAGCCGTATACAAATTCAAATCTTGACCCAATGGTGCTAAATTACCTTCATGCTACGTCTTGGTAGATTCTAAAGTTACTATATCTTCGACAGATTGTGCCGAAATTGCACCGGAATCTGCCAGAAATGTAGTACGTTCCACCGGAATATGGCCGGAATCACTACTAACATTCTTCACTTTCTTGACAACTAGGTTAGACCTATCTGTACTTCTACCTCCTGGAGGCGTCCTTAGCAAATTAGGTACCCAAGGCTGTCGGTTCTTCGGATACGTTTCACCGGATCTAGTAACTGGCATGTATCATCTTTTGTACTAATTGCGTACTATTACTGTCGATTTACAATCTACAGTCGCGTTACCACAATCAATTTTTGCAACAATCTGATTTGTTGCCACCTTCCCATAGACGACACCAGTGTTAAACGCTTGTTCTAACTGTCAGAAGCGTGTTTAAACGAGAATTGGGTTCTTGGGAGTGGAAGGGGTGTGTAAAGACAGAGGCCCTATGCTTGTTTCCCAAAATTACATCACAACACACAATATACCAACATTCAAGATTTTATCAAGAATTGGTATCTCATTCTCAATCTTTATAGTTCATCATTTTAACTCTATCAGTGTCTACCGAACACATTGTACCAGACTATCAGTATCGTAATACCGAATTACCTCAAAACCCTTTTTCCGAATACACACTACTGTAGCAATTAACAATAGTTCAACCTCCACCGAACAGCGCTCACCATCCTACAAATCAAAAACACAGAAGGACTCAACAGTTTCAAACATACAGTGTTGAAGACTAACACACACTGGAGATAACCATTACTGTAGCCAAATCTCACCGTACAAGTACAGATATCAATACTGAGAACAACACAATCCTGAACAGCGCTTTTAGGAACACTACCACAGTTACACAGACTTCATCAACAATTGGCAGAACATTCAAGAAGAAGGACACCCCGATATACGTACTTAACAGAATGATCACCACAAAGATCCGCAGAACGACTCTCTCAGACAACAGTCCGACGATCTACTGGATGTAAATAAAACTCACAACCGCAACAGCGATCGATAGACAACGAATACGGATACACACAGTATACTCAGAATACTCAGAAATTAGACACGCAACACTACAGCAACCCGAACAAGTGTCGATAATACCACACATAAATGAGACATAGTACTCCAACTTAGCCGACTCGACACAGAGTAACGACCATGCCAATCACCCAGACAGACAGTCTGGTGATTCCACGAATCGTCACACTGCATCTCTTTTACATTGCTATATATAAAGATTACAAATGTCTTTGTAACAACTTTTCGCACGTGCGAAACAAGATTCAGTTATACAGTTGCCAATCTGGCGGTCAACTAACACATCCTCCCAGATCTTCTTGGTCCTGGGTCACTTCTCCTTGTATCATCTGCATGTGCCCTTCTTACTCCTAGAGTCTTCACAGAGGGCAATCCAAGTTCCTCATCAAGAGTCTTTTCTAAACCACTTGAATCTCCATCAACATCTTCAAAACCTGCACATGTTTTACTACCAGCAGAAAGCTTTTCTTTACCTTTCTTGGATGTATTTGATGAATTTGATAGACTGAAATTTCCACGCAATCTTCCACTCCATGAATTTGAGTTGGAACTATTGCTTGGTGATGCATCTGGTCCACTCAAAACTTGAGATTCTGCACTTGATTTTTCAGCATTTTCTTTGCCATTTGGTTCAAGATGTAGTCCTTCTTTGGCATCTGCATAGAAGTTTGACATTTCATCAAATACCACATCTCTGCTCACCTTCACGTGTCGTGTGAGTGGGTTATAACATTTGTACCCTTTTTGCTCAAGGGAGTATCCAATGAAGAAACATTTTTCTGCTTTCGGATCAAGCTTTGTCCTCAACTCATCTGGAATATGTACATATGCAATACAACCACAAATTTTGAGATGTGATAAGTTTGGCTTTTTACCTGTAAACTTCTCTTCAGGTGTAACTTGATGTACAGCAGCAGTCGGAGTTCTGTTCATGATGTATACAGCAGTATGCACAGCTTCTGCCCAATAACAATGAGGCATATTCTTCTCAGCCATCAAGGCTCTTGCTATTTCTGCAATATGTCTATTTTTGCGTTCAGCAATGCCATTCTGTTGTGGTGTGTACCTGCATTAAAACTGACGCCGAATTCCATGATTTTTTAGAAAACTGCTGAACTCATTTGACATGTATTCACCTCCTCCATCAGATCTTAATGTCCGAATGTACTTCCCTGTCTGCTTTTCCACCATAGATTTAAAATTCTGGAAGTGAGTGAACACCTCGCTCTTCTCTTTCATGAAATATACCCATACTTTGCGTGTATGGTCATCAATGAAAGTAACATAAAACCTGCAACCGCCCATAGATGTGGTCTTTGCTAGACCCCAAACATCTGTATGTACTACTCTTAGTACATTCTCACTAACATGCTTGTCATGTGGAAATGATGCTCTTGAGTGTTTACCAAATTGACATGCTGCACATACCTTTTGCATTTCTGCAACTTTGAAATTTGGTAGTCCATGGACAATCTCCTTTGACTGCATCAATTTCGGCCTTTGCAAGTTTACACGTCCAATCCGTTTGTGCCACATCTCTATATCTGCAATAACTCCTACACCTTTTGCAAACATGGCTGCATTCATTTCAGGAATCTTCACATTTAAGGTGAACATCCTACCCACTTTGTTTCCTTTGGCAACCAATCGTCCATCCTGCTTGTACTCTTCTACATATAATCCATCAACATTGAACCTGACTTGTAATCCCTGGTCAACCATTTGTCCAACAGAAACCAGATTCTTTGTTATATTTGGAACATGCAACACATCAGCAAGATGTTTTACCTTCCCGTCCTCCATAAACAATGATTTGTTTCTTGTATGCTCAATAGGATGCGATGTATCATCACCTGTTTCAACATATCCAGGAACTGGCATTTTTTGCAGACTACTAAACCATTTTGCATGATTGGTCATGTGATTTGAAGCACCTGAATCAACATACTGGACATTATCATTCGATTTTGAAACACTGGCAGACATCGTATTCATCATGTGATGTTGAACCACAAACAGCTTCTCTGAATCATCTGTACTTGTGGATGCATAGTTGTTTTGCTGCCTTCTATTATTTTGATTCTTCAACCTACAATCACGCTCAAAGTGTCTAGGTTTACCACAATTCCAGCATCCTTTACTATCATTACCTGAATCATTTCTTTGGAAATTTCTGCGACCTCTTTGGCTCCCCCTGCCTCAAAACTGTCCTCTTCCTCCTGCATGATTTTGTTGTTGACCTTGCTCTTGGTTACCGTTTCCTCTTCCACTTCCAAACCTCTACCTCTGCCTCTTCCTCTGCCAGAGTAGAATACCTGCTCAGAACTGGGCTTTCCTTGGGAGTTTGAATCCTCACCAAGATTCTTTTCTTCAATAATCAGCATAGATACCAGATCAGCAAAATTCAGAATATTTCCACGGTCTGTATGGAAGTTCTGAACTGCTTATATGCAGCTCCTAAACCACGAAGGCACACTTCCACCTTATCATCATCATCTACATTCACACCAATAGATGCAAGTGACTCACATATGCTTTTGATTTTTAGAGTGTAGTCACTTATCGACATGCTCTTCTTTTCCAATGTATGTAGCTCGTTCTTGAGTTGCAATTTTCGTGCCTTTGTATTAGTCTTATACAAAGTGACCAAACTGTCCCAAGCCTCTTTTGGAGTCTTGGCATCCTGTACGTGTCCAATCATGCTATCCTATATGCTAACAGATAGCCAATACATTATCTTTCGTGCTCCTTGATTCCATTCCTCATATGCTCTTAATTGGTCTGCAGTCCGATTCCTTTCTAGTAACTGCGGAACATTTTCATTCTCTCCTTCGATGTACTTCCAGTAGCCTTTTCCCATCAGGAAATTCTTCATTCTAAATCTCCAAGCATGGAAGTTGTTCTTGTCCAGCTTATCGCTCATAAGCTGACTCATTCCATCTGCGTTTGCCATTTCTGCAACAATTCACAACACTACAAAACACTACAAGCAGCACTTCTGCTTGAACACTATCGCACTATGACGTAACAGTTTGATATGAGAAAAACACAGTTTTCGTGTATCAACAATACATGGAATTGCTTGAAATTCTGGATCTAGAATATATGAGTGTCACCGAACACAACACAAGTTATAGTTTCTGAAACTGACCTAGTTTTTTGTGGGCCCTGCCTTGTGGGCTCGAAACAGAGGTCGAGATGGCTCCGAAACTTGGATCTGACAAAAACAAGTGACCCTAAAGTGATAACTCTCGAAAATATTTTGAGGTCTTCTACCTTCACGCCGATTTTCATAGCAAACGGAGGCGGTTTGTGAAATCGCGTTTTCTCCACGCCTTGCCACATACTCTTCATTGTTGCCTTCTCCACGAGCTCTCTACAGCCACACTGGCTTTGATACCATGTCACGAGGAAGGAGATAAGGAAGAGAACTCACACACACACTCTCACTCTCAAGGAGAAGCACACACACAGATTGAGGCAAGGAAGAATGATCTTCTTCTTCTTCTTCTATTACATAAAAGGAATGTACAAGAATGACCTAAAACAAGAATACAACAAGTGCAATATATAAATATCAATACATAAGGAAAAACCTAATGTCTGCGAATGAGTGAGCTGGCAAGAAACAAATGTGCTATCACTCTCGGTAGATAAATCTAATAAAGCTCAATGAAGTATCCTTGACATATACCGGCGTGACCACTATACATGTCAGAGAAACGAAAAACTGGTACGTGTCATCTTGGATCATCACATGTTGAGCTTGATATCTCAACAGTTTTGGCCTACCCAAGCTTGAAGAAGTCAACTTCTTAGGTTGAGATTGACTGCATGATCATAGATCCAATCTTGGCCCAAGACAAGAGGTTCGGTAAGATCCTTGTCTTCACATACAAGCACTTTGACTACCATTAGATCCTCTTGAATGTGGAGGGGAAGTTCCACCTCTCCCATGCAAGGGGTTTCCACACCTCCCAATCCTATGAGATATGCCTCTATAGGATTGACCTTCAATTGCAATTCCTGGCAGTAAGAAAGTGGAAGTGCACTAGTGGCTTCTCTTCAGTCAATTAAGGCTCTCACGGTCCTTGCACTCTCTCCTTGTCCCACCTCTAGGTTCACAAAAGGTCGTGGATCGACTATCCTATGGGAACGTTCACCTGAAGCCTCGCACATGGCCATGTGATAACCTAGAGCTTCTTGAGTGTCAGGCATAGGCTGATCTCTACCTTGTCTTCTCAATTTCATTCGTCGGATGCGTTCTAAAGCTTCTGCTTGTGCTTCTTCTCGAATTTGCTTTTCCTCTTCTTTACGTTTCTTTGCAGTATTGAGTCGATTTAACATCTCCTCTGTGAGGGGCTCTTGATATAATTTAACTCTGCATCCACTGATGTAACTTGGTAGGACGTCGCCTTCTAGAGTGGCTAGTTGAACTGTTCCACTTGTGGAGATCCTATTGATAATCATCGGTCCATAGCCTCAAGGTGTAGACTAGGACTAGGTCTCCTTCTTTCAAGCCCTTATCCTTCACATGCACGTCAAAATATGCTTTTTGTCTCTTCTTGGTTGCATAAATTCCTGCTACAGCTCTAAATCGTGTTTCACCTAATCGTTCAAGATCGAAGATCTGGAGGAGAGCTCATGGCCTATCGAGTCATCATGCTCTTGTGCTACTTTCAATGTAGGTATCAAAAAGTCCAATGATAGCATTGCATTTTGGTTGAACACCATCTGAAAGGGTGTGACTTGAAGTACCGTTTTATAGGCAACTCGGTATGCCCAAATAGCATGATGAAGCTGTTTGTCCCAATCAGAGCATTTATTATTAACCGATTTTGTCAGTACATTGCATAGAATATTATTTGTGCTCTTAGCTTGTTCATTAGCTTGTGGATGATAGGGGGCAGACTTCTTATGTATCACCAAGAATTCTTGGAGAAGAATTTCTATGACTTCATTCAAGAAGTGTGTGCCTCTATCACTTACTAGCTCTATTGGCAGCTCGTATCTGGTGAACCCATTCTTGAATAAGAACTTAGCTATTGTCTAGGCGTCATTCTTTGTGGTAGCTTTTACTTCTACCCATTTGGTTAGATAGTCAGTGGCCACAATAATGTATTCAGCATGGGAACCCTTAGCTGGGGGATTAATAGGACCTACAAAGTATATTCCTCACTTAGAGAATGCACATCCACCCATCATAGGTTTCAATGGCATCTCATCTTTACGTATAGGATACTGAGTTCGCTGACAAACATCATACCTCTTCACATAGGTATGTGCATCCATGTGAAGCGAGGGCCACCAAAGACCTGCAAAAAGTATTGCCTTGATCACTCTATCTAGTCCAAAGTGTCCTCCTGCTACACCTTGGTGAGTAATTTCCAAGATCTTCAGATATTCGCTCTCGTGGACACATAATCTAAGGTACCCATCTTTTCCTCATCTGTATAGGTTATCTCCACTCAGTTAGTAGTCTAGTGCCTCTTGTTCTAAGCTCCTTTGTCTAGTCAACGTCATATCTTGGGGAAAGGTTCTCATCCTCAAGAAGGCTACTAGTGGCTCGCTCCAATCTGGCACTAAAGACACTCGATAAAGAGTGGCATGTTCCACAAGAGGTCTAGTGTTGCAGATTGGGCATTCCTTGCACATTTTATGGACATCTACTTCCATAGTTGGCCAGTGCACTCCGAGTATCCTCAGTGTCTGTAAAGTTCTTTGCTTCAAGTAGTGTTGCTCTAACGCACCCACATGTGCTAATTGCAACCACTTCGCATACTCATCCTCTTCCACACAACAAGCTAATATTCCTTGATCTGTAAGCTTGTACATACTTCCTACAATGATATGGTACTTCTGGGCTTTTACTACCTCCCTTTCTTGAGTCAGTATTGGCACTAAGGTCTTGGCCCATTGTGGTACAACTTCCAAATGAAACAAGTAAGCATTAGGAAGGTAATTTGATACTCCTTATGGGGCCTCTCCGGATGTGAGCCTCGAGAGATGATCCGCTCTCAAGTGAGTCTTGCCCTTCCTCACCACTACCTCAAAGTCATATTCCATTAGTAAGAGGAACCATCTTACTAGTCTATCTGTATTGCATGGCTTGTTTATCAGGTAAAGTAGAGCTTGATGATCAGTAAAAAATTTAAACTTATTTGCAAGAAAATAATGTCTAAACTTTTTAACCGCATATACCATGTCTAACCCTTCTCTCTTAGTAGTGGTATAATTTTGTTCAGCTGCATTTAATTGTCTACTAGCATAGGCAATTGGAAGATCCATATTACCTTCACCTGTAGGTTGTGTAAGTACACACCCAATAGCATAATTGGATGCATCCACATGGACATGGAATGGCTTGTTCCAATCTGGTGTAGTCAAGATTGGTGCTGAACATAATCACGGTTTAAGCTCATTGAAAGATTTCTCACATTCATCAGTCCACTCAAAATTGGTCAAAAGTCCATACAGAGGCTTTGCAATGATGGCATACATGTGTATAAAACGTTGGTAATAGCCACAATGCCGCATGAAAGCTTGCCCTTCCTTGACATTCTTTGGCCTAGGTAGTTCTGTGATAGCTCTCACTTTCTCTTTATCAGTGGATATGTCGTTCTTTGACACTATGTGTCCTAGGATCTTGCCTTGCCTGGCCATGAAAACACACTTTTCGGGGTTTAGGCAAACTTGATATTCTCTACATTTGTCAAAGATTTGCTTGAGTTCAGGTATATGTGTCTGCCTAATGTTGGAATGAGCACAAAGATCATCAACATAGACTTCGAAATTCTTCCTCAAGAACTCTTTAAACACATGGCACATCAGTCTTTGGAAGGTTGCAAGTGCATTGGTTAGACCAAATGGCATTACTCTAAAGGAAAATATGCCCCACTCTATGGCAAAAGCCGTCTTTTGCTGATCTTCTGGTGCAAGGGCTACTTGATTGTAGCCAGAGAATCCGTCAAGGAAGCTGTACACTTCCTTGCGTGCGACCCTTTCTAATAGATGCTCAGTGATAGGAAGTGGATAACTATCTCTGATAGTGGCTGCGTTAACCTTCTTCAAGTTAATGCATACACATAGTTTGCCGTCCTTTTTGGGCACCACTACAATGGGGGATACCCATTCAGTGTGCTCGATTTCATAGATGAATCCAGCTTCAACCAAGCGATCTATCTCTTCTTTGATCTTGGCATCATAGTTGTCATTGTATGTGTATGGTTTTTGCTTAGAGGGTTTGGCATCTAAGGTCATGGGGATCATATGTGAGCATATGTCAGGGTCTACACCTTTAAGGTCCTTGTAACTCCATGCAAACACATCTCTATATTCTCGTAGTAAGGTTATCAACTCTTGCTCCTCATCCTCACTTAGGTCGTGTCCTATGTATGTGCATCACTCTTCACCTTCCTCTAAGGTCATTATGATTTTCTTTGTAGTTTCTTTGTTATCATAGGCCTCTTCTATGACGGCTTCATGTTTAGGCATTCTTACCATGACTCTTCTATCTTCAACTTCATAATTCTTGAAATTTTCAGGGACCTCAAACAAAGATTCTTCTTCCTCTGGTGTGATTTCTCTCTTCTTCCTCTTTTCTCCTTTGTTCTTAGTGGTCACTTGCATGGTTAACCTCACCTCGTTCATAATTTCTTCGTGTCTCTGAGGGTAGCCTCTACTTCGTAAAAATATTCCTCATCTGATGCAAAGGGTGGGTCCATAATGATAGACTCTAAATCTGAGTCGCTTGCATCCTCGAATGCATCAGTGTTAGGTTCACACTCTTCAATAAACGAATCACCCATAATTGGCTCTATTATGAAGACTGAAATGTCATAGCCATCCTCATCACAGTGGGGTGTCCACTGTTCTTCATTAATGGCTACATCCATAGTTGCTAAAATTTCCGCCCAACTGTGAGGTTCAAATTCTTCTTTAGGAAACACTACACGTGCATAGGCTGGGTCTTGAATTGATCTATGGGTTTCCTTCGTACCTACCTCTCTTGCTTTTTCTCTCTTCTCTTCTTCTACTACTACTTTGCACATCCATAAGTGAGTATCTTCATGCATCCATCAGGATCTTAATCCTATGGAATGCACTGACTCCGTATCATCCTTAGCTCTATGGATGGGATTCCATTGAATAGGGGGCATGTCTCTATGAGAGAAATCTTTGAGATTCACTTTGGTCTTGACACCCAAGTGGCACTTGTTTGGCTACATGTTTCCACAATTCAGGCTTAACCTTGAGTAGCTCTTCTAAAGTAAGATTGCACTGCACTTTAGTGTTCTTTACTACCTCTATATTCCTAGGTATGACTGAGTCTTCATTTCTTATCATGATCGTGGGTGCTCTCTACTTAGCCTCCCATGGGCCTGTGAAATAGGGTAGTTCTTGTAAGGAATTATGTGAAGAGATGGATAAGTATGTGTTTGAAGATGAAGAGGTGTTGCAAAATCCTTGATCTACACCAGCCAAATGAACTCCAGGAGTAGATGGTGGGCCCTTTTAGCTTGCCAATGGATGTATTAGACACCCTATGTACCTTGGAAAATCACTCTCAAAAAGATAGATCAAAACAGATAAGTTGGAGTTAGCTCAGAGGTGAAAACTTGCTATTCTTGGTTCATACACCTGTCCAGTGTTTTACATAATTCTCTGAGCACAGCAGCAATTAGCTTAATTCCTCTTGGGGAAGTCTAGGTAACTTAAAGAGCTAACTTTCAAGAGTAATCTCATCAAAAATAATAAACCACACACTGAGAATGAGTTTTAACAAGTGATGACATCATCCCGATTTTCACGGGCTGCTACAGTTTGAGACCAGTGAGCAGAAAAATAAACATAACTCAAAATGTTGGAATCCAATGATTATGAAATTTTGTATGGTTATACTAGACAGTACGCAAAATCCAACAAGCTTTAAATCACGGAATTTGAATACGTAACCACTGAGAAACACCTCTGACACAATGAGTGAAAAAGTCGGGTACCTGACAGAGAAGTGAAAATGCACAGACACTGTTAACTTCAACTGACCATAACTGAAGATTACAACATCTAAATGACATGAAAATTTGTGAGCATATAGTAGACTTATAGAGCTAACTTTACCAAGTTAAATCACTGATAATGATGCACCAAGCTCAGAGAAAACATCTCTGCAAGCTGACTGAGAAAACTGAGAGTAATGGTAGTGAGTAGTACACTTCACAAGAACAAGGAAAGATGAACTCAAATAATCATGAAAATGAAAGTATATTGCTTGTACAATACAATGACTTACTGATACATATGTGTGCCTTGTAATCACACCTTGATATGGCATAAAGCTCAGCTCTTGGAGGTCTTCACATAGGTCTCTCTAACCACGACTAAAACTACCATCTATTTATAGTTGAGTTTGGGAGGCTAACTTCCCTCAATCACTCTCCAATCAATCAATGATTGATTTGATTCTCTACCTACCACAAATCACGAATTCGTGGCTCCTCTTTCCATTCTTGATCAAGTGGACTCAACCACTTAAGATTCTTTCACTTTTACATTAAGTAAACTCTTCAAAACTTTACATAGTCTTCATTTTAAGGCTTTTTCTATGACTTTGTGGGACTCAAGCCAATACTTAGGCTTGTCATAGACTTGCTCCAACAGCTCCCCCTCAAGCCAAGTATGCTTGAGGTCTTCAATCTTCCAAGATTACCTGCAAACCAATCATAGCCTTGAATTTGCAAAGCTTTGTACCATCCATTGCTTTGGTTAGAATATCTGCACATTGTTGATGAGTGGACACATATGATATTTGAATCTCTTTGCTTAGAACCTTCTCTCGTACATAGTGATAATGAACTTCAATATGTTTAGTCCTTGCATGAAAAATAGGATTAGCAGCCAAATGAATAGAACTGATATTGTCACAAAAAATAGTTCGAGTTCCAAACTCCAATCGAAGATCTTTGAATAATGTCTTCATCCACATAGCTTCTTGTGTAGCTATGGCAAGACCTCTATATTCAGCTTCAGTAGAAGAGAGAGCAGCTGTGGGTTGCTTCTTGGATGACCATGAAATAAGCTTTGAACCTGCAAAGGTAAGATAACCTGAAGTGCTCCTTCTATCTTCCTTGGAGCCAGCCCAATCTGCATTAGAAAATAGCTTCAAACCTAAATCAGATACATAAGGATAATAAAGTCCTTCATTTATGGTTCCTTTGAGATACTTGAGAATCCTTTTGGCAGCATCCATATGTGGTTTCCTTGGTGTGTGCATAAATTGACTTAGCACACTCACACTGTAACATATCTACTCTTGTCAATGTGGCATAGTTGAGACTACCCACTAGAATTTGATATGATGTGATGTCCTCTATGAGTTCACCTTCATGTAAGCTCAATTTGTGATTGATCTCCATTGGAGTACCTGCAATCTTACAATCTTTCATCTTGAATTTTGCCAACATGTCCTTAATGTACTTCCTTTGAGTGAGAAACAAACCATGATCTTTGTAGACAACTTCCAAACCTAGGAAGTAGGTAAGTGAACCCAAATCACTTATCTTGAACTCTTCTCTCATCTGATCTTTGATCTTCTTCATACCATCTGCATCATTTCCTGTCAATATAATATCATCTACATATACACATAGGTAGATGACCTCCGAATTACTCTTTTTAATAAAGAGTGAAGGATCTGCCTTGCTTGGTTTAAAGCCTTTGTCCTGCAAGAATGAAACAAGCCTGAAATTCCAAGCTCTTGGAGCTTGCTTGAGACCATACAATGCTTTGTTAAGTTTACACACATAATCAGGATAAACTTGATTCTCAAAACCAGGTGGTTGTGCCATATATACCTCTTCTGTTATCCAACCATTCAAGAATGCATTCTTTACATCTGGTTGAAGTATCTTCCAATTCTTGGAAGAGGCAATACTAAGCAAAACCCTAATAGTAGGCATCTTTGCCATAGGAGAGAAGGTCTCCTCATAATCAATTCCCTGAGTTTGTGCAAAGCCTTTTGCTACAAGCCTTGCCTTATACCTGTTAATGGAACCATCAGAATTCTTCTTGAGTTTATAGACCCATCTTGAGCCTATTACCTTCATGGATGAAGTCTTGGGCACCAAATCCCAAGTGTTGTTTTCCTCAAGTGCTTCAATCTCTTCCTTCGTTGCATGCTTCCATTCTGTTTTTGCTTTGGCCTCTTCAAATGATGATGGCTCCTCTTGGTTTATGTCATGTGCTATGTAGATAGAATGTTTAGTTACTAATGAGGTGTCAAAGCCATACCTTTCTGGTTTTTTCTTTTCCCTCATAGATCTTCTTAGGCCATGATGTGATGATTCTGCCTCATGTCATGGTTCTTGCAATTTCGCTTTACCTTTAGACTTGCATGCTTTGATCTTTTCCATGTGAGAATCTTTATCATCCTCTAAGGTGTCTTGTTCTTCAATCTTTGATTGTTCTCTACCAAGCTTTGGAAAATCTTCTTCAAGATCATATGGTAAATTGATCTTCCTGCATGAATCTTCATAGCATGAATCTTCATAGCATGAATTGTTCTCATCAAAAACTACATCTCTACTTACCAAGAATCCTTTGTTGGTAGGGTTGTATAACCTGTAGCCCTTTTGATTGTTTTCATATCCAATAAATACACACCTTTCTGCCTTTGGATCCATCTTGCCTCTAACCTGTGAAGGAACATGAGCAAAAGCAATACATCCAAAAATTTTACAATGATCTAAGCTTGGTCTTCTTCCATTCCAAGCCTCATATGGAGTCATCCCATCAAGGGATTTTGAAGGCAACCTGTTAATTAAGTAAGTGGTTGTAGATACAACCTCATCCCATAAGTAATTAGGTAAATGCTTTTCATTTAACATAGACCTTGCAGCTTCAGTAATTGTCCTATTCCTCCTTTCTGCCACTCCATTTTGCTCAGGAGTGTACCTTGTAGTTACCTCTCTTTTGATTCCTCTTTCTTGAAGAAAAGAATCAAACTCATGGGAGAAGTATTCTCCCCCTCCATCTGACCTTAGCCTTTTTAGTGATTTACCTGTTTGATTCTCCACAAGAGCCAAATATCTTTTGAAACATGAAAAAACTTCATCTTTGTGTTTCATAAAGAATAGGATAGTCCATCTACTGCAATCATCAATAAAGGAAACATAATACCTTGATCCAGATATTGAAGCTTCCTTGCTAGGTCCCCATACATCTGTATGAACCAACTCCAAGAGATCTCCATGCATATAACCTTTCTTCATGAATGGTAACCTGTGAGACTTTCCAAATTGACATGCACTACACTTATAAATCATATGTTGTTTTGACAAATTAGGAAGTCCAACTACACTTTGGTCCCTGCAGATTTGCTTTAATGACCTTTCACCAATATGTGCTAACCTTTTGTGCCATACTTCCAATTCTGTGAGTGTTTGACTACCATAATTAAAGAGAGCAATGTTTCTAGTGTCCTGTAATTCAAATGTGAACAATCTACCTGTCTTTTCACCTTTTGCAATTCTTCTGAATCCTTGACTTGGATCTTCAACAAATGCTCCTACTTTTGTGAACCTGACTTGCAACCCTTTCTCTACTATCTGCCCAACACTTATCAAATTCTTTGTAATGGTAGGGACATATAGTACCTTACTAAGTAGGTTGATGTTTCCATCAGGTGCTTTGACATTGCCTATTTTCTCCACAGGATGTTTTGTATCATCTCCTGTTTGTACCTCATGCTTATTCCTTGGATCTTCTAAATCTGATAGGAGTGCCACATTTCCTGCCACATGATTTGAACAACCTGAATCTATGTAGAAAACATACTCATCAGATTTACCTTTTGGCATAGCCATGTTCATGATCAATAATGAATCCTCTTTGTTTGAGTCTTCTGTGTAGTTATTGTAGTCTCTCCTTCCTTTGTAGCCTCCTTGATAGTTTGAATTATTGTAGTTGTTGTAGTTGCCATGATATTGTATCCTCTACCTCTTTGATTCCTGGAATTCCTAAAGCAATTTTCAGTTGTATGATTAGTTAATCCACAAATAGAACATGAGTTGGAGACTTGGGATCTCCCCCTCCCTTGTCTACCTCCTCTTCCTCTACCTCTCCCATGTCTTCCTCTACCTGCATAGTTAGCTTGATATGTACCTGCTTCATCATCCACTTTCTTTACCTTTCCTTTGTTATCTTTAGACTTGCTTTTATCCGTGTATAAAGCTGAAGATTGATTACCTTTAGAGCTTTCTCCATTTTTGATAAGCTTTGCCTCTTGAGTAAGTAGTTGTCCAATGAGTGTGTTGAAATCAGGTACATGCATGTCCATGTACAAATCTATAGCTGTGGTGAATGCTTCCCACTTATCATCTGCCTTCAAGCCATTGATGACATGCCTTACAATTTGTTCTTCATCTATTACCTCTCCAATGCTTCCCAACTGATCCGCTATGTCCTTGAGCTTTGTGACAAAATCAGTCACATTTTGTTTGGGAGCCTTCTTGAGAGTTGTGAAATCCAACCATAGTTGATGCTTCCTAGCTTTAGTACTTAAAGAAAAGAAAGCTTCAAGTGCATCTCACACTTCTTGAGATGTCTTACAACTTCTAATGTGAGGCAACAAAAAATCTGAGGTAGAGTTGAGGAGATAAGACCTTGCAAGTGCATCCTTGGAGCACCATGTGCTCAATCTTTCTTGCTCTTCTTGTGTTGGTTGACTTTTGTTCCTGAAACTTGGCATAACTTCATCTCCAGCCACATAACCATATAGACTTCTACCTTGGAGATAAGCTTCCATTCTTAATGACCAAGCTGAGTAGTTACCTCTGTCCAATTTGTCAATTGATGAAGGAAATCCATCTGCCATGTTGTCCAACCTTGCTCTGATACCACTGTGAAGAGATGGATAAGTATGTGTTTGAAGATGAAGAGGTGTTGCAAAATCCTTGATCTACACCAGCCAAATGAACTCCAGGAGTAGATGGTGGGCCCTTTTAGCTTTCCAATGGATGTATTAGACACCCTATGTACCTTGGAAGATCACTCTCAAAAGGATAGATCAAAACAAATAAGTTGGAGTTAGCTCAGAGATGAAAACTTGCTATTGTTGGTTCATACACCTATCCAGTGTTTTACATAATTCTCTGAGCACAGCAGCAATTAGCTTAAGTCCTCTTGGGGAAGTCTAGGTAACGTAAAGAGCTAACTTTCAAGAGTAATCTCATAAAATATAATAAACCACACACTGAGAATGAGTTTTAACAAGTGATGACATCATCCCGATTTTCACGGGCTGCTACAGTTTGAGACTAGTGAGCAGAAAAATAATTATAACTCAAACTGTAGGAATCCAATGATTATGAAATTTTGTATGGTTATACTAGACAGTACAGTGAATCCAACAAGCTTTAAATCACTAAATTTTGATACGTAACCACTGAGAAACACCTCTAACAAGATGAGTGAAAAAGTCGGGTACCTGACAGAGAAGTGAAAATGCACAGACACTGTTGACTTCAATTGAACATAACTGACGATTGCAACATCCAAATGACATGAAAATTTGTGCGCATATAGTAGACTTATAGAGCTAACTTTACCAAGTTAAATCACTAAAAACGATGCACCAAGCTCAGAGAAAACATCTCTGCAAGCTGACTGAGAAAACTGAGAGTAATGGCAGTGAGTAGTACACTTCACAAGAACATGGAAAGATGAACTCAAATAATCATGAAAATGAAAGTATATTGCTTGTACAATACAATGACTTACTGATACATATGTGTGCCTTGTAATCACACCTTGATATGGCATAAAGCTCAGCTCTTGGAGGTCTTCACATAGGTCTCTCTAACCACGACTAAAACTACCATCTATTTATAGTTGAGTTTGGGAGGCTAACTTCCCTCAATCACTCTCCAATCAATCAATGATTGATTTGATTCTCTACCTACCACAAATCACGAATTCGTGGCTCCTCTTTCCATTCTTGATCAAGTGGACTCAACCACTTAAGATTCTTTCACTTTTACATTAAGTAAACTCTTCAAAAGTTACAAGAGGTAGTTCACAAGTGAACTTTACATAGTCTTCATTTTAAGGCTTTTTCTATGACTTTGTGGGACTCAAGCCAATACTTAGGCTTGTCATAGACTTGCTCCAACAAATTAGACTCAAAGTCTAATCTCTCATGAGACTGGGCACTCTCCTGTTCTCCATAAATGGAAGGAATGTCTTGTGGGAATTGATCATGCGCATCATCCACAAGTTCAATTGGAGGAGGATCTTCACTTTCTTTAGCCCATTTATCTTCTTGAATCTCTCGCAAGAATTCTCGTGAATACCGATTCATAGAAGAAGAGGTGTCTGGTTCAGTGGAATTGGGCGCATAAGCATCCTTGAGAGGAATGCTTATTCTATCACTTGCACTCTCCTTAGACTGGGAGGTGACTCCTTTTCCAAACTTTGTGATTAACCTCTCCAATCTATCTAATAGACCATCAAAATGCAATGGTGTTCTAGTGGAGCTAGAGCAATTGAAGAGGCGACTGGCCTCAAACATGGCTTGAACCAATTCCACCATCTTGGCGCAAAGTTTTGTTCGTTCAAGCTCTAGGTTTGCTCTAGGGTAACACTTTTCATGATCTGTTACATTTGGCCCTTCCTAGATTCTAGCCTGATATGCCCTAAGCATCATGTCTATGTCCTCTGGAGTGGGATCTGCTAAGATTGATCCTACTCGGGGTGGTGGATGGGTTACATGTGGTGGATGAGAAGGTTGGGGGATGGTAGGTGATGGGGATGGTAGGTGATGGGGATGGTAGTGGGGGTGATGTGTGAGAGTGCGTTTGAGATGTGATTTCTATTATTTTGGCTTTGGTCTCCCGCAAACTTTCCTCGAGTTTGCTCATCTTCTTTGCCCATTGCCTTTTCATATGTTCACGACTTTCTCTCCAAGCTCTTGTCCTCTTCTTATTCTCGCTCTCAGTCTTGCTAATCTCTACGTTCTTCTCCTGGCTTAAGTCTTGGTTTTGCTTAAGTGTCTGAGCTCTCGTGATGACTTGCGCTGGGGCTGTGGAAGTCACACTTCCCGTGGAGTCTACCACTAAGCCAACAACGTTGATAGGAGCAATTTTTGGCATATTGGCACGGTTCTTAGGACACTCTCATAACATATGCTCCTTTCCACAATCGGGACAAAAGCCTTGAATTATCACAGATTGGGTTTGTGTGAGTGCAGGTAGAGGGCAATCACGAATGAGGTGATCTCCTTGACATCGAAAGCATGGTCCTCTAGGAAATGGAGGTCTTATCTGCCTAGGCTGACGTCTAGAGTTGGGGTTTGTGTACATGACATTTGCATATTCTGGCTCCCAACTAGATTCACTCGGCTCTTCATAATAGTATGACTCACTATGCTTCGGTGACTGCATGTAGTAAGCCTGTGGGCTCTCGATATGTGTAGAGTCAAAACTATGATCACTTGGGTCACTTTCTGAAAGCGATGGTGTCACTGGCACTAAAACTCTATTTAGATTTTCTTCTGCAATTGCATACTTCACTGGGATCACATTGGCTGGAGGAGGGGGTTGCTGCACTAGGACTGGTTGAGGACTTGGATGCCCTTGATAGGGTGGTTGATAGGGTTGCTGGGGCCTACCATACTGCTGTTTGTTGAAAGTTTTTCAAGCTCAAGAGTGTGGGAACATGCCCCAAATTGAACCTTCCACATCATCCACAATCAAAGGAGGCTGATTTCCACGAGTTTGAGGCATCCAATTATGCCCATAATGGAAAGAAGTTGATTAGAGAAGATTTAGCTCACCTCTTGATGTGATTGGACCTCACTTTTGACATGTATATGTTTTTGATTGGTTAAAGAGGTTAGTAGGTGGTCTTTAAAACCTCTAATGAGTTGTATTATGACTTAGAGTCGTGGAAATACGTGCCCAAGCTGCCCCCTTGCTTAAGCACACCCCCTACTAGCTATTCTCTGCATATTTTGCAGAAATTTCACTTTTACACACTCTATCTATCTAGATGTTTTTGGCAGACCCCCCGGTCTTGTAATTGTTGTTTCTCCTTCATCTGGAATCCATTTGCAATGATTTTTGTCTTGTTGGAAAGCTTATAAGTTCTACTTTGTCTGCTATAAGTCTCAGGTTCAGTGCCTGCTCATGTGCAGAGAAATATCCAGAATAGTGTCTGTCTAGTTAGCTCATACTCTGTGAAGAGATCAAGTTATCTGTTTTGTTGCAGCTGGTTGAGGCATCATCCAGTATCCAAATGGAGTGATTTTACTCTCATTTGAAAGCTCTTAAAGTCTACTTTATGCCTGCAGAATTTCATTTTCAATCTCTGCATATACTCAGAGAAACTCAGAAAATACAGAGCCTATGTTTGAAAAATTTCAGGATCCTAGGAGGGTTCATTTGCTTTTGTTGTGCACATAGGAGTGTTTATCCTCCAACAGTGGTATCAGAGCTATAAGTGGAGTATCAAAGAGAGAAGAAGGAGCTACTGAAGTGAAGTAAAGACTTCATCAAAGTTTGAAGGAAGGAAGCAAAGAACGGGCACGTCAACAACAAGGGGAAGCAAATACATCATCAAATCAAAGACGAAGCTTCATCAAGAGGAGTAGCTCTATTTTTTGAGGTAAAAGCCATCCTTTTCAACTTCATTGCATCAAGGGGGAGGTTTAAAAGAGTTAGGAGGCACCATGGCTGATCTCAATGCTCAGATTGAGAAGCTCGAAAAAGGAAACTACCAACCATGGCGATTTAGAATAAACAATTTTTTGATGGGGAAAGGTTTGTGGGGACTTGTGAGTGGTGGAGAGCCAAAACCCTACATAGATGAGGTAAATCCAACCAATGACCACAGAAGAGCAGTAAGAGAGTGGGATGAAAGGGACAAAAGGGTCATTTTCATTTTATCTCAGCATATTAGCAACTCTATGGTAGGGTGTTGACAGTATACGGGAAGAAGCAAGTACGGACACACATGCAGATCTAGCACTGAGGCAACCCTTCATTTTTTTCAAAACCCTCACATCATTTTAAAGTGATTCTCATCACTACAAACCCTTGTAAATATCATTTCACCTTTTTGTAGCTCCATTTTGTACAAGCCGAGGAGTCCTCGAGCTTGGGGAGCCTTAGAAGTAGTTGCCTGTCAATTTTCATAATTTTTAGATCTCGTTTGGGCCCTCAAATAAGCCCTGGAACCTAATTTTTAACTAGGCCGGACACTAGGTCTGGACAGGGCCAAAGCTAGTCAAAAACTATAAATAGAGCTAGAGAGCTCATTTTTGGGGTTAGCTTCTTGTAGTTTGAGCTTGTATGAGAACTTTCTTGCAATAGAAGTGATTCCATTGTCTTACTCTCTTTGTTCTTGCCGTGTGTGCGCGTGTGTGTGTATGTGTGTGCATGCTTGTGTGCTTCTCACTCACGCACTTGTGCTTCCACTTGCTTGTGGTCTTCATACCATCCTCACGTCTTCCCGGATTGACATTAAAGGAGGTGCTACTCATCACTGAGCTACACCAAATTTTGGCGCCGTTGCCGGGGATCGAGCTTTGAGGACGAGCATGTGATGGTAAGACGTAGAGAGGACGCGTTGGAATGGTAAGTAGTAGGTAAATTTCTGATTTTTTTTCCATCTCCATCTTCATCTTCACCTCATTCTCCATTTCCACCTCCACCTCCTTCTCCACTACATATTCCCTCTTCCTCATCATTCCCTCATTTGTTGTGTGCGAGTTTGAGAGAGAGCGATTGTGTGTGCTTGTTTTTGTGTGTTTTTTGCATGTTTCTTGCAGGTGGCAGCTCCATCATCATCTCCAGCAAGCTCAGCAGGTACAAAAATTGTCTGCACAGTCCCCGAGGCGTTGAGCTCGACCTATCGTGACACTCCGAAAATTTCACCCAATCACGATTCTGAGTGCACCACGACACTGCGCAGGCCTAGAGCTCCCAGGATCACTAGACAGAACAGAAAAATTCACCATATCCCGAGCTATCGCGACACCCCGACCCGACCTATCGCGACACCTCGACCTATCGCGACACTTCACGAGCTATCGCGACACCCCCACCTATCGCGACACTTCACGAGCTATCGCGACACCCCCACCTATCGCGACACTTCACGAGCTATCGCGACACCTCGAGCTATCGCGACACCTCGAGCTATCGCGACACCTCGACCCGACCTATCGCGATACACGGCCTTTAACGCATGAAAAGTTAGGGTTAATTTTGAGTGAATTGAAGGGTAGTTGAGCTTAATTTTAGGCACCTTGGTATAACTTTAGAACCTTGAAAGTGGGCAAAAGACCCAGAAACCAGAGAGGGATCTCCTGAACCCTGAGGGCCTGTTTTGACCCTTTAGTGCCTGAATGGTCATAACTTGACCATACGAACTTTGATTGATGAGATTTTGGTCTCGTTGGAAAGCTCGTTGAGAATCCCACGTGGACCTTGATTGGTTTTTGTAAGAATCATACGCGGAGTTTTAGAACATGCATTTTTAAGTTGACCTTTAGGTGGAACTAAGTGATTCTCAGATTCAGGGGGTACAGTGAACTACTCCAAGGGGGCTGAAATTATTGAAGTGTGTCTTTCAATTACTTGTGGCAATAGAGCTATACTAACAGGTGAGCTTTTGCAGGAACTTTGTGCGCGCTCAAGGCAATCCAAAGCAAGCTAGCAAGGGTGAGTACCAAGCTTGGGAGAAGGCTTCCTGGGCTTGTGTAGCAGTCTGGTCAACCAGCTAATTGAGGTTGGAAGATCTCTCAACCCTCCTTTGTCAATTCCTAGCCTAGGCTAAGTACGACTTAGGTGTGGTAATTAATTAGGGCAACGTTAGGCACG
Organism: Ceratopteris richardii; assembly: GCA_020310875.1. NCBI lineage: Eukaryota > Viridiplantae > Streptophyta > Polypodiopsida > Polypodiales > Pteridaceae > Ceratopteris > Ceratopteris richardii. The sequence goes on along the minus strand of CM035416.1, from coordinate 103,787,093 downwards.
AATCAAGTCCAAGAATATTAATCAACAAAGTGCAAGAATTAAATAGGTCTTAAGTGCGAAAACCCTAAAGGACAAAAGGTAAACTGGAGTCGATCACTTATCAAGTGCGAAAATTCACTTAAGTACTCCTGACGACGCGATTTCAGACAAGACCATAAACATAATATTCAACTAAAAAGAACAAAGTGATTGGTGCAAAACCAACCTGCAACGAGAGTGTGCTTGGGTTCCAGGGGATAAATAAATCAGGCTTATGAACCTTAGATCAGGCAGACACTTAGGCCGAGACAGACAGAGCCTCAGATCTTCTGAAGCTAGTGTCAATCACACTGCCAGGTCTTGGGCCCAGCAGTTGAGTGATTATCCATACATTCCCAGATCAGAAACAAGTGATTCTGAGATGTCCTATCACATGGAGAGACCAGTAGGTAGTTCAGGGTTGGCTTATCTAGAAAAGCCAGAAGGGCCTTATAAGACTCAATTGGAATATATCAGGACGAATCGTCTAGGTGCTCGCATCTACGAAGACGGACTGAGAAGATCGGTGGTCCAGATTAAGAACCCCGATCAACCCCATGGATTAGACCATCCGGTAGTCAAGTTTGAGAATGGAGCCTACCTAGATAAAGAAGGGACCATATATGTAGTCACCACTCTTCCTGATAGAACTGATGAGTTTGGAAATGTGATTGCGGAGACCGACATGGGTGATATAGAGCAAGGGAACTTAGCGAGAGAGCCAAGAACTCCCCGTGATAAATCTGTCTTGACCAGAATCATGACCCCAGAATGGATTCCACAGGATAATAAAAGCATAGATCTGCTTTTAAACCGAGAAACCGATGAGGCTTTTTGGAGATATAAACCTTCTCAATCTCAGGAAGTGAGTGCCCTCACAATCTATGAGTTTAAAGACCCTGATAGCCCAGGCCAAGTAACCTACCTAGACAATGCATCAGAGAGAATCTTCGCGGTCACTGAGCATGGCAGACATGCTTACACATGGAAGGGTGAATTTGTTTTTCCCCAACCAAGGTCTAATGTGTCCTTTGGTCACCAAGGAGCTGGGACCTCCCAAGCTCATGGGGCTCAGAGAGATAGAAGTAGAGACAAACCTGAGGTAAGTTTCGCCAACTCCCTGGGAAGAGAAAGAACGGGAACAGAAAGGAATAGAGTGGAACCTGAGAGACATAGAACCCCATGGAATCACAGGGACATTGATGATTTTCCTTTGCCAAGGCCGAGAGAACACACTAGGACCCTGCGACCAACTCAACTGGTGAAGTCCATGAAGAATTATTTCGATGGCACGGGAGACCCTTATGACCATGTGGCAGAATTTCGACAAGTGTTGAAAGCTGAACAGGTGGAGGACCTATTCACACAATATAATGCTTTTGGTCTAACCCTTAGGAACACTGCCCTTACGTGGTTCCAACCACTGAATGAGAGGCATTTCAGAAACATAGACCAACTCTTAGAGGCATTTATTGTTGAGTTTTCTAAGAGTGGAATCAGGCATAACACCTCCTCTCTAATTCATAGCTTCAAACAAACACCTCAAGAGACGGTCAGACTAGCTGGAAGAAGATTTAGACAGTACCTGGAGAGATGCCCTATGCCGGAGTTACCTACACCAGCCAAACAAGTGGCCTTGTTCCTAGACGGATTGTTGAGCACTAAGCTCAGGTCATATGTGTACCTGAAGGACCCTAGAACGATAGAGGAGTGCGTGCGCATGTGCATAGACATTGAGGACAATCTAGGTGAGGAATTAGAACTATCAAAAATCTATAAGGACTCTGATAGCTCTAGTAACATGGCATCTGGTCAATCCACATCCATCGAGGAACTTGCAGAGAAGGTAGCCCAAAAACTAGGTGTCTCTAGCAAGCAAATTCCAAGATTTGCCCCAGTTAAGCGGTGTTACAATTGTGGCGGTGAACATATGGCAAGTGTATGCCCCATTATGGCCCAACCTCAGGTGAATCCTAGTAGCCAGTACTGCACCATAGAGCGCAGGTACACCAATCACACGGCACAAGACTGCCCATATAACAAACAAACTGTTAGGCAAAATTATCCTCAGCCATATCCACAACATGGTAGGTACCAGAATCAGTACCCATCACCACAATACAACAGACCACAACAAACTTATCAGCCACCTTATCAAGGGCAGCAGAGACCTCAACCAATCCTAGTGCAACAACCCCCTGCTCCAACCAATGTGATCCCAGTGAAATATGCATCTACTGAAGAAAATCCGAATAGGGCCATAGTTCCAGTCACCCCATTGCTATCAGACAGTGATCCAAGTGACCATAGTTTTGACTCCACACATATTGATAGCCCACATGCTTACTACATGCAGTCACCCGAGCATAACGAGTCATACTATTATGAGGACCCAAGTGAAAATAGTGGGGAACCTGAGTATTCTAATGTTATGTACACAAACCCCAACTCTAGACCTCAACCTAGGCAGGTACGACCACCATTTCCTAGAGGACCATGCTTCAGATGTCAGGGAGATCACCTTATACGTGATTGTCCACTGCCTGCCCCTACACAGCCTCAACCAGTAACCATTCAGGGCTTCTGTCAAGATTGCGGGAGATGCTCTTTCCTACGAGATTGCCCGAAGAACCCTAATAACATGCCTAAAATCACTCCTATCAATGTTGTTGGGTTAGTTGTAGACTCCACAGGGAGTGTGACTTCCACTGCACCTGTGCAGGTGATCACAAGAGCCCAGGCACTTCAATAACACCAACGTGTTGGTCCCAAAAAGAGCCCCGAGGTGAGTGAAACAGAGAGCATACCCAAAAAGAGAACTAGCGCCTGGAAGGATAGTCGTGAAAGAATGAAGAGGCAATGGGCAAAAAAGATAAACGAACTTGAAGAAAGCGTGAGAGAAACCAAGGCAAAAATCACAGAGATCACATCTCAACCGCACTCCCACACACTTCCATCACTACCATCCCCATCACCCTCCATTTCTCCACCCTCTAATACACCCCTCGTAACCCACCCACCACCCCGAGTAGGATCAGTATTAGCTGACCCCACTCCTGAAGGTTTGGACATGATGTTCAAGGCCTACCAGGCTCGACTTCAAGAAGGGCCAACAGCTGCAAACCTAGACAAGAGTTACCCTAGAGCAGATTTAGAGATTGAACGGATGAAAATGTGCATGAAAATGGTAGAACAAGCTCAAGCTATACTTGAGACTAGTCAAAAGTTCAATCAGACAAACTCTGTCAAGCCGGATTTGCATTTCCAAGGCTTACTGGAAAGATTAGAGCAGTTGGTAAACAAATCACAGGTTTCTTTACCTCCACAGGCTCAACCAGTTGTTGAAAGAGGAAGCTCACCACCTAAGGGAGCTTATGTTCCTAATTCCACGGATGCTGGAATACCTCCTTCAATTCAACAGTACTCTCAAGAGTTCTTGCGGGAAATACAAGAAGAGAAATGGGCCAAGGAGAAGGGTGATTCCCCTCCTATTCCTGAGATTGATGATCTTCGTGATCAATTTCCCCAAGACATTCCCTCTATCTATGGGGATCAAGCAGAGCAACAAGAGGATGAGAGATTAGATTTTGAATCTAATTCTTTACAAGAGTTGCCTCATTTCACAGGCCCATGGGAATCTGAATCTCTCCAGATCAGAGCTCCCACGATATTGGTAAGAAATGAAGACTCAGTGATTCCCAGGAACACTGATGTTGTGAAGAACACTAAGGTTCAATGTCACCTCACTGTAGAGGAACTCCTCAAGGCAAAACCGGAGCTCTGGAATCATGTGAAGGATCAGGTCCCAGAACTTGAATCCAATACACCAAAAGTAGGCTCTAAACAAAAAGTACCAGGGATACCTCTCGACAAGATAGGAGACATGAGCGAAGGTGAAGAAGGTAACACTTATCTTCCGATCACCTATCAAGGTTACACAACCAAAGCAATTGTGGATTCGGGTGCCGGTGTTGCTATTGCGACCACCTCCCTGTGGAAGCGATGGGGCAAACCCACCTTAAGACCAACGAGAATGAAACTTCAAATGGCAGATGGTCATTTTGAAAGACCTCTCGGATTGCTTGAAGGGATAACTCTAACCACTTGTGGTGTAGAGTTTGAACATACGTTTGCTATATGTGACTTTGAGAAGAATAATGTTTACGAGATGATCCTAGGAAGACCCTTCCTACGACAATTGCAAATAGTACAGGATTGGGGAACCAACTCCTTGTACTTACAGCACTTAGGGGTCACCACCAAGGTCAATCTGAAGGATCACACCTTCAGAGATGTACCACCCCTACAGTGGAATCCTATCCACAAAGCGAAAGAAGACTCTATCTCCGTGCATTCTGGAAGTTCACTTGAACCATCCTGGATGCATGAAGATACTCACTTGTGGATGTGCAAGGTCGCAGAGGAAGAGGAAAAGCGCCTAAAAGCGAGAGAAGAAGGAACTCCCCCAGGAGATAGACCAATAAAAGACCCAGCCTATACACCAATGATATTTCCAGATGAGGAATTTGAGCCTCATGGTTGGGCAGAAATCTTAGCTACCATGGACATTGCAGTCAATGAGGAACAATGGACACCCCATTGTGATGAGGAGGGTTACGATATTTCAGTGTTCATGTGTCAGCCCTTGTTGGAAGAGTGTGATCCTAGTGAATTCATAGAAGAAGAAGAGAATGACGATGATCTAGAATCCATTGTGATGGATACATACTTTGACTCAGAGGAACACTACTTAGAAGACCTAGGGGTGTTAACCCAAAAGGAAGAAGAACCCCTTGCGAGTATTAAAACGATAAGTTCCAAGAAAGGAAGTGAAGGAGGTCAAAAGAAAAAGAAAAGGAAAGCACTGAGACAAGAAGAGGAAGAATCATTGTTTGAAGTACCAGAAAATTTCAAGAAATATGAAGTGGAAGACCGGAAAATTTTGGTACGAATGCCTAAGAGAGAGGCCATTATAGGAGAAGCATATGACAATAAAGAAAAGACCAAAAAAATTGTAGTGACCATTGAAGGGCACGAAGAGCGATGTACGTACATAGGAGACGACCTAAGTGCAGAAGAAGAAGCAGAGCTTGTAGCGCTATTAAGGGAATATAGGGATGTGTTCGCATGGCACTATAGAGACTTGAAAGGAGTAGATCCAGAGATTTGCTCTCATACGATTCCAATGACTGCTGAGGCCAGGCCCACCAAACAAAAGCCCTACACATATAATGACAATTATGCAGCCAAAATAAAAGAGGAAATTGACAGGCTGATTGAAGCCGGATTCATCTATGAGATTGAGCACACTGAATGGGTGTCTCCCATTGTAGTGGTGCCCAAGAAGAATGGGAAATTGCGAGTGTGCATTAACCTTAAAAAAGTCAATGCCGCTACGATCCGAGATAGTTATCCTCTTCCAATCACCGAACATCTATTGGAGCGTGTTGCAGGCAAGGAAGTTTACAGCTTCCTTGATGGATTTTCAGGTTACAACCAAGTAGCCATTGCCCCCGAAGATCAACACAAAACGGCCTTTGCCACAGAATGGGGAATCTTTGCATTTCGTGTGATGCCATTTGGGCTCACCAATGCACCTGCAACATTCCAAAGACTCATGTGTCATGTCTTCAAAGAGTTCTTGCGAAAGAGCTTAGAAGTATATGTGGATGATTTATGCGCTCATTCCCAAGAAAGAAGATACCACATTCCTGAGCTCAGGCAAATCTTCAACAAGTGTAGAGATTATCGAGTGTGCCTGAATCCAGAGAAGTGTGTGTTCATGGTACGACAAGGTAAGATCTTAGGTCACATTGTTTCTAAGAATGGAATTTCAACAGATGAAGACAAAGTAAGAGCAATAGCAGAGTTGCCCAGACCAAGGAATGTTAAAGAGGTACAAGCCTTTATGGGCCATTGTGGATATTACCGTAGGTTTATTCACATGTATGCCATCATAGCTAAACCTCTCTATGGGTTGTTAACAAATTTCGAGTGGAGTGAGGAATGCGAGACTTCCTTCAATGAGCTGAAGAGACGTTTGTGCACAGCACCAATATTGACTACTCCGGATTGGAGCAAACCCTTCCATGTCCATGTAGATGCCTCCAATCATGCAATAGGATGTGTACTAGCACAACCCACAGGTGAGGGAAACCTGGATTTGCCGATAGCATATGCTAGTAGGCAATTAAATGCAGCTGAACGGAATTATACCACAACGAAAAGAGAAGGCCTAGGTATGATATATGCTGTGAAGAAGTTTAGACACTATCTATTGGCCAATAAGTTCAAGTTTTTCACTGACCATCAAGCCTTACTGTATTTGGTCAATAAACCTTGCAATACAGGCCGCTTAGTAAGATGGTTCCTCTTACTAATGGAATACGACTTTGAAGTTGCTGTCAGGAAAGGTAGAACCCATCTTAGGGCAGACCATCTTTCTCACATCACTTCAGGAGAGCCACCGCAAGGAGTGTCTGATGAATTGCCCGATGCTTATCTGTTCAATTTAGAAGTTGTTCCTAAATGGGCAAATAAGTTGGTACCAGTCCTAACCTTCGGGCCGGCAAATAAAAATGTTAACATAAGCAAAGAGGAAATTGTAAAATCGCTAAAGTATCAAATATTGGCCGGAAGTATGTACAAGCAAGATACCGAGGGCGTATTAGCTTGTTGTGTCGAGGATGATGAACACGCTAGTTGGTTGCAACAAGCCCATGAGGGACTGCTAGGGAATCACTACTCTAAACAACGAACATTGCAGAATCTAAAACGCTTAGGAGTGTATTGGCCTAGCATGGACAAAGAAATACAAGAGTGGATCCAGAGTTGTCCAGGGTGCCAGGAGAGACCCCCAGTGGAGCATGCCACTCTTTATCACGTGTCATTAATCCCAGACTGGAGTGCTCCATTGGTCGAGTTCATGAGATCGGGAACATTGCCCAATCAGGCTAGTCTTGCAAGAAAACGGAGCATGGAGCAAGAGGCTCAAGACTATGCCTTAGTAGGAGACAACCTATATCGAAGAGGCAAGGATGGTTACCTAAGACTGTGCGTTCATGAATCAGACTATTTGAAAGTCTTAGAAACTGCACACAGCGGTGCTGCAGGTGGACACTTTGGGCCGGACAGAGTAATTAAGACCATTCTATTCTCGGGACTTTGGTGGCCCACTCTTCATATGGATGCACACTCTTATGTGAAGAGTTGCGACACATGCCAACGTGCCCAATATCCGATAAGAAAAGATGAAATGCCCTTAAGGCCAATGATGGGAGGACGTGCATTTTCAAAGTGGGGTATAGACTTTGTAGGTCCCATTAACCCCCCAGCTAGAAACTCCCATGCAGAATACATTATTGTAGCCACAGATTACCTTACAAAGTGGGTGGAAGTAAAGGCCACGACAAAGAATGATGCTCAAACGAAGGCTAAGTTCTTATTCGAAAATGTGTTCACTAGATATGGGTTACCAATAGAGTTGGTTAGTGATAGAGGTACGCACTTCTTGAATGAGGTCATTGAAAATCTCCTTCAAGAATTCATGGTGATACATAAGAAGTCTGCACCCTATCACCCACAAGCTAACGGACAAGCCGAGAGCACGAATAAGATCCTATGTAACATATTGACGAAACTGGTAAATAATAAACGCTCTGATTGGGACAAACAACTTCATCATGCTGTTTGGGCATACCGAGTTGCCTACAAAACGGTACTCAATGCCACCCCATTTCAGATGGTCTTCGGACAGAATGCAGTGCTACCACTAGATTTCCTAATCCCAGCTTTAAGAGTAGCACAAGAGCATGAGTGGAATGGACATGAGTTGTCCTCTAGGATCTTGGATCTAGAGCGTTTAGGTGAGACGAGGCTACGAGCTGCAGCAGGCATCTATGCTGCAAAGAAACGGCAAAAGGCATACTTTGATGCCCATGTGAAGGATAAGGGCTTGAAAGCAGGGGATCTAGTTTTAGTCTACACATTGAAACAACACGCAAGAAAGCTAGAAAAGAGAGGCTACGGACCTATGATCATTAATAGGATCTCCACGAGTGGAGCAGTACAACTAGCCACATTAGAGGGGGATGTCCTCCCAAACTATATTAGCGGGTGCAGAGTCAAGCTGTATCAGGAACCCCTCACGGAGGAAATGCTAAGTCAACTCAATACTGCTAAACAACGTAAAGAGGAGGAAAAACGAATTCGAGAAGAAGCACATGCAGAGGCCATAGAGCGCATTAAGCGCATGAAGCTAAAAAGACAAGGACTAGGGAGAGAACATTATAACCATCAGGAAACTTCACCCAGATATTCCATGGCCATGTGTCAAGTAAAGTCAACCATTCATCCTAGCATAGTGGACAGGAGACCATTCATTACAGTTAAGCTAGAACACGGCAACTCTTGCCAAGAACTCAGGGCTTTAATTGACTCAGGTGCTGCGACTAGTGCGATTAGATGGTCCCACTATAAGGATTCAGGAATAGAAATGCGGCCAATTTAGGCATACCTCATAGGGCTAGGAGGCATGGAAACCCCTTGCATGGGTGAGGTGGATCTTCCTATCCTCATTAAGAATATGACCATGACGGCGAAGCTACTAGTGTGCCATGATGACGACCTGATAGAACCCCTAATCCTTGGCCAAGATTGGCTATACGATCACTCAGTGGACCTAAATCTTAGACAAGGCTCCTTACATATTGGAACCTTAGAGCAGAAGCGAGTGATACAGCTTGACTTCCCTAACGGCATTCCGCCTGACGGTTGTGACCCTAGACCCTATGAAACACCTGCGACGGAAGACCGGAAGATCTTTGATCAGCTCAATCACGCTACGTCTACACCAACCCGCTTGGGCTTGGCTATAGACCGTTGTCAATCAGAAAGACGACAGGAGACCTTCCCTGGAACTTCCTGCAAACTAGAAGGGGCAGCTACCCATCCGCGAGGGCAGATGGACACAATCAGCGGGCAGATGGACACAATCAGCGGTCAGGTGGGCTGCATCAGCAGCCAAATGAGCACGACACCCTGCGGTGCTCATCCTTCCAAACTTGTTGCGGACAGGCCTAGATTAAAGTTAAAGAACGAATCATTTCCTAGTGGGCAGGTCACGCAAGTGTTGGAACTCCCTTCTTTTCCAAAGCAGAGCGTCCACCCAACCTCTCAACCTCAACCACAGCAGAGTCAACCACGAAGAAGGAACCCAGACCGACGGCAGTATCATAAGACGCAGCAAGGAAAGCAGTTTAGGCCAACCAAGGGAAGCGGCACCAGACAAATATGGGTGCCAAAAGGACAAAAAACATCGAAGAACTCCAACAAAGCCGAGATCGACAAGCAAAAGGCAGGGCAGAAACAGAATCAGTATCCACCATCCCCTCGACCTTCTTCAACAAGTCCGAGCATTCGACAAATTTGGATCGCCAAGAAATACCTTACCCATAGACCCACACCCACGCAGATTTGGGTACCCAAAAGGTCTCAAATACATCACACACCCATCCAGAAACCTTTACCCATCTTTAGTTCTAAGAGCTACGACCCCTCTATCCAAGCATGGAGAATTAAACTGTGTACTAAACCCCCTGACCCAATTCTGTAAATCCACCCACACTAACATCAGGAGCATTCCGAGCCCATTGCATACCCAAAACATGCATCTAGGATGACACTGACCTCTAATCACCACTCACACTATCACAAACACTTCACCACTAACCACTGACCTCCGGGATTGTCATGTTAGTATTGTGAAGGGAACACCATTACATCTTGTTTCCTATAACAACACTAATGTGCCTTTCGTCTTCCAGCAGATAAGCAACCTACTCTCATGGCAACAGCGGCAGGCACAAGCTCTCAGGCAGGATCTGGTGCTCCTATCAATTGGGATGCCATGCCAGTGGAAGCTCCACCAACAGCTCGGCCTGAAGAATTCTTGAATGTGCGAAGGATTCCTATTCCAGATCCACCCAATGGACTAACCGAAAGAGTAAAAGGGCACTCCCATTGGTTCAATGAAATGCCAGGGGATTTGGGTGACGCAGATCACATCTGGGAGTCCAAAATGGAGTGTGGAGGGGTTTGGTGGACCTTCCAATTCTTTTCAAGAGAATTTGAGACCTTACAGAATGCAGCTCCCCTTCAGGATATCTGGCAAAAGGCAGGACTACAAGCTTACTTCAGTGCAGCTCTACCTAAACCCGACTTCCTCAGGTGCTACTACTTGATTGCTACGCTAAAACCTACCGGGGATAAAGATCATTCCGGCACATTCTGGGTGCCCTCCTTATCCAATCTGGAGGAGATGAGGAAGTTTGAATTAAATGTAACGTTAATCAGGGAAGCCCTTCAAATGTATGGCACTCATGTGCCTTCAGATCGCGACCCCTTGATACCCGAATCAATGAAAAGAAATAGAGTCAAGAAGCTCAAAGAAATGTGCGCCCTCACCCCCAACATTGCCATACCCCTGCGGATGTGCCTCCAGCACTTTGCATTTCCCGCTCAGGACCGTTTCACTCAGCCTCACAAGAAGATATGGTACGGGCTGTATTTAGCAGAGACCGGAAGCTTGCCCATTAAGATGCCGGTATGGATCTTAGATCAAGTGTATGAGGCAGGCAAGCGGGGAGTGAGGAAGCCCACTTTACATGGTTGTTGTGCGCTGACAAGAATCATCTACAGATGTCTTGCATATGACGTGCCAGTTGCCCGAGCCCTAAAGTATGCACACCTGGAGCTGTTCAAAGGGCGGAAGTCAGGGAGTCAGCCTGCAAAAAGAATGCGTGGATCCCTTTCACAGGTCCTGATCCCTCCAGAAGCCACCGCCGAAGCCTCCACTAGAGGGGAAGCCCAAGTGGCACCTTTCACAATCCATCTCCAAGAGTCTCAACCAAGAGAGGTGGTACAGCCCACTCCTTCTGCCCCTCCACTACCTACCGATGCAGAATTTGCAGCTATGGCCACCTTCACCGAGGACCCAAACTTTGATTTTGAAACATTCCTGTAGACGGCCCATCTATCAGACAGTGAAGGTTGCCCTGACAATGTCGATCCGGGGACATCAGCCCAAAGAGAACATGCACGAGGCGAGACAAGCAGTGTACAGGAGATAGGAGTGGCACAACTTCCTCAGAGACTAAGCACACGAGCTCAGGAGAAGTCACCAAGAGATGACCCAGAAGAGAGTGAAGACGAGGCCCCTGCATATACGGCACAGCTCAAACGACTATACCGAACAATCAAGCAGGTGCAACGACGCCATAAAATGTCAGAAGAAGCAAATAGGGCCCTAGTAAACCAGATGCTGCAGTCGGAGAATATCGACCCCCATTTTATAGAATCGCTAAATCTTTTGGCGGACACCTGTGGCATCAGTGAAGCAATGAGAACCTTGGTCTATCGAGAGAACCCTACTTATGATCAAAGAAGAATTGATACACGGCCTCGGCAAGGAAAGATGATTCAGATGGAAGTATCTACCGCGCTAGCTACGTCCACGTCAGAAGAGGTTCTCATGATTAGCCCTAGGCCCAATGATGAACTGGAGGCAATTACGCATGCACCCTCCCCCCCATCATCTCCTATCCCACCCTCAGAACCTCTCTCCACGTGTCTTTCTACACAACCAATATCCTCCTATAGTGAGACCATTGTACACACCCCCGTTTCCACTTTCCCTCCTTCACCCTCATCCATCTCTGTCACTCAGATTTTTGAACCCCAACTAGGTCACCCTTCCTTCCTCCATGCCTTTGGACAACCATCTGTCACTAGACAGACTCTTTCCCTTCCTTTACCCTCCACCCCTCCATTTCCTCCCTCCCAAACTCTACCTACCCCGTCCCTTGTAACTGCCTCGGGCACCACACTAATCACCCAACCCTCCTTCTGGACCCAACTTGTAAACATTCTTCAACAGGTTGATGAACATAATAAAAAGTCCCTTCCCCAAATTCACTCCCCCACATTCACGGCCACCACTATCACACCACCCACCATCCCGGTGTTCACATTTCACGAATCACACTCTCTCATGTCCGACCCCATGGACATCTCACCATCCGCTGGATCACCCACCACCACTGTTCTCACAACACCATCACAGGTTATTACACTCACATCACCACTTCCACACACGGTAGGCACAACATCCACCTTTCCCATTCCCACTTCCCAACCCCCTGCATCTCCCATCCTTACCCCTGCATCCACCTCATTTAGTCTCGCACTCGACACCATGCTCGAAGCTGCCACTCAGCTTAAACAGGAATATAAGTTATTGGAAGAAAATAACAAGGAGCTTTGCACCCTCTCAGCAACACTCCAAGAGCGTATCAATGCTTTGGAGTCCAGTCATACGGAGTCACAACAAAGCAAAATATCCGCCCTCGAACATGCAAATGCGCAACTCGAAGCGAGGCATATGGAAGAGAGCAAAGCCATGGAGGAACAGCTGCGAGATCAAATGGGCCGCAATGCAAGGCTTCAACGAAACATGGCCTTGCTACGATGACATCTGGGGGCAGCTCAAGAAGAGAACAGACGGCTTCAACAACAAAACCAAGAGAACCTCGAGGCTGCCATGGAGAACACCCCGGGAGCACCCATAGACCCGGCTAAATTTCAAGCTGTTCCCTCAGAAAGCATACAACAGATCTTGGAAACTTATGCCAATCTTTTAGAAGCACATGATCAGCTTGCCGACCAACTGAAGGACCTACAGAGACCCCAAGAGTCTACACCACACCAACGGGAACCTAAAGAGATGACCGACGCTGCTACTTCACCTGAACCTGAACATTCAACGACCAATGACGTACTGGAGTTACGGCAACAGGTTGCAGAATTAGAATTGAAGTTGATGCAGTACGAGCGACCTCCTTCCCCACCTGAGCAACCCATGGAAGAGGAAGAAGTTATTATTCCAGTGGAGGAAGCATACGAAGAGAACTATGAGCCTCAACCTTTTCCAGGAGGCACAACCACTGAGGAGGGACAAGACACTTATGAGGAACCCCCATCGGCATGGATGAAACAGGTAGAAGAAATGGGGCAGACTCATGAAGAACGTATCACCTACCAGATGTTGGCCATGAAGACCATTGAAGAAACCATACTTCACTCAGAATACTTCAGACAGCTGGCTCCTAGAAGACTAATCACCAGCTCAGAATTACAATATAAGCCATACTTTGTACTGTTGGCAGACTACAACGCCGAGATCAAACGTAAGACCAACAAGTACCCAACGTTCGCAACGCAATTTGAACCGGAGGACATTCCAGAGGAGGCGTGCAAAGGGAGAATACATCAACCCATCTGGAGGCAAAAGCTATTGGAGACCTATCGCGAGATGCTACGAACATGGGACCACGCACCCATGCATTTAAAGTATAACAATTGCTATGGACCAGTACAACGGAGAAGGACATGGAAGTCATTTGCAATCAAAGTCAAGAACAATGCCAATTGCAAAGAATGGCTCAATTACCCCGCCATCGCTCCCCCAACCGGTACTCCCACGGTGTCATACATGATGGCAACCATCAGACATTGGATACCACGTCTCCACCCCATGCCAGATGTCGCTGCCCAGATGATGCTCAAGATCTTTGATATGATGCAGGTCGTACTCAAAACTTTTCGCAATGTATGCCGTATTCAACCTCCTATTCCCGGGTTTATTAATGGTAACTACGACCTGCTATATGATATGAGCACAACCCCGAGCATACGAGTGGCTTACGCATGGCACGCACGCATCAGATATCTCCCTGCCTGCTACAAGCAAACGTTCGATGAAATGTTCACCACGGGGTTCTGGGAAGCACACTCAGAGGTGTTCGCGCCACGGCCACCCATTTGTTACACCTCTTTGCATGCGAACAAACGATGCACTCAGAACTCTACACAACGCCACAGACGGACATACCGGGCCCAGTCAATTGGGATACCCTGCGGAGAGACCTGATCCGAGGGCTTCGAATCAAAGAACATGAGGTGGGAGCTGACATTCTCCAGAACTATATTGATCAACCCGCAGAGCAAAGGTCTGTCAGAGGCGACAGACCCTAGGGGGGGGAGAGTGTTGACAGTATACGGGAAGAAGCAAGTACGAACACACATGCAGATCTAGCGCTGAGGCAACCCTTCATTTTTTTCAAAACCCTCACATCATTTTAAAGTGATTCTCATCACTACAAACCCTTGTAAATATCATTTCACCTTTCTGTAGCTCCATTTTGTACAAGCCGAGGAGTCCTCGAGCTTGGGGAGCCTTAGAAGTAGTTGCCTGTCAATTTTCATAATTTTTAGATCTCGTTTGGGCCCTCAAATAAGCCCTGGAACCTAATTTTTAACTAGGCCGGACACTAGGTCTGGACAGGGCCAAAGCTAGTCAAAAACTATAAATAGAGCTAGAGAGCTCATTTTTGGGGTTAGCTTCTTGTAGTTTGAGCTTGTATGAGAACTTTCTTGCAATAGAAGTGATTCCATTGTCTTACTCTCTTTGTTCTTGCCGTGTGTGCGCGTGTGTGTGTATGTGTGTGCATGCTTGTGTGCTTCTCACTCACGCACTTGTGCTTCCACTTGCTCGTGGTCTTCATACCATCCTCACGTCTTCCCGGATTGACATTAAAGGAGGTGCTACTCATCACTGAGCTACATAGGGCATATTCAAGATTTGGATACATCGAAGAAGGTGTGGGAGTGCTTGGAGAGATTGTATTCAACCTCCACAAAAGCTAGAAAAATTCAGCTCAAGAATGAGCTAAATAATCTTAAGAAAAGCCCCTCTCAAGGTGCTAATGATTACATATTAAAGGTTAAAGAGCTTGCAGATGCACTAGGGTCAATCGGTTGTGCCCTAGATGATGACGATCTTGTCGCCCACACCCTAACTGGACTTAGGGATGATGAAAAATGGAGGGCTTTCACAACTTCAGTGTATGTAAGGGACTCTCTTCCTGATTTTGATCAACTAATCACTCTCATGGTGACAGAGGAGATGAACCTTGGTGGTCATAACGCCAAGGATAGCCAAGGGCAATTGTTGTATGCAGGTAGAGGAAGAGGAAGACACAACCGAGGTGCTTCAAGAGGAAGAGGAAGATATCAAAGCAACCAAGGAGGTCAAGGACAACAAGAAAATGCAGGTCAAAGAGGTGGAAGAGCCACAAATAGAGGAAGAGGTGCAAGATTTGGTGGAAGAGGACAAGCCACTTCAAATGGATGCTTTGTATACGGTAAGCCCGGTCATTTTGCAAATGAATGCTATCATAGAGCTCAAAGACAAGGGAATCAAAGCAACAACAACAATAATTATAGAGGGCAAGGTAATTATGCAAACACATCATCCAGCCAAGGGAATGATTATTTACTTGCCATGAGGTATGGTGAAGATACAACTCAAGCTAGTGAAGATGTATGGTATGTAGACAGTGGATGTAGCAATCATATGTCATGTCGAAAGGAGTTTTTTAGTAATTTGCAGGTCCCAAAGCATCAAGGGCATGTGGAAACAGGTGATAACTCAGAGCATATCATTCAACACATGGGAGATATCAGTTTGGAAGGAAATCAAAGAGCAAAGTGCTTATCAGAGGTATTACATGTCCCTACTATTACCAAAAACTTGATTTCGGTAGGCCAAATGGTAGAAAAAGGCTATCAAGTTAGGTTCAATGAAAGAGGATGTTTTGTTGAGGATCCAAGGGCAGGTTTCAAGCTCATAGCAAAAGGAAAAAAGCAAGGGAGAATGTTCATAATGGACATAAATCAGCCACACCATTCAATGTATGTCACATATGGAGACAAGAGGATAGCAGATTTGGATCTGTGGCATAAACGAATAGGTCACATCCACCTACAAAAGCTCAAGGACTTGCAAAGGAGGAGCTTGGTAAGAGGCCTACCAAATTTTACATCTAAAATGTTGCATGAAATTTGTGTAGCTTGCCAACAAGGAAAACAATCAAGGCTGCCCTTCAAGAAGAGTACCTATGTAAGTGCAAATGTTTTAGACCTCATTCACACGGATGTTTGGGGTCCAACAAGAGAAGCATCCCTTGCTGGAAATAGGTATTTTGTAACCTTCATTGATGACTTTTCAAGAAAAGTGTGGTTGTATTGCATTCTAAACAAATCAGATGTGTTCCACTACTTCAAGAAATTCAAAGCATAGGTGGAGAAGGAATCTGGCAAGTTTATCAAAACTTTGAGATCCGATGGAGGGGGAGAGTATTTCTCCCATGAATTTTCTGAATTTTTGCAGGTCAATGGCATCAAAAGGCAATTTACATGCAGGTATACCCCTCAACAAAATGGGGTAGCAGAGAGAAAGAACAGACACATAGCAGAGGTAGCAAGGTGTATGCTGAATGAAATGAATATGCCGCATTGTTATTGGGGAGAGGCTACATATACAGCCACATACATCATGAATAGATGTCCTACATCAGGTATACATCATCTAACCCCTGAGGAAGCATGGAGTGGAAGAAAACCTTGCATTTCACATCTTAGAATCTTTGGTTGTATATGCTATGTACATGTACCTCAAGAGTTGAGGTCAAAGTTAGATGCCAAATCTGAAAGGTGTATTTTTTACGGATATTCTATGGAACAAAAGGGGTATAAATGCTATAATCCCATCACCAAGGAGCTGAAGGTAAGTAGGGATGTTGTCTTTGATGAGTTGAAGCCTTGGTATGCATGCACAAGTCCATTGCAGGTTAAAGACATAGGTGAGACAGATTTGAAGAATGATGATAGAGTTCAAGAAAGCATGGATTTGAGTGGTCCAAGCAACTCATGCAACACAAGGACACCCTCACCATGGAGTGGAAGGCTTAGGGAAAGAGAGACCATCTCTGAAGAAAGCAAAGTCAAAGGCAAAGAGAAGATTTCAGTTGAAGAAGGAAGCTATGTGGACGAGAGCATGTTGGAAGATGAAGAGATAGAAGAAATTCAAACTCCAGGAGTGGCAAAACAAAGAAAGAAGATGGCAACCACACCCAAAGGAAGTGAAAGAAAGTCTTCAAGAGTAAGATATCCAGTACAAAGGTTAACATATGATAATTTCATTGCAAAGCATTATGCATACATGACTCAGGTAATCAAGGACAAGGAACCAACTAGTTATGAAGAAGCTAAGGATTGCAAGGAATGGCAAGAGGCAATGAAGGAAGAGCTCAAAGCACTTGATGAGAACCATACTTGGAGCTTGGTACCAGCTCAAGAAGGCATGAAGGTGATAGGTAATAAGTGGGTTTACAAAATTAAAAGAAATTCAGATGGTTCCATTGCTAGGTACAAAGCAAGGTTGGTGGCGAAAGGCTTCTCCCAAAGCTACGGGATAGATTATGATGAAACTTTCAGCCCCGTAGCCAAGATGCCAACAATTAGGACTTTGATTGCAGTGGCCACATCAAGGAAATGGAGCTTATATCAGTTGGATGTGAAGAATGCCTCCCTCAATGGAGAGCTTGAAGTAGTAGTCTACATGAGCCAACCTCAAGGATTTGCTAGTATGAGGTACCCAAATCATGTTTGCAAGCTAAGGAAAGCATTATATGGACTAAAGAAAGCCCCAAGGGCCTGGAATCAGAGGTTAGTGGATTATTTATCAAGTTGTGGATATAAAGAAAGTGTTGCAGATCCATCACTTTACATGAAGAAGCAAGGAGACAAGATGGTATACATATGCATCTATGTGGACGATTTGATCATCACAGGAAGTGATATTGCAGGTATTAAAGATATCAAATCAAAGCTAGGGAAGGAGTTCAAGATATCTGATCTTGGAACACTAAAGTACTTCTTGGGAATAGAGGTAATCTATGCACACAATGGCATCTTCTTGATTCAAAGAAAATACTTGTTGGATGTGCTATACAGGTTTGGTATGAGTGGTTGTAAGCCACTTTCTCAGGCCATGGAGCCCAATACAAAGTTGGTTGCAGGTCAAGGAGAGGCTATACAAGATATTACACTATATAGAAGCATAATTGGTTCATTAATTTATGCTACATTCACTAGACCTGATCTTGCATATGTAGTAGGTGTTCTCTCTCAATTTTTGCATGCACCTACTCATGATCATCTTATGGCGGCAAGAAAGGTGCTTCGTTACATCAAGCACACCATCAACCAAGGTCTATTTTACTCATATGATGCTGATCTAAGTGTCAAAGGATATAGTGATGCTGATTGGGCAGGTAGCCAGGATGATCGAAGGAGTACATCTGGTTATGTTTTCATGATAGGTACAAAAGTGATCTCTTGGAGCTCTAAGAAGCAACCCACTGTTGCTCTTTCATCCACAGAGGCTGAGTACAGAGGTTTAGCATTGGCTACATGTGAGCTATTATGGCTTAAGAAGATACTTAAGGACTTGGAAGTGGAAGTCGAGGAGTTTCCTCTTTATGGAGACAACATTTCAAGCATCTATCTAGCTAACAATCCCATGTTTCATGCAAGGAGCAAGCACATAGAGGTTCATTACCACTTCGTTAGAGAAAAGGTGATGGCAAAAGAGCTAGATATAAGGTATGTGAACACTAAAATGCAGGTTGCAGACATGATGACAAAGTTTTTTGAAGGTACAAAGCTTGGAGGATTCAAGGAAGCTATCAACATAAGAGACATAGGCTGAAGCAACAAAGGAAAAGACTTGAGCTTGAGGGGGAGTGTTGAAAGTTTTTCAAGCTCAAGAGTGTGGGAACATGCCCCAAATTGAACCTTCCACATCATCCACAATCAAAAGAGGCTGATTTCCACGAGTTTGAGGCATCCAATTATGCCCATAATGGAAAGAAGTTGATTAGAGAAGATTTAGCTCACCTCTTGATGTGATTGGACCTCACTTTTGACATGTATATGTTTTTGATTGGTTAAAGAGGTTAGTAGGTGGTCTTTAAAACCTCTAATGAGTTGTATTATGACTTAGAGTCGTGGAAATACGTGCCCAAGCTGCCCCCTTTCTTAAGCACACCCCCTACTAGCTATTCTCTACATCTTTTGCAGAAATTTCACTTTTACACACTCTATCTATCTAGATGTTTTTGGCAGACCCCCCGGTCTTGTAATTGTTGTTTCTCCTTCATCTGGAATCCATTTGCAATGATTTTTGTCTTGTTGGAAAGCTTATAAGTTCTACTTTGTCTGCTATAAGTCTCAGGTTCAGTGCCTGCACATGTGCAGAGAAATATCCAGAATAGTGTCTGTCTAGTTAGCTCATACTCTGTGAAGAGATCAAGTTATCTGTTTTGTTGCAGCTGGTTGAGGCATCATCCAGTATCCAAATGGAGTGATTTTACTCTCATTTGAAAGCTCTTAAAGTCTACTTTATGCCTGCAGAATTTCATTTTCAATCTCTGCATATACTCAGAGAAACTCAAAAAATACAGAGCCTATGTTTGAAAAATTTCAGGATCCTAGGAGGGTTCATTTGCTTTTGTTGTGCACATAGGAGTGTTTATCCTCCAACAGTGGTATCAGAGCTATAAGTGGAGTATCAAAGAGAGAAGGAGGAGCTACTGAAGTGAAGTAAAGACTTCATCAAAGTTTGAAGGAAGGAAGCAAAGAACGGGCACGTCAACAACAAGGGTAAGCAAATACATCATCAAATCAAAGACGAAGCTTCATCAAGAGGAGTAGCTCTATTTTTTGAGGTAAAAGCCATCCTTTTCAACTTCATTGCATCAAGGGGGAGGTTCAAAAGAGTTAGGAGGCACCATGGCTGATCTCAATGCTCAGATTGAGAAGCTTGAAAAAGGAAACTACCAACCATGGCGATTTAGAATAAACAATTTTTTGATGGGGAAAGGTTTGTGGGGACTTGTGAGTGGTGGAGAGCCAAAACCCTACATAGATGAGGTAAATCCAACCAATGACCATAGAAGAGCAGTAAGAGAGTGGGATGAAAGGGACAAAAGGGTCATTTTCATTTTATCTCAGCATATTAGCAACTCTATGGTAGGGCATATTCAAGATTTGGATACATCGAAGAAGGTGTGGGAGTGCTTGGAGAGATTGTATTCAACCTCCACAAAAGCTAGAAAAATTCAGCTCAAGAATGAGCTAAATAATCTTAGGAAAAGCCCCTCTCAAGGTGCTAATGATTACATATTAAAGGTTAAAGAGCTTGCAGATGCACTAGGGTCAATCGGTTGTGCCCTAGATGATGACGATCTTGTCGCCCACACCCTAAATGGACTTAGGGATGATGAAAAATGGAGGGCTTTCACAACTTCAGTGTATGTAAGGGACTCTCTTCCTGATTTTGATCAACTAATCACTCTCATGGTGACAGAGGAGATGAACCTTGGTGGTCATAACGCCAAGGATAGCCAAGGGCAATTGTTGTATGTAGGTAGAGGAAGAGGAAGACACAACCGAGGTGCTTCAAGAGGAAGAGGAAGATATCAAAGCAACCAAGGAGGTCAAGGACAACAAGAAAATGCAGGTCAAAGAGGTGGAAGAGCCACAAATAGAGGAAGAGGTGCAAGATTTGGTGGAAGAGGACAAGCCACTTCAAATGGATGCTTTGTATACGGTAAGCCCGGTCATTTTGCAAATGAATGCTATCATGGAGCTCAAAGACAAGGAAATCAAAGCAACAACAACAACAATTATAGAGGGCAAGGTAATTATGCAAACACATCATCCAGCCAAGGGAATGATTATTTACTTGCCATGAGGTATGGTGAAGATACAACTCAAGCTAGTGAAGATGTATGGTATGTAGACAGTGGATGTAGCAATCATATGTCATGTCGAAAGGAGTTTTTTAGTAATTTGCAGGTCCCAAAGCATCAAGGGCATGTGGAAACAGGTGATAACTCAGAGCATATCATTCAACATGTGGGAGATATTAGTTTGGAAGGAAATCAAAGAGCAAAGTGCTTATCGGAGGTATTACATGTCCCTACTATTACCAAAAACTTGATTTCGGTAGGCCAAATGGTAGAAAAAGGCTATCAAGTTAGGTTCAATGAAAGAGGATGTTTTGTTGAGGATCCAAGGGCAGGTTTCAAGCTCATAGCAAAAGGAAAAAAGCAAGGGAGAATGTTCATAATGGACATAAATCAGCCACACCATTCAATGTATGTCACATATGGAGACAAGAGGATAGCAGATTTGGATCTATGGCATAAACGAATAGGTCACATCAACCTACAAAAGCTCAAGGACATGCAAAGGACGAGCTGGGTAAGAGGCCTACCAAATTTTACATCTAAAATGTTGCATGAAATTTGTGTAGCTTGCCAACAAGGAAAACAATCAAGGCTGCCCTTCAAGAAGAGTACCTATGTAAGTGCAAATGTTTTAGACCTCATTCACATGGATGTTTGGGGTCCAACAAGAGAAGCATCCCTTGCTGGAAATAGGTATTTTGTAACCTTCATTGATGACTTTTCAAGAAAAGTGTGGTTGTATTGCATTAGAAACAAATCAGATGTGTTCCACTACTTCAAGAAATTCAAAGCATAGGTGGAGAAGGAATCTGGCAAGTTTATCAAAACTTTGAGATCCGATGGAGGGGGAGAGTATTTCTCCCATGAATTTTCTGAATTTTTGCAGGTCAATGGAATCAAAAGGCAATTTACATGCAGGTATACCCCTCAACAAAATGGGGTAGTAGAGAGAAAGAACAGACACATAGCAGAGGTAGCAAGGTGTATGCTCAATGAAATGAATATGCCGCATTGTTATTGGGGAGAGGCTACATATACAGCCACATACATCATGAATAGATGTCCTACATCAGGTATACATCATCTAACCCCTGAGGAAGCATGGAGTGGAAGAAAACCTTGCATTTCACATCTTAGAATCTTTGGTTGTATATGCTATGTACATGTACCTCAAGAGTTGAGGTCAAAGTTAGATGCGAAATCTGAAAGGTGTATTTTTTTGGGATATTCTATGGAACAAAAGGGGTATAAATGCTATAATCCCATCACCAAGGAGCTGAAGGTAAGTAGGGATGTTGTCTTTGATGAGTTGAAGCCTTGGTATGCATGCACAAGTCCATTGCAGGTTAAAGACATAGGTGAGACAGATTTGAAGAATGATGATAGAGTTCAAGAAAGCATGGATTTGAGTGGTCCAAGCAACTCATGCAACACAAGGACACCCTCACCATGGAGTGGAAGGCTTAGGGAAAGAGAGACCATCTCTGAAGAAAGCAAAGTCAAAGGCAAAGAGAAGATTTCAGTTGAAGAAGGAAGCTATGTGGACGAGAGCATGTTGGAAGATGAAGAGATAGAAGAAATTCAAACTCCAGGAGTGGCAAAACAAAGAAAGAAGATGGCAACCACACCCAAAGGAAGTGAAAGAAAGTCTTCAAGAGTAAGATATCCAGTACAAAGGTTAACATATGATAATTTCATTGCAAAGCATTATGCATACATGACTCAGGTAATCAAGGACAAGGAACCAACTAGTTATGAAGAAGCTAAGGATTGCAAGGAATGGCAAGAGGCAATGAAGGAAGAGCTCAAAGCACTTGATGAGAACCATACTTGGAGCTTGGTACCAGCTCAAGAAGGCATGAAGGTGATAGGTAATAAGTGGGTTTACAAAATTAAAAGAAATTCAGATGGTTCCATTGCTAGGTACAAAGCAAGGTTGGTGGCGAAAGGCTTCTCCCAAAGCTACGGGATAGATTATGATGAAACTTTCAGCCCCGTAGCCAAGATGCCAACAATTAGGAATTTGATTGCAGTGGCCACATCAAGGAAATGGAGCTTATATCAGTTGGATGTGAAGAATGCCTTCCTCAATGGAGAGCTTGAAGAAGTAGTCTACATGAGCCAACCTCATGGATTTGCTAGTATGAGGTACCCAAATCATGTTTGCAAGCTAAGGAAAGCATTATATGGACTAAAGAAAGCCCCAAGGGCCTGGAATCAGAGGTTAGTGGATTATTTATCAAGTTGTGGATATAAAGAAAGTGTTGCAGATCCATCACTTTACATGAAGAAGCAAGGAGACAAGATGGTATACATATGCATCTATGTGGACGATTTGATCATCACAGGAAGTGATATTGCAGGTATTAAAGATATCAAATCAAATCTAGGGAAGGAGTTCAAGATATCTGATCTTGGAACACTAAAGTACTTCTTGGGAATAGAGGTAATCTATGCACACAATGGCATCTTCTTGATTCAAAGAAAATACTTGTTGGATGTGCTATACAGGTTTGGTATGAGTGGTTGTAAGCCACTTTCTCAGCCCATGGAGCCCAATACAAAGTTGGTTGCAGGTCAAGGAGAGGCTATACAAGATATTACACTATATAGAAGCATAATTGGTTCATTAATTTATGCTACATTCACTAGACCTGATCTTGCATATGTAGTAGGTGTTCTCTCTCAATTTTTGCATGCACCTACTCATGATCATCTTATGGCGGCAAGAAAGGTGCTTCGTTACATCAAGCACACCATCAACCAAGGTCTATTTTACTCATATGATGCTGATCTAAGTGTCAAAGGATATAGTGATGCTGATTGGGCAGGTAGCAAGGATGATCGAAGGAGTACATCGGGTTATGTTTTCATGATAGGTACAAAAGTGATCTCTTGGAGCTCTAAGAAGCAACCCACTGTTGCTCTTTCATCCACAGAGGCTGAGTACACAGGTTTAGCATTGGCTACATGTGAGCTACTATGGCTTAAGAAGATACTTAAGGACTTGGAAGTGGAAGTCGAGGAGTTTCCTCTTTATGGAGACAACATTTCAAGCATCTATCTTGCTAACAATCCCATGTTTCATGCAAGGAGCAAGCACATAGAGGTTCATTACCACTTCGTTAGAGAAAAGGTGATGGCAAAAGAGCTAGATATAAGGTATGTGAACACTAAAATGCAGGTTGCAGACATGATGACAAAGTTTCTTGAAGGTACAAAGCTTGGAGGATTCAAGGAAGCTATCAACATAAGAGACATAGGCTGAAGCAACAAAGGAAAAGACTTGAGCTTGAGGGGGAGTGTTGAAAGTTTTTCAAGCTCAAGAGTGTGGGAACATGCCCCAAATTGAACCTTCCACATCATCCACAATCAAAGGAGGCTGATTTCCACGACTTTGAGGCATCCAATTATGCCCATAATTGAAAGAAGTTGATTAGAGAAGATTTAGCTCACCTCTTGATGTGATTGGACCTCACTTTTGACATGTATATGTTTTTGATTGGTTAAAGAGGTTAGTAGGTGGTCTTTAAAACCTCTAATGAGTTGTATTATGACTTAGAGTCGTGGAAATACGTGCCCAAGCTGCCCCCTTGCTTAAGCACACCCCCTACTAGCTATTCTCTGCATATTTTGCAGAAATTTCACTTTTACACACTCTATCTATCTAGATGTTTTTGGCAGACCCCCCGGTCTTGTAATTGTTGTTTCTCCTTCATCTGGAATCCATTTGCAATGATTTTTGTCTTGTTGGAAAGCTTATAAGTTCTACTTTGTCTGCTATAAGTCTCAGGTTCAGTGCCTGCACATGTGCAGAGAAATATCCAGAATAGTGTCTGTCTAGTTAGCTCATACTCTGTGAACAGATCAAGTTATCTGTTTTGTTGCAGCTGGTTGAGGCATCATCCAGTATCCAAATGCAGTGATTTTACTCTCATTTGAAAGCTCTTAAAGTCTAGTTTGTGCCTGCAGAATTTCAGTTTCAATCTCTGCATATACTCAGAGAAACTCAGAAAATACAGAGCCTATGTTTGAAAAATTTCAGGATCCTAGGAGGGTTCATTTGCTTTTGTTGTGCACATAGGAGTGTTTATCCTCCAACAGTGGTATCAGAGCTATAAGTGGAGTATCAAAGAGAGAAGAAGGAGCTACTGAAGTGAAGTAAAGACTTCATCAGAGTTTGAAGGAAGGAAGCAAAGAACGGGCACGTCAACAACAAGGGGAAGCAAATACATCATCAAATCAAAGACGAAGCTTCATCAAGAGGAGTAGCTCTATTTTTTGAGGTAAAAGCCATCCTTTTCAACTTCATTGCATCAAGGGGGAGGTTCAAAAGAGTTAGGAGGCACCATGGCTGATCTCAATGCTCAGATTGAGAAGCTTGAAAAAGGAAACTACCAACCATGGCGATTTAGAATAAACAATTTTTTGATGGGGAAAGGTTTATGGGGACTTGTGAGTGGTGGAGAGCCAAAACCCTACATAGATGAGGTAAATCCAACCAATGACCACAGAAGAGCAGTAATAGAGTGGGATGAAAGGGACAAAAGGGTCATTTTCATTTTATCTCAGCATATTAGCAACTCTATGGTAGGGCATATTCAAGATTTGGATACATCGAAGAAGGTGTGGGAGTGCTTGGAGAGATTGTATTCAACCTCCACAAAAGCTAGAAAAATTCAGCTCAAGAATGAGCTAAATAATCTTAGGAAAAGCCCCTCTCAAGGTGCTAATGATTACATATTAAAGGTTAAAGAGCTTGCAGATGCACTAGGGTCAATTGGTTGTGCCCTAGATGATGACGATCTTGTCGCCCACACCCTAAATGGACTTAGGGATGATGAAAAATGGAGGGCTTTCACAACTTCAGTGTATGTAAGGGACTCTCTTCCTGATTTTGATCAACTAATCACTCTCATGGTGACAGAGGAGATGAACCTTGGTGGTCATAACGCCAAGGATAGCCAAGGGCAATTGTTGTATGTAGGTAGAGGAAGAGGAAGACACAACCGAGGTGCTTCAAGAGGAAGAGGAAGATATCAAAGCAACCAAGGAGGTCAAGGACAACAAGAAAATGCAGGTCAAAGAGGTGGAAGAGCCACAAATAGAGGAAGAGGTGCAAGATTTGGTGGAAGAGGACAAGCCACTTCAAATGGATGCTTTGTATACGGTAAGCCCGGTCATTTTGCAAATGAATGCTATCATAGTGCTCAAAGACAAGGGAATCAAAGCAACAACAACAACAATTATAGAGGGCAAGGTAATTATGCAAACACATCATCCAGCCAAGGGAATGATTATTTACTTGCCATGAGGTATGGTGAAGATACAACTCAAGTACTGAAGATGTATGGTATGTAGACAGTGGATGTAGCAATCATATGTCATGTCGAAAGGAGTTTTTTAGTAATTTGCAGGTCCCAAAGCATCAAGGGCATGTGGAAACAGGTGATAACTCAGAGCATATCATTCAACATGTGGGAGATATCAGTTTGGAAGGAAATTAAAGAGCAAAGTGCTTATCAGAGGTATTACATGTCCCTACTATTACCAAAAACTTGATTTCGGTAGGCCAAATGGTAGAAAAAGGCTATCAAGTTAGGTTCAATGAAAGAGGATGTTTTGTTGAGGATCCAAGGGCAGGTTTCAAGCTCATAGCAAAAGGAAAAAAGCAAGGGAGAATGTTCATAATGGACTGTAGCTCAATGATGAGTAGCACCTCCTTTAATGTCAATCCGGGAAGACGTGAGGATGGTATGAAGACCTCGAGCAAGTGGCGGCACAAGTGCGTGAGTGAGAAGCACACAAGCATGCACACACATACACACACACGCGCACACACGGCAAGACAGAGAGAGAGAGAATCAATGGAGTTCTTTAGATTACTTTCAAAAGCTCTTACAAGTTCGTTTCAATTACAATCTAACCTCAAAAATGAGCTCTCTAGCTCTTTTTATAGTTTTTGACTAGCTTTTGGCCCTGTCCAGACCTAGTGTCCGGCCTAGTTAAAAATTGGGTTCCAGGGCTTATTTGAGGGCTCAAACGAAGTCTAAAAATTATGAAATTTGGTACGATGGTACTTCTAATACTCCTCAAGCTCGAGGACTCCTCGGCTTGCACAAAATGGAGTCTAATCTACCAAAAACGGGATTTACAATGTTTGTGTAGTGATTAAAATCACTTGGGTTGTACATAATCTATGGAAAAAAATGATCTGGCCTTGTTGCCGTATTGTGCATGACTCCTTTGTTGCTTTGTATGCCAACACTCCCCCCTTCCTAGCGTCTGTCGCCCCTGACAGACCTTTGTTCGCGCGGGTGGTCGATGTAATATTGGATGACATTGGTGGCCAGTTCATGTTCTCCTATCCTTAAGCCTCTTGCTAGATCGGCTTCCAATGCCTCCCAATTTATTGCACCGGGGGTTTCTGGTTGCGGGGTGGTGTAGTACTCTGAATACATTGCTTGTTCACAAGCAAACAGTTGAAGCAGATGTGTCGGCTTTGGTGCGAAAATCTCCGAGTGGTACTCCCAGAAACCTGATCTGAACATTTCTTTGAAGGTCTGTTTGTAGCAGGCGGGGAGGTACTTGATGCGTGCATGCCAAGCGTAAGCCACACGGATACTGGGGGTGGTGCTCATGTCATACACCAAGTCGTAATTTCCATTGCTAAACCCCGGAAGACGTACCTGTGGCGCGGCTGCATTTCTAAAGGTCTTCAGCACTACTTGCATCATATCTAAGATTTTAAGCATCATTTGCGCTGCTACATCTGGCATGGGCTTCAAGCGCGGCATCCAGTGGCGAATGGTTCCCATCATATATGCTACCGATGGTGGTCCTTGTGGTGGCGCGATGTACGGGTAGTTCAGCCATTCCTTGCATTGCGCATTGTTCTGTACCTTGATATTAAATGCCTTCCACGACCTGCGGCGGGGAACTGGACCGTAGCATGGGTTGTACAGGAGGTGCAGTGGCGCGTTGTTCCATGTGCGTAGCATTTCTGGATAAGTCTCTAAAAGTTTCTGCCGCCATGTCGGTTGACGAATCTTGCCTTTTCGCACCTCTGGAGGAAGGTCTTCGGGTTGAAATTGGGTCGCAAAAGTAGGAATCTGACCCGTGACTCTTTGTATTTCTGCATTATAATCAGCCAGGATAATATAATATGGCCTGTACTGGAGTTCCGATGAGAGAATCAGGCGTCTCGATGACAAGTTCTTGAAGTAATCTGATTGTAAAACAGTCTCCTCTATGACCCTCATAGCCTGATTTTGCACTACAGTGCGCTCTTCATGCGAGGTCCCTATTTCCTCCACTTGTCGTAACCATGGCGGCCGTGGTGCCTCGAACGTGTCCTGCGCTTCTTCTGTTTGTTGGCCTCCTGGGAATGGTTGCGGATCATATTCTTCATCAAACGTTTGTTCCACAGGAATTTGCACAACTTCTTCGTCCGTGGGAGCCTCCGGAGGGGAAGATGGCCTCTCATATTGTAGTAGGCGTGTCTGCAATTCAGTTACCTGTTGCTGGAGATCTTTTATGGCCTCTGCGTCGGAGGGAAGCGAAGCTGCAGAGGGGGTGGTTGGAGGGGCAGCTGTTGGGCCTTGTTGGTGTTCCTGCTTCAGTTGTCCTAGCTCCTCCGATAGCTTATCATGTGCTTCGAGTAGCATGGCATAATCTTCCAATATAATCTTGATGTTATCGGGGGTCACTGCTTGAAACTTGGATGGGCTGATGGGTGCCCCCGGTGTGCTCTCAATAGCTGCCTCCAGGTTCTCTTGATTTTGTATTTGCAAACGTCTGTTCTCTTCCTGAGCAGCCGCAAGATGGCGTTTAAGTAGCGCCATATTTCGCTGAAGTTTTGAGTTGCGTTCCAGTTGTGTCCGTAGGTGACTTTCTACCACCTGCACTGCTTCCTGATCTACGTTCTGTAGCTGTACTTCCAATATATTATGGGCGTCTTGGAGGGTTTGGAACTGTGTGTGAAGGCGAGCGTTCTCCTCTTCTAGTACCGCAAGGCGGAGCTGTAGTGTCGCTGAGTGCTCTTGCAGGCATGCGTTTTGTTGCTGGAGCTGAATGTAATCTGTTCTTAAATTTGATATACAGGCCAACATGGTGTCCAATGCATTACCTATAGATGAGTGGGGGGTGTTTACCGTGGACGATGCATGGGAAGGGAATTGGGGAAGGGAGACAGTGAATGATGTGTCTACGAAAGTTGTGTGTGTGGGTGAAATTGGTGGAGGGGGAATGGGAGGAGGTGAAACCGTGGGTGGAGGTGCCGTGGGTGGTGAAATGTCCATACCTTCAGGAGTGGGTGTTAGTGTGGGGCCTGCCATATACACTGGTATGGTAGGTGGTGTGTGTGTGGAAGTGGTGAATAGGTGTGAAGTGGGGTGGGGAGCTGAAAAGACAGGGAATGGTTGAGGGCCTGGTTGAAAAGCCCTAGCAAAGATGTCCTGGAGGGATTGTAGAAATGGAGAGAGGGATATCGGGGGTTGGGGTCGTAAATTTGAGGAGGGTGGAAAGGGTGGCATGGTAGTAGGGAAACCCATGAATGTGGATCTGGGGTCAGGATGACCCGTGGCTGAAGGCATTGGGGATGGTTGTCCTAGGGCAGGCTCGGGAAGGGTTTCGGTGGGTTGTGTAGTGATGGGGTTTGCTTCAAAGGTCGGGTTATCAGTGGTAGAGAATAGGGTGGCACTAGAGATGGGAGTACGAAAGATGAAGGTTGGGTCAGTGGGTTGAGTGGTCGATGGGATTTCCACTGTCTCTGTTCTCGGAGGCGATGGTGGGGGAGTAGGTGGTAGTGGTTCGGTGGACTCCTCATGGGTGGCGGGGTGCTGTTGACTAGCTGTTTGGGAGGTTGGTGTAGTAGTTGGCTCCTCTGCAACTGTAACGGGAATTTGGATATTTTTACCTGAGCGAGGCCGTGTCTGGAACCTTCGTGGGTCATATTGAACTGAAGGCCTCTGAATGGCAGTGCGCACAGCTTCTACAACTCCATATGTTTCTGCCATCAATAAGAGACCTTCCTTGTACTCTGAGTCAACCCCCGCTTCTTCCAACAACTGAGTCATAAGTACTCTGCTGCTCTGTTCAGTGAGTAATTGCTGCGATCGTACTCTTTCCATAATCTGATACAGCCTTCGGAGTTCTGCTGTATATGCTGGGGCTTCAGTGGTCTCTTCTTCATACGCTTCTTCTTCTTCCGGTTGTCCGTGTTGTTGACTTTGCTGAGCGTCACTCCAATGGACATGTCTACCGTCTGTAGACTTTCTTCTTCTCCGCGAGGATGTGCCCTGCTCCTCTGCCTCTGAATAAAACTCCACGTCAGAGAATTGTGTGCTTTGTAGGAATGCTTCGAAATCCTGGGGGTCCAGTCCTTCAGCCTCTCCAGTGGCAGCAAACTCGAATTCAGGTGTAACCGGAGGAGCCGATGGGGTGGGTTGTGTCGTAGTGTCAGATTCCGACCTGGGTATCCTAATGGTAAAAGGAGGTACAGTGCCATCTCTTAATGGTGATGCCTCAGGAGTAGTCAGGACTTCCCTTGTCTGGACACACGGAATCGCGCCCCTCATGCGCTTGGACTGATGTGTGGATGTCTTGAGCCTTTTAAACATTTGTAATTGTGCCCAAGTTAAGGCACGCTCAATGGGGACATCATATGCCAAGCATCGGTAAATGATGCGTGTGAGTGCACAGCATCCGTTCACCACTAATTTCCTAGAAGCCCGTTTGTTCGCTTCATACAACTGATCTATAATCCACACTGGTAGCTTAATAGGTAGCGCACCTGCTTCCGCCAAGTAGAGAGCAAACCAGATCTTCTTGTGTGGTTGCGTGAATCGGTCTTGACCGGGGAAGGCGAAATGTTGCATGCACATGCGGAGAGGGATGGACACATTTGGGGTGAGGGCTGCCATGTCTTTCACTTTCACTACTTTCCTGTCCTTCATGTTGTTGGGAACGAGAGCATCCTTTTCTGAGGGTACATGCGTGCCATGCATCTTTAAAGCATCACTCACTAGCTCCACAGTAAGTTCAAACCTCTTCAACTCGTTGTTGCCCAGCAATGAGGGGAGAACAAATGATCCGGGTTGGTCCTTATCTTCATGAGTTTGTAATGTAGAGACCAGATAGTAACATCGGAGGAGGTCGGGTTTAGGTAGTGGGGCTTCAAAATATTCCGCCAACCCTGCTCGTTGCCATATGATCTGGAGGTCTTCGGTGTTCTGTAAAGTCTCGAACTCCTTGGAGAAAAATTGGAAACGCACCCATGATCTGTCATACTCGCATTTAGACTCCCAGATATACTTAGCCTCTCCTAATGGACCGGGCATGCCATTGAACCAATGAGAGTTGGCATGGACTCTTTCCGTGATTCCTGTAGGTGGGTCTGGCAGCGGGAGTTGCTGAAGGTGTTGCATCTCCACTGGTCGTTCAGTCGGGGGCACGTCCACAGGTAGGCTATCCACATCAATTCCTGCAGTAAGTATCCCTACTTGTGAGCCCGAACCTGTCGCTTCTGCCATTTTACTGCTTGCCTTCTGATTCTGTGAGAATATAGAAGCATGTGTTAACATCGTAATGGACAGACTAAATCCGTTGCTGTCCCCGTTACAACATTAACATGAGGTATATGGTGAGTTAGTGGTTAGTAAGTGCACGAAGACAGTGAGTGTAGTTAACGTTTGTGTATTCCTAGGAGACTAATGCCGTTAGTAAGTGGGGTGAATTTACAAATCGGGGTCGGGGGGTTTATCACAGATCTTAGACTGCCAATTGCAGTGGATGGGCTTTGCTTTCGGTTTCGTAGAGACTCTAGAGAGCTGTGTCGGTGTCGCTGTTTGGGAATGGGGCCTTTTAGGGACCCACTTATAAGTGATTACATGCATGCTCATGGGTCTTGGTGTGTTCCTAAGTGTTGAGCACGAGGGAATACTAGTTGTACTCGTAGATGGGTTATGCTCAATAGGTTGTGGCCTTGGCGTAACTACTTGTGCCCTCAAGCAAGCCTTAGGCACCCAAATTTGTCTAGATTGTGGGCTTGCCTTCATCGACTTCTTGGGCACCCAAATAGATTTTACTTTAGCAGAAGAATTTCTGACATACTTCTTATTAGCGTCGTGTTGTTGGTTACTAATAAGAGGCTTTGCCCGTGTAGTTGACGGTGGTGCACCCGGTCGTTCGCCTTTCCGCACCCATACCTGGTTTATTTGCTGAGACATTCCGCTGCGCAGATATTTTTGATCTCGGACATAAGTAGTACTCTGCTTCTTCTGCTTGTGATCCGCCTTTGGTTGCTGCCTCCTTCTGGCCTTTGGAAAAGAAGGGAGACCCGTTGCATCCCTGACTCCTTTTTTGCAAATGTGATTCCTCTGCAACACAGGGTTTTGAACAAGAACAGTATGGTCATCTTCATGGGTACCCCTGGAAGGACCAGGAGTCTGTGCCTTTCCTAGTTCCTTGAGTGCTCCATTGTCTAATTCTACTGTAACTCGACTATGATTGACCCAAACCTGGAGAAGTCCACTTCTTAGGTTTAGATTAACTGCTTGGTCATAGATCCAATCCTGACCCAAGACGAGGGGTTCAGTGAGATCCTCATCTTGACACACTAATACTTTAACGGTCATTGCCTCATCGTGAATGTAGAGGGGAAGTTCCACCTCGCCCATGCAAGGGGTTTCCACGCCTCCCAATCCTATGAGATATGCTTCCACAGGATGGACAGTTAACTGTAACTCTTGACAGTAAGACAACTTAACTGCGCTAGTGGCAGCACCTGAGTCAATCAAGGCTCTTACGGTCCTTGCACTCTTTCCTTGTCCTATATCTATGGTTACGAAAGGACGTCTATCAATTATCCTATGCGAGCTTGTTCCAGCAACTTCACACATGGCCATAGGAAATCCTTGGTCTGCATAGTCATTCGCTCCAGGCTGATCTCTACCTTGCCTTCGTAATTTCATCCTTCTGATGCGTTCTAAAGCTTCAGCTTGAGCCTCTTCTCGAACTCGCTTTTCTTCCTCTTTGCGTTTCTTAGCAGTGTTGAGTCGACTGAGCATTTCCTCCGTGAGGGGTTCCTGATACAACTTGACTCTGCAACCGCTAATATAATTTGGGAGAACATCACCCTCTAATGTGGCCAATTGTACTGCTCCGCTCGTGGAGATCCTATTGATGATCATAGGTCCGTAGCCTCTCTTTTCTAGCTTCCTCGCGTGTTGTTTTAGTGTATAGACTAAAACTAGATCTCCTGCTTTCAAGCCCTTATCCTTCACATGGGCATCGAAATATGCTTTCTGTCTCTTCTTGGCTGCATATATTCCTGCCGCGGCTCTCAGTCTTGTTTCTCCTAATCGTTCAAGGTCAAAGATCCTAGAGGAGAGCTCATGACCTGTCCATTCGTGCTCTTGTGCTACTCTCAATGTAGGGATCAGGAAGTCCAAGGGTAGCACAGCATTTTGGCCAAACACCATCTGAAAGGGAGTGGCTTGGAGTACCGTTTTGTAGGCCACTCGGTATGCCCAAACAGCATGGTGTAGCTGTTTGTCCCAATCAGAGCGTTTAGTGTTCACTATTTTCGTCAGTACATTGCATAAAATCTTATTAGTGCTCTCAGCTTGTCCATTAGCTTGAGGGTGATAAGGGGCAGACTTCTTGTGTATTACCAAGAATTCTTGGAGTAGATTTTCAATCACTTCGTTCAAGAAATGAGTGCCTCTATCGCTCACAAGCTCTATAGGTAGCCCGTATCTTGTGAATACATTCTCAAACAAGAATTTGGCAGTTGTTTGAGCATCGTTCTTGGTTGTAGCCTTTACCTCTACCCATTTGGTGAGATAATCTGTTGCCACAATGATGTATTCCGCATGAGAACCTTTAGCTGGGGGATTAATAGGACCTACGAAGTCTATTCCCCACTTAGAGAATGCACGTCCACCCATCATAGGTTTCAGTGGCATCTCATCTTTGCGTATAGGATACTGAGTCCTCTGACATACATCACACCGTTTCACATAGGTATGTGCATCCATGTGAAGGGTAGGCCACCAGAAGCCCGCAAATAGTATCGCTTTGATCACCCGATCTGGTCCAAAGTGTCCTCCTGCTACACCTTGGTGAGCAGTTTCTAAGATCTTAAGATACTCACTTTCATGGACACACAGTCTCAGGTAACCATCCTTACCGCGTTTGTATAGATTATCACCAACGAGTGAATAATCCTGGGCTTCTTGTTCTAAACTTCTTTTCCTAGCTAGAGTCATGTCTGGAGGGAATGTGTTTGTCCTCAAGAATGATACTAGAGGTTCACTCCAATCTGGCACAATGGATACTTGATAGAGAGTGGCATGTTCCACAGGTGGTTTAGTGCAACAGATTGGGCATTCCTTGCACAACTTTTGGACATCAGCTTCCATAGTTGGCCAATGCACTCCGAGTCTCTTTAGAGTCTGTAAAGTTCGTTGCTTTGAATGGTGTTGCTCTAACGCACCTACATGTGCTAATTGCAACCATTTAGCGTACTCATCCTCTTCTACGCAACAAGCCAAGATCCCTTGATCTGTGTGCTTGTACATGCTTCCTGCCATGATATGGTACTTTTGGGCTTTTACGATCTCTCTATTCCGTGTGTTTACTACAGGATGGTTAGGCCCGTATGTCAATACTGGTACCAATGGCTTAGCCCACTGCGGTACAACTTCCAGATTAAACAAGTAAGCATCAGGAAGGTCATCTGATACTCCTTGTGGGGCTTCTCCCGATGTGAGCCTAGAGAGATGATCAGCTCGTAAGTGAGTCCTACCTTTCCTTACCACAACCTCGAAGTCGTATTCCATTAGCAAGAGAAACCATCTCACTAATCTTCCTGTATTGCATGGCTTGTTTACAAGATATAACAATGCCTGATGATCAGTAAAAAATTTAAACTTATTTGCAAGCAAATAGTGTCTAAATTTCTTGACTGCATATACCATGCCTAATCCTTCGCGCTCCGTAGTGGTGTAATTCCGTTCAGCCGCATTCAATTGTCTACTGGCATAGGCAATTGGAAGATCCATATTACCTTCACCAGTAGGTTGTGCAAGCACACATCCAATAGCATAATTGGATGCATCCACATGAACATGGAATGGCTTATTCCAATCTGGTGTGGTCAAGATTGGTGCTGAACACAATCTTCGTTTAAGCTCCTGGAAGGAATTCTCACATTCATCAGTCCACTCAAAGTTAGAAGCATACATGTGTATTAATCGTCGATAATAACCACAATGCCCCATGAAAGCTTGTACTTCCTTGACATTCTTTGGCCTAGGTAGCTCTGCTATGGCTCTCACTTTCTCTTCGTCAGTAGATATGCCATTCTTTGACACTATGTGTCCCAGAATCTTACCTTGCCTGACCATAAAAACGCACTTTTCTGGGTTCAGGCAGACTTGATATTCTCTACATTTGTCAAAGATTTGTCTGAGTTCAGGAATATGAGTTTGTCTAACATTGGAATGAGCACAAAGATCATCAACATAGACTTCTAAACTCTTCCTCAGGAACTCCTTAAACACATGGCACATCAGCCTCTGGAAGGTGGCTGGTGCATTGGTAAGCCCAAATGGCATTACTCTAAAAGCAAAAATGCCCCATTCTGTGGCAAAGGCTGTCTTATGCTGATCCTCTGGAGCTATGGCTACTTGATTGTAGCCAGAAAATTCATCAAGGAAGTTGTACACTTCCTTGCCTGCCACTCTTTCTAAGAGATGTTCTGTGATGGGAAGCGGATAGTTATCTCGAATCGTGGCGGCATTAACCTTTTTCAAGTTAATGCACACACGCAGCTTGCCATTCTTCTTGGGCACCACTACGATGGGGGATACCCATTCAGTGTGCTCAATTTCATAGATAAATCCAGCTTCGACCAATCTATCTATCTCTTCTTTGATCTTAGCTGCGTAATTATCGTTATATGTATAAGGCTTTTGCTTAGAGGGTTTAGCATCTGAAGTCATGGGGATGGTGTGCGAGCATATGTCCGGGTCAACCCCTTTCAAATCCTTGTAACTCCAAGCGAATACATCTCTGTATTCTCTTAGCAAGGCAATCAATTCGTGCTCTTCTTCTTCTGTCAGGTCATGGCCTATATACGTGCATCTCTCCTCTCCTTCTTCTAGGGCCACTACGATTTTCTTGGTAGTTTCTTTGTTATCATAGGCCTCTCCTGATTGTGCCTCTCGTTTAGGCATTCTTATCATGACTCTCCTGTCATCTATCTCATACTTCTTAAAATTTTCTGGGACCTCAAACAAAGATTCTTCCTCTTCTGGTAAGGCTTCTCTCTTCTTTCGTTTCTTTCCTTCTTCCTTCGGGGTCACATGTGTTGTTAATCTTACATTAGTTGTAACCTCTCCATGCCTCTGGGGTTGAAATTCTACTTCATGGAAGTATTCTTCATCTGATGCAAATGGTGGGTCCATAATGATTGACTCTAGATCGGAGTCACTTGCATCCTCAAATGCATCAGGGCTAGGCTCGCATTCTTCTAGAACTGCCTCTCCCATGATTGGCTCTATGGAGAAGACTGAAATATCATAACCATCCTCATCACAGTGAGGTGTCCATTGTTCTTCGTTGATGGCTACGTCCATTGTTGCTAAGATTTCTGCCCAACCGTGAGGTTCAAATTCTTCGTCTGGAAAAACTACAGGTGCATAGGCTGGGTCTTGGAATGATCTATGGGTTTCTTTTGCACCTACCTCTCTGGCTTTCTCTCTCTTCTCTTCTTCTACTGCTACCTTGCACATCCATAAGTGAGTGTCTTCATGCATCCATGAGGATCCAGATTCTAGGGAATGCACGGATTCTGTATCATCTTTGGCTCTATGGATGGGATTCCACTGGATAGGAGGGACATCTCTATGAGAATAGTCCTTGAGATTGACTTTGGTTGTAACGCCCAAGTGTTGCAAATACAAGGAGTTGGTTCCCCAATCCTGTACCACTTGCAACTGTCGCATAAATGGTCTTCCTAGAATCATCTCATAAGCATGATTTTTGCTGAAGTCACATATAGCAAAGCTATGCTCAAACTCAACACCACAAGTGGTGAGAGTTATCCCTTCCAGCAATCCTAAGGGTCTCTCAATATGACCATCGGCCATCTGCAATTTCATTCTTGTTGGCCTGAGTGCTGGCTTGCCCCAACGCTTCCAAAGGGAAGTAGTGGCAATTGCAACTCCTGCACCTGAGTCTAAAATTGCCTTGGTGGTGTACTCTTGGTAGGTGATGGGAAGATAGGTGTTCCCTTCTTCGCCTTCACACATATCCCCTATCTTATCCAAGGGAATTTCTGGCACTGTCCTATGGGATCCTACCTGGGAACGAGGTTTTGCTATCTCTGGTACTTGTTTGGCTACATGTTTCCATAATTCAGGTCTAACCTTGAGTAGCTCTTCTAACTTGAGATTACACTGCACATTAGTGTTCTTCACTACCTCTGTGTTCCTAGGAATGACTGAGTCGTCGTTCCTTACCATGACTGTGGGTGCTCTCATACATGTGGACTTTGCTTCCCATGGGCCTGTGAAGTGGGGTAGCTCTTGTATGGAATTCGACTCAAAGTCTAATCTCTCGTGAGACTGAACACTCTCATGCTCCCCGTAAATAGATGGGATGTCTTGTGGGAATTGGTCGTGTGCATCGTCCACAAGTTCAAAAGGAGGGGCGACCTCGCTTTCGTTATCCCATTTGTCTTCTTGAATCTCTCGTAGGAAGTCTGGTGCAAATCGATTCATAGAAGAAGAAGTGTCTGGCTCCGTAGAATTGGGCGCATAAGCAACCTGTGAAGGAGGGCTGATTCTATTGTTGACTCTCTCCTCGTTCTCGCAAATGGCTGGAGCACAAGCTTCTTGGGGAGGATTACTTATTCTATTACTTTTCCGAACAGGCTCACACATCCCCTGAGAAGGAATGTAGGCAACCTGTGGAGGTACTTGAGCTTTCGAGGGAGGCTCATCTGCCTTTTGGGGGGGAAGATAAGCTTCTTGAGGAGGCCCACGGGCTTCCTGAAGAGGCTTGCTTACCCGCTCTCTTGCCCTTTCCTTTCTTTGAGGGGTAGGTTCCTTTTCTGGCTGTGCTATTGGCCTCTCTATTCTTTCTAAGGAGGGGAAGTTGTCCGGTTTAGGGGCATTGGCCACATACACTTCTGATTGGGAATGATTCCTGTTTTTGCTTGCTTTTTCTTGGTCTTGATTTTTTTCTTCCTTGTCAGATCTTGCAATTATCCTCTCTAACTTCTCTAGGAATCCATCCAAGTGTAATTGCGTTTTGGCTGAGCCTGAGTAATTGAAAAGGCGACTGGCTTCAAACATAGTCTGAGCCAATGCGACCATTTTCGCGCATAGTTTGGTTCTTTCTATCTCTAGGTCAGCTCTAGGATAGCACTTGTCATGATCCGTGACGTTTGGCCCTTCTTGGATTCTGGCCTGATATGCCTTAAGCATCATGTCTATGTCTTCGGGAGTGGGATCAGCTAATACTGATCCTGTTTGGGGTGGTGGGTGGGTTGCGTGGGCTGTCTTAGAGGGTGAAGGGATGGAGGGTGATGGGGATGGTAGCGGTGGGAATGTGTGAGAGTGCGGTTGAGACGTGATCTCTATGATTTTAGCCTTGGTTTCTCGTAGACTTTCCTCAAGTTCACTCATCTTCTTTGCCCATTGCCTTTTCATGCGTTCGCGGCTATCTTTCCAAGCTCTTGTTCTCTTTTTATTTTGGCTCTCAGTATCGCTAGCATCTAGGCTCTTTTCCTGGCCTACCCCTTGGTTTTGCTGCAATGCCTGAGCCCTAGTGACTACCTGTACTGGTGCAGTGGAAGTGACGCTTCCTGAGGAGTCTACCACTAACCCAACAACGTTGATAGGGGTGATTTTTGGCATGCTATTGGGGTTCTTTGGGCAATCTCGTAAGAGATGCTCTTTTCCGCAATCTTGGCAGAAGCCTTGGATCGTCACCGACTGGGTTTGCGTAGGTGGAGGCAAGGAACAATCACGAATGAGGTGATCTCCTTGGCATCTGTAGCACGGTCCTCTAGGAAATGGTGGTCGTACTTGCCTAGGTTGAGGTCTAGGGTTGGGGTTTGTATACATGATGTTCGTGTAATCTGACTCCCAACTAGGTTCGTTCGGCTCTTCACCATAGTAGGACTCTCCATGTTCTGGGGACTGCATGTAGTAAGCCTGGGGGCTATCCACATGGGTAGAATCAAAGCTATGGTCACTTGGGTCATTTTCAGAGATCAAGGATGTTACAGGGACTATAGCTCTATTCAGGTTCTCTTCTGCAGCAGTATACTTTACCGGAATCACATTAGCTGGGGCAGGGGGTTGTTGTGCTAGCACAGGCTGAGGCCTTTGTTGGGCCTGATACTGTGGTTGGTAGGTTTGTTGGGGTCTAGCATATTGTGGTGGTGGATTTTGGTTCTGGTATCTGCCTTGTTGGTAGGGTTGCGGATAGGGTTGCCTAACTGCCTGCTTGTTGTATGGGCAGTCTTGTGCGGTGTGATTGGTGTATCTCCGTTCTATGGTGCAGTACTGGCTACTAGGGTTTACTTGGGGTTGAGCCATAATGGGACAGACGTTCGCCATATGGTCACCACCGCATGTATAGCACCTTTTCACAGGGGCAAACCTTGGGATTTGTTTGCTAGTTACACCTAGTTTCTGAGCTACTTTTTCGGCAAGTTCTTCAATTGATGTGGCTTGCGTGGAAGATTGACTAGATGCACTATCTGAATCTTTGTAAATTTTGGACAACTCTAGCTCTTCTCCTAGGTTATCTTCAATGTCAATGCACATACGTACACATTCTTCTATAGTCCTAGGGTCTTTCAGATACACATAGGATCTCAATTTTGGGCTCAGCAATCCGTCAAGAAATAAGGCTACTTGTTTAGCAGATGTGGGTAGCTCCGAAATAGGGCACCTTTCAAGATATTGTCTAAATCTTCTTCCTGCAAGTCTCACAGTCTCTTGAGGGGTTTGCTTGAAGCTGTGAATCAGTGAGGAGGTGTTGTGTCTTATGCCGCTCTTAGAGAACTCTATAATGAATGCCTCTAGGAGTTGATCTATGCTCCTGAACTGGCGTTCATCTAATGGCTGAAACCACGTAAGTGCTGTGTTCCTAAGGGTTAGACCGAAGGCATTGTACTGCGTGAACAGATCCTCCACTTGTTCAGCTCTCAAGACTTGCTTGAACTCTGCCACATGATCATAGGGATCTCCTGTGCCGTCAAAGTAATTCTTCATGGACTTAACTAGCTGGGTGGGTCTCAAAGTTCTTGTGTGCTCTCTAGGCCTCGGCAGAGGGAATCCATCTACATTTCTTTGGTTCCTGTGGGCTCTATGCATCTCAGGTTCTACCCTATTCGTCTCCGTTCTCGTTCTTTCTCTGCCCACTGGATTGGCAAAACTTACCTCTGGTCTATCTTTACTTCTGTCTCTTTGCATACCATGAGCCTGGGATGTTCCAGCTCCAGGGTGACCATAGGCTACATTTGATCTTGGTTGGGGGAAAATGAATTCGCCCTTCCAAGTGTAAGCATGCCTATCATTTTCTGTCACCACAAAAATCCTCTCTGACGTGTGGTCTAAGTAGGTCACTCTACCTGGGCTATCTGGATCCTTAAACTCATAGATCATGATTGTTCCTATGTCAGTTGGGTGATCCGGTTTATACCTCCAGAAGGCTTCGTCTGTTTCTCGATTGAGAAGCAAATCTATGCACTTGTTATCTTGGGGGATCCACTCAGGCGTGATAATCCTAGTGAGAACTGATTTACCTCGAGGGGTTCTAGGTTCCGCACCCATGTTCCCTTGTTCCAGGTCACCTAAGTCCGCTTCTGAGATTACATTCCCAAAGTCATCTGTCCTATCCGGATGACTAGTGACTACATATATAGTTCCTTCTTTGTCCAGGTATGCACCATTTTCAAACTTGACAGCTGGGTGTTCTAGTCCAATGGATTGATCAGGGTTTTTAATCTGGACCACAGATCTTCCTAAGCCGTCCTCATAGATGCTAGCACCTAATCGGTTGGTCCTCAGGTACTCCAACTGTGTTTTGTAAGGGCCTTCTACCCTGTACAAGTAGGGCACTCCTGAACTTCCCGTAGGTTTGTCCATGCCTTGAGACATCTCTGACTCACTGGTCTCAGAGCGAGGGTAGTTCGAGTGGTGGCTCAACTGCTGGGCCCAGGACCTAGCAGTGTGGTTGACACTAGCCTCTGAAGACCTAAGGCTTTGTCTCTCTCTTACTAGGTGTCGTCCTGATCTAAGGTTCATATGCCTAACTGATTAGCCCAAATTTTTGCCCAGAGTACAACCTCGTTGCCGATCAATTGGTACCAGTCACTTGATTCTTTTTAGTTATTCCTCGTGTTTAAAGTCTTGTCTGCTATTACGTCGTCAGGAATACTTGAATGTTCTTCGTACTTTCAGGTTGATCGTTCCCCGTTAGGTTCTTTCCTTTATGTTGTCGACAGTACAGAGATTAAGTTTTTAGCTTGAACTTGAGTTTTTAGGTAGTCTTCAACTTGATAGTGGCCTATCGTCGCCCTGACTTACTCCTACTTCTAATCGCTCTTAGCCTAGGCTAGGAATTGACGAAGAGGAGTTGAGAATATTCCGACCTTTCTTGCCGAACCTTGCTCTTTAGTGCTCGAGAAGTTGATTCTCAAGCGTGTGCCACACCCTTGCTTGGATACTCTCAATTGCTTCTCAATAGGCCTGCATAAATCCCAAGATTAGCTCCAAGTAGACCTTTCAATTGACAGACAATTTATTTCAGACACTTTGTTAATGACCCTTGTTCCCCCTTTTGCATTGTTAGAAATTTACTCTAGAGCTCTCTTGGTGTTCCTACCCCTCAGTGTGTCAACTTCCAAATATCCTATCTGAAAATCAACGCGTTATTCTTATAAAAAACCGTTGAGGGCGTGTAGTATATGTCACGAGCTTTCCGACAAGCCCTAGAGCTCAGAAAATGGATTTCGTATGAAAAAGTTATGACCGTTCAGGGTTTAGGGGGTTAACTAGACAAACAGAACCTTTCGGGGGTTTTAATGCATTTTCTAAGGCCTTTGTAAGTAGATGAGTACATGAAAGTGCAAATATGCCCAAAATTTAGCCTAAATTTCCAAAAATTCACTCCTTAATTTTTTGCCGAAAATGCCTGTCTATCGCGATAGACGGTGTCTGTCGCGATAGACACAATCTATCGTGGGGGCTGTCTGTCGCGATAGACGGTGTCTGTCGCGATAGACAGTGTCTATCGTGGATTTCTGTCTGTCGCGATAGACGGTGTCTGTCGCGGATTTCTGTCTGTCGCGATAGACGGTGTCTGTCGTGAAATTCGGTCTGTCGCGATAGACGGTGTCTGTCGCGATAGACGGTGTCTGTCGTGAAATTCGGTCTGTCGCGATAGACGGTGTCTGTCGCGATAGACGGTATCTGTCGCGGATTTCTGTCTGTCGCGATAGACGGTGTCTGTCGCGATAGACGGTGTCTGTCGTGGATTTCTGTCTGTCGCGATAGACGGTGTCTGTCGCGATAGACGCTGTCTGTCGTGGATTTCTGTCTGTCGCGATAGACGCTGTCTGTCGTGGATTTCTGTCTGTCGCGATAGACGGTGTCTGTCGCGATAGACGCTGTCTGTCATGGATTTCTGTCTGTCGCGATAGACGGTGTCTGTCGCGATAGACGGTATCTGTCGCGATAGACAGTGTCTGTCGCGATAGACAGAAAAAATGCAAATTTTTGAAAAACTTCTAGTGATCTAGAGTGCCCTCAAGGTGTAGGTTACAATGATAAACATGCATTCACAAAATGTTAAGATTTTCTGTCTGTCGCGATAGACAGAGGCTGTCGTCCCGGGACCTGTGCAGAGCCTGTCGTACCTGCGCACACTGCTGGGGATGATGGTACAGCAAAAAACCTGCAAAATAGCTCAGAAAACATGCAAAAACAGCACATGCAAGTTCGCTCTCTCGCTCTCTCTCACAAGTGAAATGAGGGAAATGAGGTGGAGGTGGGGATATAGTCAAAAAACTGAAATTGTCGTGATGATGGAGATGGACGTGGGAGATGGTGATGATGATGATGGTGAAGAAAGTAAAAGAAAATCGATGAGAGTGAAGAAAATACCTACAACTCCAACGCGTCAACTCTACGTCTTACCATCACACGCTCGTCCTCAAAGCTCGATCCCCGGCAACGGCGCCAAAATTTGGTGTAGCTCAATGATGAGTAGCACCTCCTTTAATGTCAATCCGGGAAGACGTGAGGATGGTATGAAGACCTCGAGCAAGTGGCGGCACAAGTGCGTGAGTGAGAAGCACACAAGCATGCACACACATACACACACACGCGCACACACGGCAAGACAGAGAGAGAGAGAATCAATGGAGTTCTTTAGATTACTTTCAAAAGCTCTTACAAGTTCGTTTCAATTACAATCTAACCTCAAAAATGAGCTCTCTAGCTCTTTTTATAGTTTTTGACTAGCTTTTGGCCCTGTCCAGACCTAGTGTCCGGCCTAGTTAAAAATTGGGTTCCAGGGCTTATTTGAGGGCTCAAACGAAGTCTAAAAATTATGAAATTTGGTACGATGGTACTTCTAATACTCCTCAAGCTCGAGGACTCCTCAGCTTGCACAAAATGGAGTCTAATCTACCAAAAACGGGATTTACAATGTTTGTGTAGTGATTAAAATCACTTGGGTTGTACATAATCTATGGAAAAAAATGATCTGGCCTTGTTGCCGTATTGTGCATGACTCCTTTGTTGCTTTGTATGCCAACATGGACATAAATCAGCCACACCATTCAATGTATGTCACATATGGAGACAAGAGGATAGCAGATTTGGATCTATGGCATAAACGAATAGGTCACATCAACCTACAAAAGCTCAAGGACATGCAAAGGAGAAGCTTGGTAAGAGGCCTACCAAATTTTACATCTAAAATGTTGCATGAAATTTGTGTAGCTTGCCAACAAGGAAAACAATCAAGGCTGCCCTTCAAGAAGAGTACCTATGTAAGTGCAAATGTTTTAGACCTCATTCACACGGATGTTTGGGGTCCAACAAGAGAAGCATCCCTTGCTGGAAATAGGTATTTTGTAACCTTCATTGATGACTTTTCAAGAAAAGTGTGGTTGTATTGCATTAGAAACAAATCAGATGTGTTCCACTACTTCAAGAAATTCAAAGCATAGGTGGAGAAGGAATCTGGCAAGTTTATCAAAACTTTGAGATCCGATGGAGGGGGAGAGTATTTCTCCCATAAATTTTCTGAATTTTTGCAGGTCAATGGCATCAAAAGGCAATTTACATGCAGGTATACCAAATCAGAGGTTAGTGGATTATTTATCAAGTTGTGGATAT
This sequence comes from Ceratopteris richardii, assembly GCA_020310875.1. Lineage (NCBI taxonomy): Eukaryota > Viridiplantae > Streptophyta > Polypodiopsida > Polypodiales > Pteridaceae > Ceratopteris > Ceratopteris richardii. Next base: position 103,742,926 of record CM035416.1, on the reverse strand, counting down.
AAAGAAAGTGTTGCAGATCCATCACTTTACATGAAGAAGCAAGGAGACAAGATGGTATACATATGCATCTATGTGGACGATTTGATCATCACAGGAAGTGATATTGCAGGTATTAAAGATATCAAATCAAAGCTAGGGAAGGAGTTCAAGATATCTGATCTTGGAACACTAAAGTACTTCTTGGGAATAGAGGTAATCTATGCACACAATGGCATCTTCTTGATTCAAAGAAAATACTTGTTGGATGTGCTATACAGGTTTGGTATGAGTGGTTGTAAGCCACTTTCTCAGCCCATGGATCCCAATACAAAGTTGGTTGCAGGTCAAGGAGAGGCTATACAAGATATTACACTATATAGAAGCATAATTGGTTCATTAATTTATGCTACATTCACTAGACCTGATCTTGCATATGTAGTAGGTGTTCTCTCTCAATTTTTGCATGCACCTACTCATGATCATCTTATGGCGGCAAGAAAGGTGCTTCGTTACATCAAGCACACCATCAACCAAGGTCTATTTTACTCATATGATGCTGATCTAAGTGTCAAAGGATATAGTGATGCTGATTGGGCAGGTAGCAAGGATGATCGAAGGAGTACATCGGGTTATGTTTTCATGATAGGTACAAAAGTGATCTCTTGGAGCTCTAAGAAGCAACCCACTGTTGCTCTTTCATCCACAGAGGCTGAGTACAGAGGTTTATCATTGGCTACATGTGAGCTATTATGGCTTAAGAAGATACTTAAGGACTTGGAAGTGGAAGTCGAGGAGTTTCCTCTTTATGGAGACAACATTTCAAGCATCTATCTAGCTAACAATCCCATGTTTCATGCAAGGAGCAAGCACATAGAGGTTCATTACCACTTCGTTAGAGAAAAGGTGATGGCAAAAGAGCTAGATATAAGGTATGTGAACACTAAAATGCAGGTTGCAGACATGATGACAAAGTTTCTTGAAGGTACAAAGCTTGGAGGATTCAAGGAAGCTATCAACATAAGAGACATAGGTTGAAGCAACAAAGGAAAAGACTTGAGCTTGAGGGGGAGTGTTGAAAGTTTTTCAAGCTCAAGAGTGTGGGAACATGCCCCAAATTGAACCTTCCACATCATCCACAATCAAAGGAGGCTGATTTCCACGAGTTTGAGGCATCCAATTATGCCCATAATGGAAAGAAGTTGATTAGAGAAGATTTAGCTCACCTCTTGATGTGATTGGACCTCACTTTTGACATGTATATGTTTTTGATTGGTTAAAGAGGTTAGTAGGTGGTCTTTAAAACCTCTAATGAGTTGTATTATGACTTAGAGTCGTGGAAATACATGCCCAAGCTGCCCCCTTTCTTAAGCACACCCCCTACTAGCTATTCTCTACATCTTTTGCAGAAATTTCACTTTTACACACTCTATCTATCTAGATGTTTTTGGCAGACCCCCCGGTCTTGTAATTGTTGTTTCTCCTTCATCTGGAATCCATTTGCAATGATTTTTGTCTTGTTGGAAAGCTTATAAGTTCTACTTTGTCTGCTATAAGTCTCAGGTTCAGTGCCTGCACATGTGCAGAGAAATATCCAGAATAGTGTCTGTCTAGTTAGCTCATACTCTGTGAAGAGATCAAGTTATCTGTTTTGTTGCAGCTGGTTGAGGCATTATCCAGTATCCAAATGGAGTGATTTTAGTCTCATTTGAAAGCTCTTATAGTCTAGTTTATGCCTGCAGAATTTCATTTTCAATCTCTGCATATACTCAGAGAAACGCAGAAAATACAGAGCCTATGTCTGAAAAATTTCAGGATCCTAGGAGGGTTCATTTGCTTTTGTTGTGCACATAGGAGTGTTTATCCTCCAACACTATTGTGGGTACTGATTCTGGTATTTTCCTTGCTATGGGTAAGTTTGAGGATAATTTTGTCTAACGGCTTGTTTGTTGTATGGGCAGTCTTGTGCACTATGGTTGGTGTATCTCCTTTCTATGGTGTAGTATTGGCTATTAGGGTTCACTTGTGATTGATCCATGATAGGGCACACATTAGCCATATGATCTCCTCCACAGGTGTAGCATCATTTCCCTGGGGAAAATCTAGGAATCTTCTCGCTAGAAACACCTAATTTCTCAGCTACCTTTTCTCCAAGATCCTCAATTGATGTGGATTGTGAGGAAGTGAGGCTTGTAGAACTATCTGAATCTTTATAGATCTTTGAGAGCTCTAATTCCTCCCCTAGATTATCCTTAATGTCTATGCACATGCGTACACACTCCTCTATGGATCTAGGATCCTTCAAGTGCACATATGATCTGAGTTTGGTACTTAACAATCCATCTAGAAATAAGGCCACTTGTTTGGCTGGAGTGGGTAACTCTAGAGCAGGGAATCTCTCTAGGTATTGCCTAAACCTTCTTCCTGCGAGCCTTACTGTCTCTTGAGGTGTTTGCTTGAAGCTGTATATCAGGGAAGATGTGTTATGCCTAATGCCAAAAGCATTGTATTGAGTGAACAAATCTTCAACTTGTTCAACTCTCAAAACTTGCCTAAACTATACTACATGGTCATACGGGTCTCTTGTGCCATCGAAGCAATTCTTCATGGACTTAACCAATTGTGTGGGTCTTAAGGTTCTAGCGTGTTCTCTAGGCCTTGGCAGATGGAATTTGTCTGTATTTCTTGGATTCCTTGGATCCCTATGTCTCTCCCTATCCATCCTATCAATCTCTATCCTCGTTCTCTCTCTTCCAGGTGGGTTGGCAAAGCTCACCTCGAGTCTATCTCTACTCCTCTCTCTTTGAGTTCCATGAGCCTGAGATATTCCAGCTCCTTAGTGACCATAAGACACAGTGGATCGAGCTTGGGGAAAAACAAATTCACCCTTCCAGGTGTATGCATGTCTTCCATGCTCTGAGACCACAAAGATCCTCTCTGAAGCATCATCTAAGTAGGTCACTTTGCCTGGGCTATTAGGATCTTTGAATTCATAGATGGTGAGTGCTCCTACTTCATTAGGCTTCTCAGGCTTATACCTCCAAAAAGCCTCATCTGTCTCTCGATTCAGGAGCAAATCTATGCTCCTATTGTCCTGGGGAACCAACTCTGGAGTGATTATTCTCGTCAGAACCGACTTGCCACGAGGGGTTTTTGGTTCTTTTCGTAAGTTCCCTTGCTCTATGTCACCTATTTCGACCTCTGAGATTATGTTGCCAAATTCATCTGTTCTTTATAGTTGGCTGGTGACCATATACATTGTTCCTTCTTTATCTATGCAGGAACCATTTTCGAACTTGACTACAGGGTCTTCTACTCCAATGGGTTGATCCGGGTTTTTAATTAGGACAACAGATCTTCTCACTCCATCCTCATAGATGCATGCACCTAAGCGGTTGGTCCTGATATATTCCAATTGAGTCCTGTAGGGACCTTCGAGTTTTTCTAGGTATGCCACTCCGGAGCTACCTATGGGTCTCTCCATGCTGTAAGACATCTCAGAGTCACTAATTTCTGAGTCCAAAACATAGGGGTAATCACTCAACTGCTGGGCCCAAGATCTAGCTGTATGGTTGACACTAGCCTCAAATGATCTAATACTTTGACGGTCTCTCCTTAGGTGTCTTCCTGATCTAAGGTTCATATGCCCTTCCAATTAACCCAATGATCCTTGTACAACCACGTTGCTGATTCTTTGATACCAATCACTTGTTCCTTTTGAGTTCCTTTGCATGTGTGTTCTTGTCTTTAATTTAGTGTCGTCAGGAGTACTTGAATGTGTTGTACTTGATGTTCTTCGTCCACTTAGTTTAACTTCTTTTCCTTTAAGTTGTCCCTTGGCTGCAATTTAACCTATTCTTGGACTTGAGAAGTTAGAGGCTCTTAGAACTTGAGTATTCCTATCGTACCCCTAGTCAATCAGGACAACTACTCACACTAAGTCTATGCTAAGAATGGACTGAGGGGGTTGAGAGATGTTCCAACCTCAAGTCGCTCCTCCTTGCTAGGCTTGTCTGCCCAGGAAGCACGTTCCCAAGCTTGCACACAGTGGCACTTGCTTTGATTCCTCCAAAAGCTCTCTATGATCCTGTAAACATTCCAAGTTTAGCACAAGTTTTTACCTTTAATTGACAAACAAATTGATACAGAAACTTTTAATGACCCTTGTTCCCCCTTTTGTATTATCAAAAAAAAATTCTCTAGAGCTCCCTTGGTGTACCTACCCCTTAGAGGGTCAACTTCAAAAAAAAAGATTTCATATGAAAAATTTATGATAGTTCAGGGTTTAGGGGGTTAAAACAAACAATCAGGACCTTTTAGGAGTTTAGTGCATTTTTCTAAGGCCTGTGTAAGTGTATGCGTAATGCAAATATGCCCAAAATTTAGCCTAAATTTTCAAAAAATTACCCCTTTATTTTTTTTCAAAAATGTCTGTCTATCGCAATAGATGGTGTCTGTCGCGATAGACACTGGTTGTCCCGTGGGGCTATCTATCGCAATAGACGGTTTCTATCGCGATAGATGGTGTCTATCATGGTTCTTTGTCTGTCGCGATAGAAGGTGTCTATCGCAATAGACCGAGACTGTCGTTTGTCGTGGGCTTGTCTGTCTTGATAGACGGTGTCTATCATGGGTCTCTGTCTGTCACGATATGTTGGAGCAAGTCTATGGCAAGCGTAAGTATTGGCTTGAGTCCCACAAAGTCATAGAAGAAGCCTTAAAATGAAGACTATGTAAAGTTCACTTGTGAACTACCTCTTGTAACTTTTGAAGAGTTTACTTAATGTAAAAGTGAAAGAATCTTAAGTGGTTGAGTCCACTTGATCAAAAAGGGAAAGAGGAGCCACAAATTCGTGATTTGTGGTAGGTAGAGAATCAAATCAATCACTGATTGATTGGAGATTGATTGAGGGAAGTTAGCCTCCCAAACTCAACTATAAATAGATGGCAGTTTTAGTCGTGGTTAGAGAGAACTATGTGAAGACCTCCAAGAGCTGAGCTTTATGCCATATCAAGGTGTGATTCCAAGGCACACATATGTATCAGTAAGTCCATTGTATTGTACAAGCAATATACTTTCATTTTCATTATCATTTGGGTTCATATTTCCATGTTCTTGTGAAGTGTACTACTCACTGCCATATCTCTCAATTTTCTCAGTCAGATTGCAGAGATGGTTTCTCTGAGCTTGGTGCATCATGTTCAGTGATTTAACTTGGTAAAGTTAGATCTATAAGTCTACTAAATGCTCATCAATTTTTATTTCATTTGGGTATTGCAATCTTCAGTTATGTTCAGTTGACGTCAACAGTGTCTGTTCATTTTCACTTCTCTGTCAGGTGCCCGACTTTTTTTACTCATCTTCTCAGAGCTGTTTCTCTATGTGTACTTATCCAAATTCAATGATTAAAAGCTTATTGGATTCAGCTTACTGTCTAGTATAAGCATACAAATTTTAATAATCATTGGATTCTTAAATCTGGAGTTATGTGCATTTTTCTGCTCACTGGTCTCAAACTATAGCAGCCCGTGAAAATCGGGATGATGTCATCAGTTGCTAAACATCATTCTCAGTGTGTGGTTCATTATTTTTTATGAGATTACTCTTGAAAGTTATCTCTTTAAGTTACCTAAAGTTCCCCAAGAGGAATTAAGCTAATTGCTGCTGTGCTTAGAGAAATATGCAAAACACTGGACAAATGTATGAACCAAAATAGTAAGTTTTTCACCTCTGAGCTAGCTCCAACTTATCTGTTTTGATCTATCTTTTTGAGAGTGATCTTCCAAGGTACATAGGGTGTCTAATACATCCATTGGCAAGCTAAAAGGGCCCACCATATACTCTTGGAGTTCATTTGGCTAGTGTAGATCAAGGATTTTGCAACACCTCTTCATCTTCAGCACATACCTATCCATCTCTTCACAGTGGTATCAGAGCAAGGTTGGACAACATGGCAGATGGATTTCCTTCATCAATTGACAAACTGGATAGAGGTAACTACTCAGCTTGGTCATTAAGAATGGAAGCTTATCTCCAAGGTAGAAGTTTATATGGTTATGTGGCTGGAGATGAAGCTATGCCAAGTTTTAGGAAGAAAAGTCAACCAACACAAGAAGAGAAAGAAAGATTGAGCACATGATGCTCCAAGGATGCACTTGCAAGGTCTTATCTCCTCAACTCTATCTCAGATTTTTTGTTGCCTCACATTAGAAGTTGTAAGACATCTCACGAATTGTGGGATGCACTTGAAACCTTCTTCTCTTCAAGTACCAAAGCTAGGAAGCATCAACTATGGCTGGATTTCACAACTCTCAAGAAGGCTCCCAAACAAAATGTGACTGATTTTGTCACGAAGCTTAAGGACATAGCAGATCAGTTGGGAAGCATTGGAGAGGTAATAGATGAAGAGCAAGCAGGTCATCAATGGCTTGAAGGCAGATGAAAAGTGGGAAGCATTCACCACAGCTATGGATTTGTACATGGACATGCATGTACCTGATTTCAATACACTCATTGGACAACTACTTACTCAAGAGGCAAACCTTATCAAAAATGGAGAAAGCTTTAATGGTAATCAATCTTCAGCTTTATACACTGATAAAAGCAAGTCCAAAGATAACAAAGGAAAGGCAAAGAAAGTGGATGATGAAGCAGGTACATATCAAGCTAACTATGCAGGTAGAGGAAGACATGGCAGAGGTAGAGGAAGAGGAGGTCGACAAGGCAGGGAGAGATCCCAAGACTCCAACTCATGTTCTATTTGTGGATAAACTAATCATACAACTGAAAATTGCTTTAGGAATTCCAGGAATCAAAGAGGCAGAGGATACAATAGAAGAAGTTATGGCTACTCAAGAGGAAGGTTCAGCAATTATCATGGCAACTACAACAACTACAATCATTCAAACTATTAAGGAGGCTACAAAGGAAGGAGAGACTTCAATAACTACACAGAAGACTCAAACAAAGAGGATTCATTATTGATCATGAACATGGCTATGCCACAAGGTAAATCTAATGAGCATGTTTTCTACATAGATTCAGGTTGTTCAAATCATGTGGCAGGAAATGTGGCACTCCTATCAGATTTAGAAGATCCAAGGAACAAGCATGAGGTACAAACAAGAGATGACACAAAACATCCTGTGGAGAAAATAGGCAATGTCAAAGCACCTGATGGAAACATCAACCTACTTAATAAGGTACTCTATGTCCCTACCATTACAAAGAATTTGATAAGTGTTGGGCAGATAGTAGAGAAAGGGTTGCAAGTCAGGTTCACAAAGCAGGAGCATTTGTTGAAGATCCAAGTCAAGGATTTAGAAGAATTGCAAAAGGTGAAAAGAAAGGTAGATTGTTCACATTTGAATTACAAGACACTAGAAACATTGCTCTCTTTAATTATGGTAGTCAGACACTCACAGAATTGGAAGTATGGCACAAAAGGTTAGCACATATTGGTGAAAGGTCATTAAAGCAAATTTGCAGGGGCCAAAGTGTACTTGGACTCCCTAATTTGTCAAAACAACATATGATTTATAAGTGTAGTGCATGTCAATTTGGTAAGTCTCACAGGTCACCATTCATGAAGAAAGGTTATATGCATGGAAATCTCTTAGAGTTGGTTCATACAGATGTATGGGGACCTAGCAAGGAAGCTTCAATATCTAGATCAAGGTATTATGTCTCCTTTATTGATGATTGCAGCAGATGGACTATCCTATTCTTTATGAAACACAAAGATGAAGTATTTTCATGTTTCAAAAGATATTTGGCTCTTGTGGAGAATCAAACAGGTAAATCACTAAAAAGGCTAAGGTCCGATGGAGGGGGAGAATACTTCTCCCATGAGTTTGATTCTTTTCTTCAAGAAAGAGGAATCAAAAGAGAGGTAACTACAAGCAAAATAGAGTGGCAGAAAGGAGGAATAGGACAATTGTTGAAGCTGCAAGGTCCATGTTAAATGAAAAGCATTTACCTAATTATCTATGGGTTGAGGCTGTATCTACAGCCACTTACTTGATTAGCAGATTGCCTTCAAAATCCCTTGATGGGATGACTCCATATGAGGCTTGGAATGGAAGAAGACCAAGCTTAGATCATTGTAAAATTTTTGGATGTATTGCTTTTGCTCATGTTCCTTCACAGGTTAGAGGCAAGATGGATCCAAAGGCAGAAAGGTGTGTATTTATTGGATATGACAACAATCAAAAGGGCTACAGGTTATACAACCCTACCAACAAAGGATTCTTGGTAAGCAGAGATGTAGTTTTTGATGAGAACAATTCATGGTATGAAGATTCATGCAGGAAGGTCAATTTACCATATGATCTTGAAGAAGATTTTCCAAAGCTTGGTAGAGAACAACCAAGGATTGAAGAACAAGACACCTCAGAGGATGATAAAGAATCTCAGATGGAAAAGATCAAAGCATGGAAGTCTAAAGGTAAAGCAAAATTGCAAGAACTTGGACACGAGGCAGAATCATCACATCATGGCCTAAGAAGATCTATGAGGGAAAATAAAAAACCAGAAAGGTATGTGTTTGACACCTCATTAGTAACTAAACATTCTATCTACATAGCACAGGACATAAACCAAGAGGAGCCATCATCCTTTGAAGAGGCCAAAGAAAAATCAAAATGGAAGCACGCAATGAAGGAAGAGATTGAAGCACTTGAGGAAAACAACACTTGGGATTTGGTGCCCAAGACTTCATCCATGAAGGTAATAGGCTCAAGATGGGTGTATAAACTCAAGAAGAATTCTGATGGTTCCATTAATAGGTATAAGGCAAGGCTTGTAGCAAAAGGCTTTGCACAAACTCAGGGAATCGATTATGAGGAGACCTTCTCTCCTATGGCAAAGATGCCTACTATTAGGGTTTTGCTTAGTATTGCCTCTTCCAAGAATTGGAAGATACTTCAAATAGATGTAAAGAATGCATTCTTGAATGGCTGGATAACAGAAAAGGTATATATGGCACAACCACCTGGTTTTGAGAATCAAGTTTATCCTGATTATGTGTGTAAACTTAACAAAGCATTGTATGGTCTCAAGCAAGCTCCAAGAGCTTGGAATTTCAGGCATGTTTCATTCTTGCAGGACAAAGGCTTTCAACCAAGCAAGGCAGATCCTTCACTCTTTATTAAAAAGAGTAATTCTAAGATCATCTACTTATGTGTATATGTAGATGATATTATATTGACAGGAAATGATGCAGATGGTATGAAGAAGATCAAAGATCAGATGAGAGAAGAGTTCAAGATAAGTGATTTGGGTTCACTTACCTACTTCCTAGGTTTGGAAGTTGTCTACAAAGATCATGGTTTGTTTCTCACTCAAAGAAAGTACATTAAGGACATGTTGGCAAAATTCAAGATGCAAGATTGTAAGATTGCAGGTACTCCAATGGAGGTCAATCACAAATTGAGCTCACATGGAGGTGAACTCATAGAGGACATCACATCATATCAAAGTCTAGTGGGTAGTCTCTAACCAAAGCATTGGATGGTACAAAGCTTTGCAAATTCAAGGCTATGATTGGTTTACAGGTAATCTTGGAAGATTGAAGACCTCAAGCATACTTGGCTTGAGGGGGAGATGTTGGAGCAAGTCTATGACAAGCCTAAAATATTGGCTTGAGTCCCACAAAGTCATAGAAAAAGCCTTAAAATGAAGACTATGTAAAGTTCACTTGTGAACTACCTCTTGTAACTTTTGAAGAGTTTACTTAATGTAAAAGTGAAAGAATCTTAAGTGGTTGAGTCCACTTGATCAAAAAGGGAAAGAGGAACCACTGATTTGTGATTTGTGGTAGGTAGAGAATCAAATCAATCACTGACTGATTGGAGAGTGATTGAGGGAAGTTAGCCTCCCAAACTCAACTATAAATAGATGGCAATTTTAGTCGTGGTTAGAGAGAACTATGTGAAGACCTCCAAGAGTTGAGCTTTATGCCATATCAAGGTGTGATTCCAAGGCACACATATATGTCAGTAAGTCGATTGTATTGTACAAGCAATATACTTTCATTTTCATTATCAATTGGGTTCATATTTCCATGTTCTTGTGAAGTGTACTACTCACTGCCATATCTCTCAGTTTTCTAAGTCAGATTGCAGAGATGGTTTCTCTGAGCTTGGTGAATCATTTTCAATGATTTAACTTGGTAAAGTTAGCTCTATAAGTCTACTATATGCTCATCCATTTTCATTTCATTTGGGTATTGAAATATTCAGTTATGTTTAGTTGAAGCCAAGTGTGTCTGTTCATTTTCACTTCTCTGTCAGGTACCCGACATTTTTACTCATCTTGTCAGAGTTGTTTCTCTGTGTGTACTTATCCAAATTCAATGATTTAAGTCTTATTGGATTCCAATTACTATCTAGTATAAGCATACAAATGTTCATAATCATTGGATTCTTAAATCTGGAGTTATGTGCATTTTGCTGCTCACTAGTCTCAAACTATAGCAGCCCGTGAAAATCGGGATGATGTCATCAGTTGCTAAACATCGTTCTCAATGTGTGGTTTATTATTTTTTATGAGATTACTCTTTAAAGTTAGCTCCTTAAGTTAACTAAAGTTCCCCAAGAGGAATTAAGCTAATTGCTATTGTGCTCAGAGAAATATGCAAAACACTGGATAGGTGTATGAACCAAAATAGCAAGTTTTTCACCTCTGAGCTAACTCCAACTTATCTGTTTTGTTCTATCTTTTTTAGAGTGATCTTCCAAGGTACATAGGGTGTCTAATACATCCATTGGCAAGCTAAAAGGGCCCACCATATACTCCTAGAGTTCATTTGGCTGGTATAGATCAAGGATTTTGCAACACCTCTTCATCTTCAAGCACATACCTATCCATCTCTTCACACGATAGACGGGTGTCTGTCGCAATAGACTGAGTCTGTCATCTATCATGCTTTTGGTCTGTCACGATAGACGGGGTCTATCGTCCGTCGTGGTTTGGTCTATCACAATAGACGGTGTCTGTCGTGATAGACAGAGTCTATCATCCGTCGTGGTTTGGTCTGTCACGATAGACGGTCTCTATCGTGGGCTCCTGTCTATCACGATAGAATGGGTCTATCATCTGTCGTGGATCTTGTCTATCACGATAGATAGTGTCTGTCATGATAGACGGCCTCTGTCGTGGGGTGCTGTTTGTCGCGATAGATGGTGTCTCTCACGATAGACTAAAAAAATGCAATTGTTTTTGAAACTTCTAGTGATTTGGAGTGATCTAATGGTGTAGGTTATCGTGCCAAGCATGCATTAAAAAAATACTAAGTTTTTCTCTCTGTCGCGATAGACAAAGGTCGTCGTCCCGGGACCTGTGCAGAGTTCTATCATACCTGTGCAAGCTGATGGAGATGGTGTACAGCTAGAACCTGCAGCAAAAGCTCAAAAAACACACAAAAACAGATAGCATGCAAGCTCTCTCTCACTCTATCTCACAAGTGAAATGAGGGGAATGAGGTGGGGAGTGGAATATGACCAAAAAACTAAAATTTTTGTGAAGATGGAGATGGAGGTCGGAGTTGGTGAGGATGATGATGGGTGATGATAGTGATGCAAGAAGCTAGAAAAACTGAAGAAAAATAAGGACAAAAGGATATTACCTATGACTCCAATGTCTCAACTCTACGTCTTACCATCACACGCTCGTCCTCCAAGCTCTCTCGTCAGCAACGGCGCCAAATTTGGTGTCACTCTAGCACAATCGCAATCAATCCATGGAGACGTGAGGACTAGTATGAAGACTATGAACAAGTGAAAGCACAAGTGCGTGAGTGAGAAGCACACTAACATGCACACACACGCGCGCACACAAGGCAAGAACAAAGAGAAGAACAATGGAGTTCTTTGCATTAGTCAAAAAGTCTCTTACATAAGCTCAAGTCACTAACAATCTGACCCCAAAAATGAGCTCTCTAGCTCTTTTTATAGTTTTTTTGACTAGCTTTGGCCTTGTCCAGACCTAGTGTCCGGCCTAGTTAAAAATTAGGTTCCAGAGCCTATTTGAGGGCTCAAACAAAGTCTTAAAATTATGAAAATTGGTATGTAGATAATGCTAATACTTCTCAAGCTCGAGGACCCTCATTTTGAAAAAAATGGAGTCTATTCTACCAAAAACAGAATTTACAATGTTTGTGTAGTGATGAAAATCACTAAAGTTGGAAATAGTTCATGGAAAAAATGATTAGGCCTTGTCACGAGATTGTGCATGTCTACTCCTCTGTGCTGCTCTTCTTTCTACTTGTATGCCAACACTCGCTGAAGTAGCTCAATGCCTCTTAGAATGGCTCACCCATCTCGCGAATAAAAATATGTGTATTTATACACATGTTCCAAGTTTGAATTTGAACTTTCCCTCACCTAAAAGTGTTCCTACATGTTAGGGATGATTTGAATCGATTCTTCCTGCCACATGATTCATGGGTTCAAGATCTAACTTCACAAGATTCCTTATTCTCCTTGCTTTTACATTTATCCAAAGTAACTATGCCCAAAATGACTAGCATAGGTTCACATGAAGCTCCTTCTTGTAAAGAGATAAAATGATGTATAGTCTTGAATGATTAGCCAAGCACTTAGGCTTGCTAATTGCACCAAAAGTTCCTCGAATCCTCTTAGATTGATGTTCTGAAGATTGACAACCTTTAAAAAGTTGTAGTTGAGACTAGGTAAGAGCACGCTCAATGGGTACATCATATGATAAGAACCTATATATAATACGTGTAATTGCACAACACATGTTCAAGGCTAGTTTCTTGAACCACCTCTTATTAGCTTCATATAATTGCTTAATGATAGTTACTGAGCCTATCTCTGCCAAATAGAGACTAAACCAAATTCTTTTATGTGGTTGAATTAATTGTTCTTGACCCAAAAATGCATGCAGAGATGAAGGGGTATCAAAACATTAGGTGTCAGCGCAGCCATATCTTTGAGCTTGATGATCTTCCTGTCCTTCATGTTGTCTAGTACTAGGGTTTCTTTTTTTGAAGTTATATGTGTACCATACATGTTGAGTGTCTCTCTAACTAAATCTAAAGTGGGCTCGAATTTCTTTAGTTCATTGTTTGGCAACAAGGAATGAATGACAAAAGTTCTTGGTCGATCCCTTACACCACTAGCCTACAAGGTGGATGTAACATAATAGCTTCTTTTGAAATTGAGTTTTGGTAAAGGAGCACTGAAATGCTTTGCCAACCCTACACATTGCCAAATGGCTTGGAGTTCAAGGGTGTTCTAGAGTTTCTCAAACTCTCATGAGAAAAATTGAAATCTTCCCCAAACATTATCAAGCTCGCACTTTGATTCCCAGATATTGCAGCATCTCATAATTGCCTTGGCATCCCATTAAACCAATGAGAATGTCTGCTATGGAGGTGGATCTTGAATAGGTATTTGATGGAGATGCTGTCATTCTAATGGCTGCTTGATTGGTGGAACTGCAATAGGACAATTTTCCATATCGACTGTTGGTTGATTCATCCCTGCCTGCAAACTAGTGCCTACTGTATTATCCATGAAAGTGATGGTAACTATTGATTGCTTATCTGCTAGAAGAAGAAAATCACATTAGTATTGCAACACCTACCTTATTCCTCTTGCAATACCAACATGATGTGTGCAAGTTAGTTGTTGGTCAAGTGTCACCGAGTGAATGTGTGTGGGAGTTAGAAGTTTAGTTCATTTCCTAGATGCATACTCTGGATGTGCAATGAAATCCAAATGCATCTAATAGTGAACAATTAATTTACAATGTTAAATCAGGTGGTTTAGTATTGGATTTGACTTTCCACATTTCCCTCAAGGAATTATAGATTTTGCTAGTAATTGCAGTTAAGGGTTTCAGAGGTGACTCTACCTAGATTTGGGATTTTTTGGGCACCCATTTCCAAGTAGTACTAGGTGAATGTGCACGTGATCATGTTATGATGACATGTTTTAAACCTCTTGAGTGAGTGCATGTGAGTGTTGTATCAACTCTATGAGGATTTCTTGTGGCAATTTGAGCATGTAAGCATGTCTTAGGCACCCACATTTGTCTAGCATTGGGGTCTACCTTCCTTGACCACTTAGGTACCCAGATGGAGGTAACTCGCCAAGGCTGACTTCTAGAACATGGAGTTGTTGTCTCCTTAGACTGCTTCATTGGCATTGTACATACTCGTAGTTTTGACAAGAGAATAGGTGGTTATTCACTCTTGCACCTCCAAATTTGCTTCACTCCATGAGGTACTCTATTTTGCCCTAGTTGCTGAGGATGTGACTTGGTTGTCTGTTTCATTTGCTTCTTGGGTTTTTCTTGGACCATCTTTGGAAAAGAAGGGAGATCCATAGTGGCTTATGCGACTCCTTCATAAGTGGTCGTCTCAAGGAAACCATGTGCTAGAAAAGGCCCTATGGATGCCTAACAATGTTACTCTATGAATTCGGAGGGGGGTTTTTATAGTTTTCTGAATGAATTTGGGCCCTTGGATCTAGAGAAATCAACACTCAAACCTAGGATCAAGTGCTTTTGATTACAACAATTGGACTTATCAAATGGATGGATAGGATTGGTTCTTTATATGATATCTAGGACAAAGGAGGGAAAATTAGGCGCCTTCATTCTCCACCATTTGATTTGGGGAAGATCTCGACCGTCAGATCGATGCTAATATCAATTTGGATACGATAAGCTACTATTTTTGGAAGAACTTTGCATTATATGGTTGCCACACATGATCTTTATACATGTAAGACCATATGGCTAACAGAAATTCCTATACAAGATTCTGTAGGGCCCAAGTGGAAAAACAAAATGCACATGGCATATCAATGTGCTAGAAAATCCATTTACATGTGAAATTCAGGTATAGACTTCCTTTGATAGGCTTTACAACTATATGAATTTTCATGTGATTTGGTGACATTGAAATTTTTTACTTGATTTCCAAAATTTGACCAGCTTTGACCACTACCCTAGATTTTCTTGATTTCTTCCAAAGTTTGCATGTGAATTCCCTTTGACATCATTGATGCATCTTGAACTTCTCAAGGAATTATAGCTACCTTCACCAAATGTGTTTCCTATAGGCCTTCATGAGTGAGATAATAGAGAAAATCTTGATGACATTCGCCCCCACTAAACCTGTGATTCCGTCGGAAGCGCCACTCAAGTCTCTACAAAAAACAAAAAGTTCTAGGCATCAAATTCTTTTATAAGAAACATAATAAACATGGAAGAAAAAATTGATCATATGCATGAATGAGTAGGCAACGTGGCATGAAGCAATATCTACATGAAAGAAAGAATTGAAACAACCAACATGAATATGCATGAACAAATAGGCAACATATATGCAAATGAACAAGCAGCATTGACAACATGTAAAGAAAGAAAACAAACAAGCATCAATATGAAGTGGAAGTGAATGTATTGAGTTGTTTTAGGCATCAGCTCCTCTCATCTTAAAGAAACATTTGTACGTTTTTCATAAAGCAATCTACCTTAAATACGATTATAAACAAAGATTTAAGATTTTCAAGAGACATCTTTCATCTTTAGCTTATTTTAGATCAACTTCTTTCCTACATAAATATGAATATGCTCTTTCTCTACTTACAAACAAGGAAATCTAACTAAACTCCACTAATGCATAAATCTGCGTATATAGCCCATGCTTTATTCTTATATGCCTCCTTAGCTCCCTTTTTCTTGCTCTCTCTCTCTCTCTCTGTTTTCTTCTTCCCTTTTTTTTATGATGATTATGAGACTTTATGGTTACGTTCACTTTTTTTTTTTTGGGAGGGGGGGTTAAACTTCCTCATAACATGTAGCAGCTTATCTTCTCTTTTTATCTTTAAAATTTTTTAATGATGGGGAAAAATTAAACCCCGATACAAGGTAAAACCATTTTTAATGATGGAGAATGGTCGTTTAAACTCCGATACAAGTGTTGTGAGGTGGACTTAGGATGTAGAAACATGCAATAGCAAAAGCTAGGATTTCAACAATTATGCTTTCGATACAGGATACATATCCATGTTTATATATGAAAGTAATGTTACCAAAATAAACCTCCAAATCTACATGCCATATCTTTCCATAGTCCTAAATTATAACGGGTTTCTTAGTAGATAAATTACTAAAGATACAATTTTACACAAGTAGAGAAATCATCATTTGCCCATTTGACTCAAGTGATGTGGATATGCAATGCAATGCAAAGATTGAAAAGAAACATGCATGAAATGAGATTGCAAACAAGCAAGATTGGGAAAAAAGAATGGAATGAACTTGAAAAAACAAAGCAACATGAACTTGAAAAAGAAATGATATTTTTATTTTTTATATTATTTATTTTTATTTTTTTTTATTTTTATCATGGATACTCCCGTTTATGAATCGGCCTCATTGTTGTCATCTTCTTCAATGTCCTCATCTAAAATATACTCCTCATTATCACGTTTCATGTATAGCCTTATTATTTTATTCTCAATATCTGAAGTATATGAATAGAACAAACCTTCATTCATGGTCCCCTTTAGGTACTTGAGGACTCTCTTGTCCGCTTCCATATGTGTTCTTCTCGGCTTATGCATAAACTGACTCAATATGCTAACACTATAGCATATATCCACCCTTGTGAGTGTTGCATAGTTCAAACTTCCAACCAAGCTTTGATAGCTTGTGATGTCTTCAATTGGCTCTCTGTAGCTCAAGCGTAAGCACCACCTCCTTTACTTGTCAATCCGCGGAGACGTGAGGACCGGTATGAAGACCACGAGCAAGTGAAGGCACAAGTGCGTGAGTGAAAGCACACAAACATGCACACACATACACACAGACGCGCACAAAGTAAGATCAAAGAGAGGAACAATGGAAAGCTTAGATTGCAAAAGAGTTCTCTTACAAAAGTTCTATTCTCTAACAAGCTAACCTCAAAAATGAGCTCTCTAGCTCTTTTTATAGTTTTTTGACTAGTTTTGGCCCTGTCCAGACCTAGTGTCCGGCCTAGTTAAAAATTAGGTTCCAGGGCTTATTTGAGGGCTCAAACGAAGTCTAAAAATTATGAAAATTGGTACGATGGTACTTCTAATACTCCTCAAGCTCGAGGACTCCTCGGCTTGAACAAAATGGAGTTACTAAAAATAGATAATGGTATTTACAATGGTTTCTAGTGATGAAAATCACTATTTTTGTAGGGGATTCTTCTGAAAATTTGACATACACTTCTTGGAGCTCCCTACTTGCTCTCTCTTCTTCTTTGTCCACTTCTTTGATGTGCTTCCATGCTTTGTCCTTGACCTTGAGCTTCAACACTCCCCCCCCTCTCGAGTCTGTCGTCCCTGACAGACCCTTGTTGTAGTGATTGTTCCAAGTAGTGCCTTGAGAGGGAGTGTCCCTTCTGTATGAACACAAGTCGTCCGACGTTCTTCATCTATCACTTGTGAGTCTTTGCAGGTTGTAGTCTCTTGGTATGTGCTTCTGCCTTGTATTCCAGCATGACTGTGTCGTTGTGAGTCTCCGTTGATGTTTTCTAGATCTTCCACAGTTGATCTTCATAGTAGTCAAGCCAAGTACTCATAACCCATATTGAGTGATGGGTAAGTGTGTTCGTGCATGGGTTGAAAAAAGTATGTGCCTTGTGCACGGCCTTGTAATGTAGCCCTACGCATGCTTACTTGGAAAATGCATTGGAAGAAGTATGGTGCAAAAATTGCGGGTCTTGAGCTAAGTGCTCAAGGGTATGCTGACGAAGAGGTTTCCTAAACTATCATGGTTATGGTGTTTCCAGAGTAAAGATACTTACCATGGCGAAGGTTGATGGATGTTTGCCTCTTCGTGTTGTACACTCGGCCTTTGGGATGGAACCTTGTTGATGAATGTCCATGTTGATTGTCTACTGATGAGATCTTTTGAGTGGTGGATCCCCTCTCCTCTTTTCAAAGCAACATTTGTCACTAACAATGTGCATTTCTGAGCTTGGGCTCATGCACGTTCACTTCCCTATATTGACACTCAGAGGAATATTGGACACGTGCCGGTTTCTAAGAGATTACCATGCTAATTGACATAGACCATTCACCAGTGCTACTGTTCCATACTGGTTCAGGAAATACTGAGAATTGAATTGCTTTATATTCCTTGGCAAGCAACATCGGGTAACTACACCAAGCTGTGTTTCACATATACTCTTTAGCTCGCCATATGCAGGAGTCTTCTCCTCCAGAACTACCTTTTGCAGATATCTCCTTGGATGCTCTGGTACATGAAGTAGTTAAGCATCACGCAAGTTGCGGACCTTCAAGCTCTTCATTCCTACCATGGTAAGAGAAAATCATAGCTGTAGATGCCATGTTCATGCCAAATGCTTGTCCTCTACCAGATAAGGCAGCAATAATCTCACTGCTGGCCGAGACACACTGGGAACAAGCTCTCTCCCACTTCTCTCCTTTTTTTTTTTTTTTTTTTTTTTTTTTGAGGAACAGGATATCACAAAACAAGAACACAAAAGTTAGTATCAATAGAAATGTTCGACATATGTCACTGTGCTCTTGTGCATGGGATTCTCAAGTGTGTCTATGCACGGCCGTGTAATGTGGCCCTATATTAATGCATACTTTGGAAATGCATGACCTAAATGGTGCAAAAGACAGGGTTGTGCAAGGAGCACATGGTTGTTGCTCGTTCGAGGCTTTCGATGTTATTTGTGGAGGTTGATGCCGGCCTTAGTGGAGGTATCCATTGAGTCTCGAACTGATGTAATCCTCCTTATTGGAGTCCATTTTAGAACATCATTTGGCACTGTAGAGGTCACTTCAGGCGTCTTTCTCTTTGGATGCTTTCTGAACTGTGGTATCCAGTGTGGTTGATGCTTTGGTTCGGTGGAGGCTACTTGCACTTTTGGCTTCCAAACCCATATCCTTTTTGCATGTCTTCCTACTAATGTTGAAGAGCTGATTTGATCTTCCTTTGGTCTCTGTACGTGGTTCTTACCCTTTTCTCTTTTTGGCCTCTTTGTTGAAACCTTTTGCATGTGGGAGAACAAAGGTTGTTGTGGGTGTAGGATCTTCTTAGGTACCCACATCTGTAATTGCCCTTGTTGAGCTGCAGCTAACTTCTTAGGCACCCAAACTTGTTGGATATCTTGTGACGGAGCTTGTCTGAGCTGCTTCCTTCGTCTTCTGGCTTGGTTAGTGTGCATGGATGGGATTTGTGGGGGTAAGGCTGGTGGTTGCTCTCCTTTGCGTACCCAGATCTGCTTCATGCCCGGAACCGCTTTTTTATCGAATGGTGTCTTTCTATTTGATGTAGCAGTTGTCGTGAACGGTTGTGTTTGCTTGTGTGGTGGGCTCACTACTGTGGCTACTTGAGTCTTTGGAGAAGAAGAAAGATCCACCCGCCTTCGAACCTGGTCTTCCACGATTGACTCCTTCTGCATCATAGAGCTTTTGACACATACAACATCTTCTTTCATATGATTAGTCTTGGAAGAACTAAGAGAGTGTGTGGTGCCATGATCTAGGAGCATGCAGTTCTCTAATTCTAATGTAATGCATTGTTCATGTACCCAAACTTGAAGAATTTGACTTCTTAGGTTTAAGTTAACTGCATGGTCATAGATCCAATCTTGACCCAAGACAAGTGGTTCTGTAAGGTTCTCATCTTGACATACTAGCGCTTTGACTTTCATTGGAACATCTTGAAGGTAGATGGGAAGTTCCACCTCGCCCAAACAAGGGGTTTCCACACCTCCCAATCCTATGAGATAAGCTTCTATGGGATTGATGTTCAACCCCAAGTCTTGGCAGTAGGAAAGTTTAACTGCACTACTTGCTGCACCTGAGTCAATCAATGCTTTCACCGTCCTTGCACCCTTCCCTTGTCCTATCTCTATGGTCACAAAGGGTCTTCGGTCAATGACCTGAGAAGTCGCAATGCCTGACTTTTGACACATATCCATGTGATATTTTGGGGCTTTTGAGTTGACATCTAGGCCTAATCGCCTTAACTTATTTTGCCTAATACGCTCTCTGGCCTCTTCTTGTGCTTCTTCTCTCACTCTTAACTCTTCTTCTTTTCGCTTCTTCGCAGTGTTGAGTCTCATTAGCATATCCTCAGTAAGAGGTTCTTGATATAGCTTGACTCTACAGCCACTAATATAGTTTGGCAAGATATCTCCTTCTAGAGTGGCCAACTGAACTGCACCACTAGTGGAAATTCTATTAATGATCATGGGTCCATAACCTCTTTTTTCCAACTTACGGGCATGTTGTTTTAGTGTGTATACCAACACTAGATCTCCCTCTTTCAATCCCTTATCCTTGATGTGTGCATCAAAGTATGCCTTTTGCCTCTTCTTTGCAGCCTAGATGCCTGCTGCCGCTCGTAGCCTCGTTTCACCCAAGCGTTCGAGATCAAAGATCCTAGAGGACAATTCATGCCCATTCCACTCATACTCTTGTGCTACTTTTAAGGCAGGGATTAAGAAATCTAATGGTAGCACAGCGTTCTGTCCGAAGACCATCTGAAATGGGGTGGCGTTGAGTACCGTTTTGTAGGCAACTCGATAAGCCCAAACAGCATGATGAAGTTGTTTGTCCCAATCAGAGCGTTTATTATTTACCAATTTTGTCAATACGTTACAGAGGATCTTATTGGTACTCTCGGCTTGTCCGTTGGCTTGTGGATGATAGGGGGCGGATTTCTTATGTATCACCAAGAATTCTTGGAGAAGATTTTCAATGACTTCATTCAAGAAGTGTGTGCCTCTATCGCTCACCAACTCTATTGGTAGTCCATATCTCGTGAACACATTCTCGAATAAGAACTTAGCCGTAGTCTGAGCATCATTCTTTGTTGTGGCTTTGACTTCTACCCACTTTGTAAGGTAATCTGTGGCTACAATGATGTATTCTGCATGGGAGTTTCTAGCTGGGGGGTTAATAGGACCTATGAAGTCTATGCCCCACTTCGAAAATGCACGTCCTCCCATCATTGGCCTCAAGGGCATCTCGTCTTTTCTCACTGGATATTGTGCACGTTGGCATGTGTCACATTTCTTCACATAGGTATGTGCATCCATATGAAGAGTGGGCTACCAAAGTCCTGAGAATAGAATGGTTTTAATCACTCGGTCAGGGCCAAAATGTCCACCTGCAACACCACTGTGTGCAGTCTCTAAGACCCTTAAATAGTCTGATTCATGAACGCACAGTCTTAAGTAACCATCTTTACCTCTTCGGTATAGGTTTTCTCCTACTAAGGCATAGCCTTGAGCCTCTTGCTCCATATTTTGTCTTCTTGCTAGACTGGCCTCTTTGGGTAATCTTCCCGATCTCATAAACTCTACCAATGGAGTACTCCAATCTGGAATTAATGATACTTGATAAAGGGTCGCATGCTCCACTGGTGGTTTCTCTCTACACATTGGACAATTCTTGATCCACTCATGTATTTCTTTGTCCATGCTAGGCCAATACACTCCTAAACGTTTCAAATTCTGCAATGTTCGTTGTTTAGAATAGTGATTTCCTAGCAATCCCTCATGAGCTTGCTGCAACCAACTACTATGTTCATCATCCTCGACACAACAAGCTAATACACCCTCAGTATCTTGTTTGTACATGCTTCCTGCCAATATGTGATATTTTTGTGATTTTACAATTTCTTCTTGTGATGTTTTCACATTCTTATTTGCAGGGCCGAAGGTTAGGACTGGTACCAACTTATTTGCCCATTTAGGAACAACTTCCAAATTGAACAGATAAGCATCAGGTAGTTCATCAGACACTCCTTGTGGTGACTCTCCTGAAGTAATGCGAGAAAGGTGATCTGCCCGAAGGTGGGTTCTACCTTTCCTGACAACAACTTCAAAGTCATACTCCATTAGTAAGAGGAACCATCTTACTAAGCGTCCAGTATTGCAAGGTTTATTGACCAAATATAACAAAGCTTGATGATCAGTGAAGAACTTGAACTTGTTGGCCAATAAATAGTGTCTAAACTTCTTTACAGCATATACCATGCCTAACCCTTCTCGCTCGGTTGTGGTATAATTTCTTTCGGCTGGGTTTAGTTGTCTACTAGCATATGCTATGGGCAAATCTAAATTCCCTTCACCTGTGGGTTGTGCCAGCACACATCCTATGGCATGATTCGATGCATCCACATGGACATGGAATGGTTTATTCCAATCAGGAGTGGTCAGTATTGGTGCTGTGCACAAACGTTTCTTCAGTTCATTGAAAGAATTCTCGCATTCGTCGTTCCACTCAAAATTAGACAACAAGGCATAAAGGGGTCTAGCTATGATCGCGTACATGTGGATAAACCTACGGTAATATCCACAATGGCCCATAAAGGCTTGTACCTCTTTAACATTCCTTGGCCTTGGCAGCTCCGCTATGGCTCGTACCTTATCTTCATCCGTTGAGATTCCATTCTTAGAAACAATATGACCGAGGATTTTACCTTGACGCACCATGAACACACACTTTTCTGGGTTCAGACACACTCGATATTCTCTACACTTGTTGAAGATTTGTCTGAGTTCAGGGATGTGAACCCTTCTTTCTTGGGAATGAGCACATAAATCATCCACATACACTTCTAAGCTCTTTCGCAAGAACTCTTTGAAGACATGACACATGAGCCTTTGGAATGTTGCAGGTGCATTGGTGAGCCCAAATGGCATCACCCGAAATGCAAAGATTCCCCACTCTGTAGCAAAAGCTGTTTTGTGTTGATCTTCTGGGGCAATGGCTACTTGATTGTAACCTGAAAATCCATCAAGGAAGCTATAAACTTCCTTGCCTGCAACACGCTCCAATAGGTGTTCTGTGATTGGAAGTGGATAACTATCTCTAATCGTAGCGGCATTAACTTTTTTAAGGTTAATACACACTCGCAACTTCCCGTTCTTCTTGGGTACCACAACAATGGGGGACACCCATTCGGTATGCTCAATCTCATAAATGAATCCAGCCTCAATCAACCTATCAATTTCTTCTTTGATTTTGGCTGCATAGGTATCATTATATGTGTAGGGCTTCTGTTTGGTGGGCTTAGCATCAGCAGTCATGGGGATAGTATGAGAGCAAATTCTTGGATCTACCCCTTTCAAGTCTCTATAGTGCCATGCAAACACATCCCTATATTCCCTTAATAGAGCTATGAGCTCCATTTCTTCTCTTGCACTTAGGTCATCTCCTATATATGTGCATCTCTCTTCGTTCTCTTCAATGGTCACTACAATCTTCTTGGTCTTTTCTTTATTATCATATGATTCTCCTATGATGGCCTCTCTCTTAGGCATTCGTACCAAAATTTTGCGGTCGTCAACTTCATATTTCTTGAAGTTTTCTGGTACTTCAAACAATGATTCCTCCTTTTCTTGTTTCACTGCTTTTCTTTTCTTTTTCTTTTGACTACTCTCACTTCCATCCTTTGAGTTTACTGTTTTAATACTTGTGAGAGGTTCTTCTTCTTTCTGGGTGAACACTCCTATATCTTCTAAATAGTGCTGCTCTGAGTTAAAGCAACTATCCATCACAATAGACTCCAGATCATCGTCATTCTCTTCCTCTTCTATGACATCACTAGGGTCACATTCTTCTAGCAAGGGTTGACACATGAACACTGAGATATCATAACCCTCCTCATCACAATGAGGTGTCCACTGTTCCTCATTGACAGCAATGTCCATGGTGGCTAAGATTTTTGGCCAGCCATGAGGCTCAAACTCCTCATCTGGAAAGATCATCGGTGTGTAGGCTGGGTCTCTAACTGGTCTATCTCCTAACGAAGTTCCTTCTTCTCTTGCCTTTAAACGTTTTTCCTCTTCCTTTGCAACCTTGCACATCCACAAATGAGTATCTTCATGCAGCCATGATGGATCAGGTGAACTTTCAGAATGCACAGAGATGGAATCTTCTTTTGCTTTGTGGATAGAATTCCACTGTAGGGGTGGTACATCTCTGAAGGTATAATCCTTCAAATTGACCTTAGTGGTGACCCCTAAGTGCTGTAAGTACAAGGAGTTAGTTCCCCAATCCTGTACTATTTGCAATTGTCGTAGGAAGGGTCTTCCTAGGATCATCTCAAAGACATTATTTTTCTCAAAGTCACATATAGCAAATGTGTGCTCAAACTCTACACCACAAGTGGTTAGAGTGATCCCTTCTAGCAATCCTAGAGGTCTTTCAAAATGACCATCAGCCATTTGAAGCTTCATTCTAGTTGGTCTTAATGTGGGCTTGCCCCATTGCTTCCACAAGGAGGTGGTCGCAATAGCAACACCAGCACCTGAATCTATGATTGCTTTGGTTGTGTAACCTTGGTAGGTGATTGGAAGATAAGTATTACCTTCTTCACCCTCACACATGTCCCCTATTTTGTCTAGAGGTATCTCTGGTACCCTTTGCTTAGAGCCTACTTTTGGCATATTGGACTCAAGTTCTGGGACCTGATCCTTCACATGATTCCATAACTCAGGTTTTGCTTTGAGCAACTCTTCTACAGTGAGATGACACTGAACCTTAGTGTTCTTCACGACATCCGTGTTCCTTGGAACCACTGAGTCTTCATTTCTTACTAGTATTGTGGGAGCTCTAATCTGGAGTGATTCAGATTCCCATGGGCCTGGAAATTGAGGCAGTTCTTCTAAGGTATTAGATTCAAAATCTAATCTTTCGTCTTCTTGTTCTGCTTCATCTTCGTAAATAGATGGAATGTCTTGGGGAAATTGATCATGAAGATCATCAATCTCAGGAATAGGAGGGGAATTACCCTTCTCCTTGGCCCATTTCTCCTCTTGTATTTCCCGCAAGAACTCTTGAGAGTACTGTTGAATAGAAGGAGGTATTCCAGCATCCGTGGAATTAGGAACATAAGCTCCCCTTGGTGGTGAGCTTCCTCTTTCAATAACTGGTTGAGCCTGTGGAGGTAGAGAAACTTGTGGTTTGTTTACCAACTGCTCTAATCGTTCTAGTAAGCCCTGGAAATGCAAATCCGATTTGATAGAGTTTGTCTGATTGAACTTTTGACTAGTCTCAAGTATGGCTTGAGCTTGTTCTACCATTTTCATGCACATTTTCATCCGTTCAATCTCTAAATCTGCTCTAGGGTAACTCTTGTCTAGGTTTGCCGCTGTAGGCCCTTCTTGAAGTCGAGCCTGGTAGGCCTTGAACATCATGTCCAAGCCTTCTGGGGTTGGATCTGCAAGAACAGACCCTGGTTGCGGTCTATTTACAATGGGTGGTGGGGTGGGATGAGGTGGAGTGGATGGAGTTTCGGCATGCGAGGGGCTTTGAGATGCAATGTCTTCTATTTTTGTTTTCGCTTCTTTTAAGCTTTCTTCTAGTTCCGATAACTTTTTATTCCACTTGCGATTGGCCTTCTCTCTGGTATCCTTCCATGTTCTTGTTTTCCTCTTACTAGGCTCTCCCGATTCACTCGACTCTGATTGTTCTACTGGTTTATCCTGTTTTAAGGCTTGTGCTCTAGTGACAGCTTGTATAGGAGCCACATTGCTACTACTTGAACTTGGATCTGCCACTAAGCCTACCACATTAATGGGTGTAATCTTGGGTGCACTAGAGGGGTTTCTTGGACAATCTCTGGGGAGATGGTCTTTGCCACAATCAGGACAAAAAGCCTGTATTGTGATAGCCTGTCCTTGACTCGGAGATGGTGGGTGGGGACAGTCACGAATGAAATGGTCACCATGACATCTGAAACAAGATCCTCTAGGGGCTTGTGGTCTCATTTGTCTCAACTGGGGCCTAGGGTTAGGATTTGTGTACATGACATTGGAGTATTCTGGCTCCCAATTTTGCTCCATAGTCGGTGCCTCATATTGATACGAGTAAATCTCACTATGTTCAGGTGACTCTGTGTAATAAGCATGTGGACTACCTTCATGGGAGTAGTCTGAACTATGAGCATGAGAGTCATTATCTGGTATCAATGGGGTTAGTGGCACCAAAGCTCTATTTGGATTTTCCTCTCCCACAGCATACTTGACTGGAATCACGTTGGCTGGAGCTGGTGGTTGGTTTACCAAGACAGGTTGTGGCCTATATGGTACCTGATATTGCTGTTGTGGTCTGTAATATGGCTGTTGGTATTGATTCTGATACCTACCTTGTGGGTAAGGTTGCTGATAATTTTGTCTAACAGCCTGCCTATTGTAGGGACAATCTTGAGCCGTGTGGTTTGTGTATTTTCTCTCAATAGTGCAATATGGAGCATTCCTTTCTCTAATGTTTTGGTTTTGCATTGGGCATACGTTAGCCATGTGGTCACCTCCGCAAGTATAGCACCGATTCAATGAAGTGACTCCCTGTGTTTGTTTATTTTGGACTCCCAGCTTCTTGGCAACTTGCTCAGCTATCTCTTCTATTTCTGTGGAGATCTTTGAAGTATGACTAGTAGAACTATCCGAATCTTTGTAGAGTTTGGCCAATCCTAACTCCTCACCCAAGTTATCTTCTATGTCTATGCACGTCCGCACACACTCTTCTATGGATCTAGGATCTTTCAAGTATACATAGGATCTTAACTTTGTGCTCAGTAAACCATCTAAAAACAAAGCCACTTGTTTGGCTGGTGTGGGTAGCTCTGGAGCAGGGCATCTTTCTAGGTACTGTCTGAACCTTCTACCTGCTAGTCGCACTGTTTCTTGGGGTGTCTACTTGAAACTATGGATCAGGGACGATGTGTTATGCCTGATACCACTCTTGGAAAATTCTACAATGAATTCGTCTAGCAGTTGACCTATATCGCGATAGCTGCTTCTACTCAATGGTTGAAACCAAGCTAAGGCAGTGCCTTTAAGGGTCAAACCAAATGCCTCGTACTGGGTGAACCAGTCCTCAATTTGTTCGGCTCTCAGCACTTGTTTGTACTCGGCCACATGATCATAAGGATCCCCTGTCCCATCGAAATAGTTCTTCATTGCCTTGATCACGTGACTGGGTTTAAGGGTTCTTGGGTACTCCCGGGGTCTAGGCAATGGAAAATCCTGTTCATCTCTTTGTTGCCTATGTGCTTCATGTCTCTCTCTTTCAGGTCTTTCATTTTCATATCCTGATCTATTCCTGCCCACGGTGTGTGCAAGGCTTACCTCAGGTCTCTCTCTAGTTCTTTCTCTCTGGGCTTCCTGAGCTTGGGATGATCCTACCCCTTCGAGGCCATGGGAAACATTGGATCTTGGTGGGGGGAAAATCATGTCATTCTTCCATGTATATGCATGTCTATCATGTTCCGTTACCAAGAAAATTTTCTCTGATGTGTTATCCAAGTAGACAACTTTGCCTGGTATCTCAGGATCTTTGAATTCATAGATGATAACTATGCCCAATTGGCTAGGTTGATCTGGCTTGAGCCTCCAAAAGGCTTCCTCTGTTTCTCTATTCAAAAATAGTTCTATGCTTTTGTTGTCTTGAGGGATCCAGTCCGGAGTGATCACTCGGGTCAAAACTGACTTACCTCTAGGAGTCTGGGGTCCTTGTCCTACGTTTCCTTGTTCTAGGTCTCCTATCTCATTCTCATGAATGATATTTCCAAACTCATCGGTCCTATCTGGTTGGTTGGTAACCACATACATGGTTCCTTCCTTATCAATGTATGAACCCTCTTCGAACTTGACCACCGGGTGTTCAAGTCCAAAGGATTGATCTAGATTTTTGAGTTGGACCACTGATCGCCTCAGACCATCCTCATAGATGCGAGCACCTAATTGGTTGGTCCGAATATATTCCAACTGTGTCTTATAGGGACCTTCCGGTGTTTGTAGATGGGCAGTCCCTGAGCCACCTACATGTTTTCCCATACTAAAAGACATTTCTGAATCACTTGTGTCTGATCTGAGTAAAAGATGACCACTTAGTTGTTGTGCCCAAGACTTGGATGTATGGTTGACACTAGCCTCAGAAGATCTAATGCTTTGTTTATCCTTGCCTAAGTGTCTACCAGATCTCAGGTTCATAAGCTTTAGTCAAGAGTCCAAATTTTCCCTTTGGTATGGTTCACAATTCTTTAGAGCCCCCTTGGTTCCCTGGTCCCACCTGAGGGTCAACTTCAAATTATCCTATCTCAAAATCAACGCATTATTCTTGAAAAAAACAGTTGAGATCGTGTAGGATTTGAAACGAGCTTTCCAACAAGCTATAGACCTCAAAAAATGGACTTTGGATGAGAAAGTTATGTCAAATCAGGCTCCTGGGGGTCAAAACAGGCAAACAGGACCTTTGGAGAAAATCGCGATTTTGTGAACTTTCTGAAAATCGCGATGCTGTGAAGTCAAAAAAATCGCGATGTTGAGCACAAAATCGTGTTTTTGAAAATCGCGATTTTGAGCAGAAAATCGTGATTTGAAAATCGCGATGTTGATCACAAAATCGTGTTTCAGAGAATCGCGATGTTGATCACAAAATCGTGTTTCAGAGAATCGCGATGTTGATCACAAAATCGTGTTTCTGAAAATCGCGATTTTGACTCAGAGAATCGTGATTCACAAAATCGTGTTTTTGACTGAAAATCGTGTTTTCTCAGAATCGTGTTTTTGACATGAAAATCGCGATTTTGAGCAGAAAATCGTGAATTGAAAATCGCGATTTTGAGCAAAAATTCGTGTTTTCTCAAAATCGTGTTTTTGACTTGAAAATCACGATTTTGTCCCACAGAATCGTGTTTTTCTCAAAATCGTATTTTTGGCTGAAAAATCGTGATTTGTGAGAATCGCGATTTTGAGCAGAAAGTCGTGTTTTTCACAAAATCGTGTTTTTGCTGAAAATCGTGATTGGTGAGAATCGCGATTTTGAGCAGAGAATCGTGTTTTTTTTAGAATCGCGATTTTGAGCAGAGAATCGTGTTTTTTTTTTTTTTTTTTTGAGAAAAACACAGAATCGCGATTTTTTTCAACCACTTTTAGGCGGGAAAACTGAAAATCGTGATTTTTCAAAAAATTTTGAATTTTCACAGAATCGCGATTTTCATCACAGAATCGCGTTTTTTGGCGGGAAATTCAAATTTCTGAGCGCCGGCTATGGCGAGCTCCGTATGAGCAGAAAATCATAAAAAAAATGCAGCGCTTGCTCTCCCTTGCACCTCCTGACTCCTTCCCACACAATAATGCATGAAAAATGGTATGAAAATGGTGAAAATGCACTAAAAACAAGAAATTTCTGTGAAGAAGAAGATGGAAGAAGGTGGAGATGATGATGATGATGAAGATGAAGAGGAAAAACAGAAAATGAACTGAAATGACAGTTTTTTTACCTTCCAACGTCGCAAATCTACGATCTTACCATCACAACGCTCGTCCTCGAAGCTCTCTCCCCGGCAACGGCGCCAAAATTTGGTGTAGCTCAAGCGTAAGCACCACCTCCTTTACTTGTCAATCCGTGGAGACGTGAGGACCGGTATGAAGACCACGAGCAAGTGAAGGCACAAGTGCGTGAGTGAAAGCACACAAACATGCACACACATACACACACACGCGCACAAAGTAAGATCAAAGAGAGGAACAATGGAAAGCTTAGATTGCAAAAGAGTTCTCTTACAAAAGTTCTATTCTCTAACAAGCTAACCTCAAAAATGAGCTCTCTAGCTCTTTTTATAGTTTTTTGACTAGTTTTGGCCCTGTCCAGACCTAGTGTCCGGCCTAGTTAAAAATTAGGTTCCAGGGCTTATTTGAGGGCTCAAACGAAGTCTAAAAATTATGAAAATTGGTACGATGGTACTTCTAATACTCCTCAAGCTCGAGGACTCCTCGGCTTGAACAAAATGGAGTTACTAAAAATAGATAATGGTATTTACAATGGTTTCTAGTGATGAAAATCACTATTTTTGTAGGGGATTCTTCTGAAAATTTGACATACACTTCTTGGAGCTCCCTACTTGCTCTCTCTTCTTCTTTGTCCACTTCTTTGATGTGCTTCCATGCTTTGTCCTTGACCTTGAGCTTCAACACTCTCCTTCATAAGCACTAAGCTTATGATTTTGCTCCATAGGTGTACCTACACACTTGGTATTTTCCATCTTGAACTTGATGAGCATGTCATGGACATACTTCCTTTGTGTGATGTATATACCTGAATCTGTGTAGATCAACTCCAATCCAAGAAAATAAGTGAGTGCGCTGTCGACACTCCTCCGTTTGCAGTCTCAGATTCGCACAAAATTTGGTGAGCATACTCAGGGTGTTTTCGAGATCAAAACAGCTTCGCTGTGTGGTGCCGAAATCGCGATCTGAGCTCGTTTCGGCCTCCGAACGCACTATCGCAGTGCTTGTGCAGGCTATTTCGTCCTTTTGTGCCAAAGGTATATACCAGTTTCTGTTCGCCAGTTTAAGCGGCTCGAAGTCTGCTACAGGTCTAGCAGAACTCGTCTGGGCAGTTCTGTTCAACTTTTTGAGATACAGTCAATTTTCTGCATCAAGGTATTTTAGTCACCAGCCATGGCTGAAAGCAGTGATGTATTCCGTATGTTGGCTGTTGAGGATAAGTTGGATGGTACCAACTACCCATTATGGGCTTATATGATGCGACATGTACTGGTTGCAAAAGGATTGTGGAACATTGTGCAGGGTGTTGAAAGACGTCCTGTTACACCTGTAACGACAGGTACTGCAAATACAGGTGTTGGAGCTTATGAAGATGGTGTCGAAGATGATATTCTGCAGATTCCTGTTCGTGCTGCTGTTTCTGTTGCACCTACTGCAGAGCAGATTTGTTGGGATGGCAGAGATGCCCAGGCACATGCATTGATAGCTTTGTCTGTCAAACGTGCCATTATTCCTCACATTCGCTCTTGCAGAACAGCAAAGGATGCTTGGGATACACTTACCACTTTGTACCAAGCTAGGAATGAGGCTCGTGTTGCTTACCTCCGAAAACAGTTGGAGAGTGAGCACATGAATGAAGGTGATTCGATTGACAGTTTTCTTACAAAGATCAAAGACCTGAAGGAACAATTGATTTCTGCTGATGAGGTTATACCAGATAGCTCACTTGTGCAGACCGTTCTGAATGGCCTTCCTGATTCATATCAGAGTTTTGCCTCTACTCTTCGATTGATGATGAAAGGCAATCCGAATGCCTTGTCATTTGAGGAATTAGTCTCTGTTCTGTTGCAGGAAGATCAGTCCAGGCAGAACAGGTCCATTATGCGTGTTGCAGATCAAGCTTTCCTGGCTAGTCAGAAGGGCAAAGGAAAATGGAGCTCTTCTACTACTAAGCAGAAATCTGCAAATGCTGCACAATCGAAGAACCAGGATAAAGATGAGAAGAAATCAGAAAAGCAGAAATTGTTCTGCAAGTACTGTAAAGGAAATGATCATATTATAAAGAACTGTCCAAAACTGGCTGCTAAAGAGGCAAAGAAGAAAGAGGCTGGAATGGTTGTTGCAGAGGCCTCTACACCAAAAACAGAGTCTGCAAATCTTGTGCAGGAAGAAGAATGGGCGTTTACTACTGTTTGCAGTTTTGACCCATCTTCTCATGATCAGTGCATGTCTGCAGTAGACTCAGATGTTTGGTACTTTGACAGTGGGGCAACCAAACATATTACCTCGCAGCACAGTTTCTTCTCTTCACTCGAGCCTGCCCCTACAGGGAATACTGTCACATGCGCCAATAACTCCTCTTATCCTGTTATGGGAGTTGGTAAGATCATTCTGACTACTGCAGATGGTAGTTCTTTCACTTTGTCAGATGCTTTATTTGTGCCAGGGATCAAAAAGAACCTTCTATCAGTTTCTGCATTAGCCAAGATTGGCTTGGTTGTGAAATTCGTTGATGACAGGTGTACAGTCCATGATCTCTCAAATGGCGATGTGATTATTGCTTCTGGCATTTTATGTCGTGGGCTGTATAAGCTCATAGACTATGAAAAATCTGTGAATGATTCGGCATGTGCAGTTCATGATTCTCAGGCTATGTCAGATGCAAAGCTTTGGCATGCACGCTTTGGTCATCTGAATTTTGCTAGTTTGTTACGCCTGCAGAAATCTGAAATGGTGTCCTCTTTGCCCAAACTTGAGGCACCTGGAAAACATGTTTGTGAAGGCTGTATATTGGGCAAAATGCAACGTTCTTCCTTTCCAAAAGATGGTTCAGTTCGGGCTATGCAGAAATTGCAGCTTGTACATAGTGATGTCTGTGGTCCTATGCAGACACCCTCTTTTGGAAATTACCTTTACTTCGTGACTTTCATTGATGATTTTTCCAGGCATGCATGGGTATATCCACTCAAAGCAAAGTCCGAAGTGTTCATGTGCTTCAAACAGTTTTTGGTTTTGACTGAAAATCTGTCAGCATGTAAAATGGGCACCCTCCGTTCTGATCGAGGGGGGGAATATATGTCTTCAGATTTTAATGCATTTCTGGTTGAACGTGGGATAAAACACCAGTGTACAGTGCCGTATACACCTCAACAGAATGGAGTTGCTGAACGAAAGAACGGGTCACTCATGGAGATGGCGAGGTGCATGGTCAAAAGTCAGGCTTTACCACATAGTTTCTGGCTTGAGGCTGTCATGTGTGCAGCATATGTACTGAACAGGTGTCCCACGAAAGCGTTGCAGTCTATCACTCCATATGAGGCTTGGCATGACCGCAAGCCATCTGTTGCTCATCTGCGTGTTTTTGGTTGTTTGGCATATGCATTAGTGCCTGAACAACATCGTAGAAAATTGGATGATAAGGCAGTAAAATGTATTTTTGTTGGGTACAGTTCTGAAAGTAAAGGCTATCGTCTGTATCATCCACAGACTAAACGCATTCTGGTTAGCCGTGATGTTGTCTTTGTGGAAGATGCTATTCAGCCATTGCTTTCATGTACTAAGGAGACACCTGTTAGCTCCAAAGACATGTATGATACTTTGATGCCTCTTTTTACAGGTGGACAGGCTAGCGCTGGTCCTAATGAGGCAACTTCTCAGCCTTTGCAGGTTTCATATGATGATGCAGATCATGCCATTTCTGATGCAGATTTACATGATGCACTTGTTGATGAGAGAGCTGATATTGAACAGGCAAAAACTATGCCAAAATGGCTGGTGCAGACTTTGCGTGACAGCAAATTAGATGCACCTTTGTCATATCGTACTCGTTCAGGCTCTCATAGTACCTCCTTTGCATCAGATTGCTATGCTATGGCTGCATCTAGTCTCTGTGATGAGAATGAGCCTGTTTCTTTTGATGAAGCACAAAATTCAGAAAATTGGATGGCTGCTATGCAATCTGAATATGATGCTATAATGAAGAATGGTACATGGTCTTTATGTGACTTGCCTCCTGGCAAGAAGGCCATTGGCACTAAGTGGGTATACAAGCTGAAGCGTAAACCTGATGGTACAGTTGACAGGTATAAGGCTAGGCTTGTTGCAAAGGGTTATGCGCAGGAAAGAGGCATTGATTTTGATGAGACCTTTGCACCTACATGCCGTATGACTACTGTTCGGAGCATTTGTGCACTTGCAGCCCATCATGGTTGGAATGTACATCAGTTGGACATTAAAACAGCATTTCTGAATGGTGACTTGCATGAAGAAGTGTATGTTTTTCAGCCCCGTGGCTTTGTGCAAAAAGGGCATGAAAACCAGGTGTGCAGGTTAAAGAAGGCGTTATATGGTTTAAAGCAAGCACCACGTGCTTGGTATGAGAAAATACATGCCTATCTGATTGCACATGGTTTTGAGAACAGTCCAACTGAAAGCACCTTATATGTTAAGCGTGCTAATGATGTGCTTTTGATCATTGTTGTCTATGTAGACGACATGCTCCTCACTGGTCCTCTTGAGAAGCATATTGCTGATTTCAAGGCTGATTTGCATGCCTCATTTGAGATGTCTGATTTGGGGCATTTGCATCACTATTTGGGCATTTAGTTTATGCAAGTTGATGGTGGAATGGCTTTGTGTCAAACGAAATATATTGACACATTATTGCAACGTTTTGGCCTTGAAGACTGTAAGCCTATTGCCACTCCTATGGAGACAGGTTTACGATTGAGTCTTCATGATGCTGGAGATGCATTTGATGCTGTTCTCTATCAGCAGGCTATTGGATGCTTGATTTACTTATGCATTACTCGGCCAGATATTCAGTTTGCTGTCTCACAGATGAGCAGGTTTATGCATTGCCCAGGAGTCACGCATTGGAAAGCGGTTAAGCGCATCTTTCGCTACTTGAGTGGTACTCGGCTACTTGGGTTGTTTTATCCCAAGGGGGGATCACTACCGCCAGATTTGCATGCTTTTTCTGACTCAGATTGGGCTGGTTGCTATGACACTCGTGTGTCCACCAGTGGTTTTTGCTTCATGCTTGGTAGCTCATGTATATCTTGGTTGAGCAAGAAGCAGCCTACTGTGGCCATTTCCAGTTGTGAGGCTGAGTATAGGGCAGCTTTCACAGCGACTGTTGAGTGTGTGTGGCTCAGACGCTGTTGCTCTAGCACAATGGTGAGAACCACGTTAAGAAGCTTCACCTCCTTAATGTCAATCCGAGGGAGAGGTAGGAGTGATATGAAGATCGTGAACGTGAGATGATGTGAGAGTGAAGGTGAGAAGCACAAAGATGCACACACACATACACACACACAATGAAGAGACAAGCAAGACACAATGGAAGGTGGGAAATTAGCTCTATTACTCAAGAATACTCTTACAAGCTCAAACTAGCTCTACTCTCCTCTTTACTCCAACAAGCTAACCTCAAAAATGAGCTCTCTAGCTCTTTTTATAGTTTCTAGACTAGTTTTGACCGGTTTCACATCTAATGACCGGCCTAGTTAAAAATAGGTCCTAGAGGCTATTTGGAAGGGTAAACGATGTCTAAAAATAACGAAATTTGGTACGAGCATTCTACCTAAGCTCCTCAAGCTCGAGGACTCCTCGGCTTGCACAAAATGGAGCTATGAATTACAAAATGGGGTTTTGTCTATATTACATATGTTACAAGAGTGATGAAAATCACTGTTGGATATTTGAAGAGGTAATAAAAACATAATTGTTTGAAAAAATGATCCGACTGGCTCCCTGCTCTGTCTTTACATGCTTCCGTGGCGTCTGTGCCTCTGACTGCTTCCAACACCCCCCTCCCT
This sequence comes from Ceratopteris richardii, assembly GCA_020310875.1. NCBI lineage: Eukaryota > Viridiplantae > Streptophyta > Polypodiopsida > Polypodiales > Pteridaceae > Ceratopteris > Ceratopteris richardii. The sequence goes on along the minus strand of CM035416.1, from coordinate 103,707,834 downwards.
CTCGCTTCTGTCGTCCCTGACAGAACCTTGTTGTGAGGTCTGCCGGATGTAATTCTGTAGGAGGTCTTGAGCGAGGGTGTGCTCTGATACACGAATACCTCGGGCTAGATCAGCCTCGAGTTTCTCCCAGTCGATAGGTTGCGGCTCGTCTGGTGGTGGGAGCTGATAGTGTGTGGAGTACACCATTCGTTCACAGGCGAATAATTGCAATAAGTGTGTGGGCCTGCTTATGAATACTTCTGAATGGTACTCCCAAAAACCGGTGGTGAACATTTCTTCGAATGTTTGCTTGTAACATGCCGGTAGATATTTGATCCTGCAGTGCCAGGCGTAACACACCCGTAGCGATGGCGTTGTGCTCATATCATAGACTAAATCCAAGTTGCCATGCTCAAAGCCCGGGGTGTTGACATGGGGAGCCTTGATGCGCCGGAAGACTTTAAAGACCATCTGCATCATGTCAAAGATTTTGACAGTCATGTGCGCGGCAATATCATCCATAGGTTTTAATCGAGGGAGCCAGTGGCGGATCGTCGCCATCATGTAGCCTACTGTGGGTAACGCGACTGGTGGCTTGAAGTAGGGGTAATTCAACCAGTCTTGGCACTGCTTATTGTTCTGTAGCTTTATAGCGAAGGCAGTCCAAGAGCGGCGTCGTGGTACTGGTCCCCAGCACGGATTAAATTTTAAGTGAAGAGGCGCTTTTACCCACGTGCTCATCATCTCTGGATAATTTTGCAGTAAATCTTTGCGCCAGTCTGGTTGAAGGATTTCACCTCTCTGTGCCCTTGGTGGCAAGTCCTCTGGCTCGAATTGAGTGGCATGCGTTGGTTTCATGCCGGTTTCTTTCTCGATGGTTAACTGATATTCTGCCATTAACATGAAGTATGGTTTATACTGAAGCTCATGCCCGGATATGTATCGTCGCGGGGCCATTTGAGCAAAGAATGGTGATTGTAAAATTTTCTCTTCAATTATGGCCATGGCATGTAGCTGTGCCTCTACTCTGGCCGAGTGTGTCGTTCCGAGTTCTTCTACTGTCTTCATCCACGCGGGGGTAGGTAATTCGTAGGTCATCTGGCCTTCGGCCGTGACACGTCCGCCTGGGATGGGTATCGGTTCATAAGCCTCTTCGAAGGTCTCCTCCACCGGGATAGTGACGGTTTCTTCCTCGGCTGGTAGCTCAGGTGGGGAGTCTGGCCTTGGTGGTGCTTCATAGATGGCAATCCTAGATTCAAGATTTGTTACCTGGGCCCGGAGTGCGTTGAGTTCCTCTAAAATTTCAGGGGTAGGGTCCACAGGTGCTGGTAATTCTGCTGCTACTTGTTCTTGTTGTGTTGCTGGTTCTCTGAGCTGTAGCAGTTTGTGATCTTCCTTTAACTTTTGATGTTCTTCGTTCATCCGATCATAGTCCTCGAGCAATCTGACATGGTCGTCTAGCAACATCCGCATCGACTCAGATGGGATTGCCTTGAATCTGCTCGGACTTAGTGGCTGTTCTGGATGATCTAAAGCCGCCTCCAAGTTCTCTCTGTTCTGCTCTTGGAGTCTCTGGTTCTCCTCTTTTGCTGCGGCTAAGTGTCTTCTTAGTAAGCCCATATTTCTAGTGAGCGTTGCATTGCGGACAGTCTGGGCTCTAAGTAGGTTATCTAAATCCGCGGTGGCCTCTTTGCTTTTTTCCTCACTTTCTATTTCTAACTTGTGATAAGCCTCTCGTAACTCTTGGTACCGGCTGTTCAGTGAGGCGTTCTCAATTGATAACAAATTAAGCTGCGTTTGCAAGTCGTTCGTCGTTTTCTGCAGCTGTTGATAGTTGGTTCCGAGTGATGCAAACTCATCGCGGACTTGCGTCATGCATGCGAACATGTGTTGAAATGCTGTGTCTATGGTGGGCGATAGTAGTAGTGAAGTGCTAAATGAGGATGCAGTGATAGTAGATGCAGTGGGAATGGGGAGCGGGTTGGGACTGTGGATGCAGTGGTGATTGTGGAAAATTGTGAAGTGCCTACATATGAGGGTGCTGTGAGTGGAGTGGGTGGTGGTGAGGTGGGTGGTGATATGTCCATGCCATTGGACGTGTTTAATGTTGTGACTGCGAAAAGTGGTGTGATTGTGGGTGGTTGCGTAGGTGTGAATACGGGATTTACAAACGTAGAGTAGTTTACAGGGGGGATGGTTGGAGCGGCTTGGTGAAACGGGGAAATAGGTGTTATGGTAGGTTGGGGAGGTGAGACTGGTGAGAAGGTTAGTGGGGTTAGGAAGGGGAATGGGGGTCTTAGAGGTGGGGGAAACGCTGGGAAGGATGAAGGGGTGAAGGGGTTAACATAGGGATGCAGAGGGTTGGGTGTGGGCCTGGTGGTATGAATGGGTAAGGAAGAGGTTGGGGCTATATTGCTTTGTACAGGTGTGGATGTGGGGAAAGCAGGTGGGTGTGCGGGTGATACAGGATGGGTTGGTGAAAGATGAGGTGAAAGAGGAGTCGAAGGGGTGGAGGTTATTTCGAGGATTGTAGTGGTATGTACAATGGTGGTACGGGGTGGCGAATCTACAAGAATGGTTTCTGCGATTACTGAACGTTCGGGGGCGAGGCGTGCCTCCCTGGCTTGTGCTGAAGATTGGGCTCCTGTTGGTACACGAATATACTCCCCGGGTTTTGAGAGTAGTCGCACTCGGCGGGGATCAAACTGTGGTAGTTGCTTTCTTTGTAAAAACCTGAGTGCTTCATGGGAGCCTACTGATTGGACTAACTCTCTGAACCCTCTGATATAGGCGTCTTCGAATCCTCCGGAGATGAGTTCCTGTTCAATTAATGCCTGGCTCTCCTCTTCAGTTAACTTCTTTCGTGCCCAGACTTTCTCCATGGTACGATATAATTTCTTGATGGCCAATGTGTATGCTGCGGCTTCGAAAGTTTCATCTTCATATGTGCTGGTGTCGCCGTGCGTGTCGGTTTGTTGGCCTTGCCCCTCTGTCTGTTCGTCAGGTGAGCCCTGGCTGGCTTCATCGTCGCCTTGATCGTCGTCTGTTTCGGTTCTTTCCTCTTCAGAGCCCGACACAGGTTGTCCCTGTGGCAAGTCTCGCGGCGTAGTAGGGTAGCTGGGACGTTCATATTCCTGGGAGAACAGTTGTGCTTCTGAATACTGGAACTCGTTTGAGAATGCATCAGGCATCTCAAAATCAAATGTCGTGTTTATGGGGTCGGCCTCCATATGTGGTATCGGGAAAGAAAACGCTTCCGCACCAATAGTGGTGGGAGTTTCTGCAGTTGTGGTGGGGGGTTCTGTGACGGTAGCTGCCTGAGGTGCAGCGGTACTCGTGGTGGCCTCCGTAATTACTGGTCTGGACAACCGTATGCGAATAGGTTGTACAGTGGGAGCAGCTTCTGTCTGTGGGCGCTCGGGAGAGGGTTGTGGTGACGGCGACTCTGGCACTTGGAGGCAAGGGATGGTGCCTCGCATGCGCTTACCTGCCCGTGTCCTACTGGGCTTCCTAGCTTTCTTCGCTGTGCTCTTGAATGCCTTCAATTCCTCTCCTGTTAATGCACGCTCGATGGGCAAGTCATAAGCCAAACACATATACACAATTCTTGTGAGTGCACAACATCCGTTAAGCACTTTTTTACGCTCCCATCTGTGTTGTGCCAGGTACATCTGATCTATGATCCAGCTTGCCAGATCAACTGTTTGAGGTCCCGTACATGCCAAATATAATCCGAACCATATTCTTTTGTGTGGCATGGTAAACCTGTCCTGAGCTGGGAATGCGAAATGTTGCATGCAAATCCTTAGTGGCTTTGACAACTCAGGTGTAATGGCCGAAATCTCTTCCCACTTCGTGACATCCCCACGTTTCATCGGTTCTGGAATCAATCTCTCTCGGTCTGTGGGAGTGTGGGTTCCATGAATCTTGATGGCTGCTCTGATTAGGTCCTTAGAGAGATAAAATCTCTTGTAAGGTGGATCATCCACTAGGGTAGGCAAGATGAAGGTTCCTGGGATGTCCTTATTCTCTGATGCCAGTAAGGTAGTGATCAAGTAATAGCACCTATAAAAATCCGGTTTGGGTAGAGGATCACTGAAATATTCTGTGAAACCGGCTCTGGCCCAAACATGAGTTAAATCCTGGGTGCTTTGTAGGGCTTCGAATTCTCTGGAGAAAAACTGGTACTTTCCCCACGTGCGGTCATCAAAAGTCAGAGAGGATTCAAATATAAAGTCTGCGTCGGCGAGGGGTCCTGCCAGGCCCTGAAACCAATGAGAGTTCCTGTGTATCTTTTCGGTGTAGCCCATAGGGGGGTTATCGATAGGCATGGGCCCTGGAAATCCCTGAAATTCCGGCGGAGGAGCAGTAGGGTGGGATTCTGCTCGTAGCACGTTAAGTGGCACTGCTGCTACACTGGGGCCTACTCCTGATGTTCCTTCGTCAGTTTGCATGGTGGCTGGTGCGCTAGTGAGAAAGATCTGCTACAAAAGATTAACACATTAGCATGGAAATTAATCATGATCCCATTAAAGTGAGACCGCAATCCCTTTCCATAACTGATGCGTAACCCGTGTAGCCAAGTGTTGTGATGTGATGGATGCAATGTTTCTTGCAGCACTAGTGCAGGTCTCTAGACACCTATACGTTTCCGATCATGCGTACATTTCTTGATGAGGTGAGATTACGAGTCGTGCGTGATGATGGTGTGTGAATTTATACAAGGTTTAAAGGTTAGTAATTGAGTACAAGGTTGTATGTTAGTCGGGGGGTAGTTAGACAATGGGTTAGGGGAAGACGGTTGGACACGTTTCGGTATCCATTTCCTAAAGATCTTGGAGTGGGTGGTGGGTTTCTGCTGAGGGGTAAGAGGTGGTGTCGGGTTTGGTGGTATCGAGGGATGAGATGAGTTATGGGGGTGATATATGACATGGCTCATGGGTTGAGCTATGATACATGGTTTGGGTACCCAAATCTGCGTGGGCGTGGGTCTATGGGTAAGATACTTCTTGGCGATCCACATTTGTCGAATGCTCGGACCTATAGAAGAAGGTCGAGGGGATGGTGGATATCGATTCTGTTTCTGTACTGCCTTTTTCTTGTCGATTTCTGTTTGGTTGGAGTTCTTCAGTGCTCTTTGCCCTTTTGGCACCCATATTTGTCTGGTACCGCTTCCTTTGGGAGGCCTAAACTGCCTTCCTGGTCGTGTCTGCTGATACTGTCGTCGATCTGGGTTCCTTTGTCGTGGTTGACTCTGTTGTGGCTGGGGTTGAGAGGTCGGATGGACACTCTGCTTTGGAAAAGAAGGGAGTTCCAACACTTGCGTGACCTGCCCATGAGGAAGTGATGCCTTTTGTAACTTTAATCTAGGCCAGTCCGCAACAAGCTTGGAAGGATGAGCACCGTAGGGTGTCGTGCTCATTTGGCCGCTGATGCAACCCACCTGACCTCTGATTGTGCCCTTCTGCCCTTGCCGTTGGGTAACTGTCTCTTCTAGTTTGTAGGAAGTCCCAGGGAAGATCTCCTGTCGTCCTTCTGACTGACAACTGTCTATAGCCAAGCCCGAGTGGGTTGGTGTAGATGTAACGTGACTGGTCGGATTAAAGATCTTCCGGTCTTCCGTCGCATACGTTTCATAGGGTCTAGGGTCACAACCGTCACGCGGAGTGCGGTTAGGGAAGTCAAGCGGTATCACTCGCTTCTGCTCTAAGGTTCCAATCTGTAAGGAGCCTTGTCTAAGATTTAGGTCCACTGAGTGATCGTATAGCCAATCTTGGCCAAGGATTAGGGGTTCTATCAGGTCGTCATCATGGCACACTAGTAATTTTGCTGTCATCGTCAAATCCTTAATGAGGATAGGAAGGTCCACCTCACCCATGCAAGGGGTTTCCATGCCTCCTAGGCCTATGAGGTATGCCTCAATTGGCCGCATTTCTATTCCTGAATCCTTATAGTGGGACCATCTAATCGCACTAGTCGCAGCACCTGAGTCAATCAAAGCCCTGAGTTCTTGGCTATGGTTACCGTGCTCTAGCCTCACTGTAATGAATGGTCTCCTATCCACTATGCTCGGGTGAGTGGTTGACTTTACTTGACACATGGCCATGGGATATCTGGGTGATGTTTCCAGATGGTTATAATGTTCTCTCCCTAGTCCTTGTCTTCTTAGCTTCATGCGCTTAATGCGTTCTATGGCTTCTGCCTGAGCTTCTGCTCGTATTCTATTTTCTTCCTCCTTACGCTTCTTTGCCAACGTGATTCGTCTAAGCATATCCTCAGTAAGAGGTTCTTGATATAGCCTGACTCTACAGCCACTAATGTAATTAGGCATTATATCTCCTTCTAAGGTGGCTAACTGTACTGCTCCACTAGTCGAGAGTCTGTTAATGATCATAGGTCCATAACCTCGCTTTTCTAACTTGCGTGCGTGCTGTTTCAGCGTATATACTAGAACTAAATCTCCTTCTTTTAGGCCTTTATCTTTCACATGCGCATCAAAATATGCTTTCTGTCGCTTCTTCGCTGCGTATATTCCTGCTGCTGCTTTCAGCCTGGTTTCTCCTAATCGTTCCAAGTCCAATATTCTCACTGATAACTCATGGCCGGTCCACTGATGTTCTTGTGCAACCTTAAGGGTCGGTATCAAGAAGTCCAAAGGAAGCACTGCATTCTGACCAAAAACCATCTGAAAGGGAGTTGCATTGAGTACGGTCTTGTAGGCCACTCGATATGCCCAAACAGCGTGGTGTAGCTGTTTGTCCCAATCTGAACGTTTGTTGTTCACGAGTTTCGTCAGTACGGTACATAATATCTTGTTAGTGCTTTCAGCCTGACCATTGGCCTGAGGATGATATGGTGCAGATTTCTTGTGAATCACCATAAAATCCTGTAACAAATATTCAATGACTTGGTTTAGAAAGTGAGTGCCTCGATCGCTCACTAACTCTATAGGCAATCCATATCTTGTAAAGACATTTTCAAATAAGAATTTTGCAGTCGTGTGAGCATCATTCTTTTTTGTAGCCTTTGCCTCTACCCATTTGGTTAAATAATCTGTGGCAACAATAATGTATTCCGCATGGGTACCTTTTGCAGGGGGGTTAATGGGTCCTACAAAGTCTATACCCCACTTAGAAAATGCACGTCCGCCCATCATGGGTTTCAATGGCATTTCATCTCTGCGAGTAGGAAACTGAGTTCGTTGGCACACATCACATCTCTTTACATAGGTATGTGCATCCATGTGAAGAGTGGGCCACCATAATCCTGCAAAGAGGATGGCTTTGATTATCCTATCTGGTCCAAAATGACCTCCTGCTACACCTTGGTGTGCAGTCTCTAGTATTCTCAGATAATCGCTCTCATGAACACATTGTCTTAGATATCCATCTCGTCCTCTTTTGTATAGATTATCGCCAATAAGTGAATAGTCTTGAGCTTCCTGCTCTAGACTGCGTTGTCGAGCTAAGGTCATTCCTTGAGGGAATGTGTTCGTCCTCAAGTAGGTCACTAGTGGTTCACTCCAGTCTGGTGTGAGAGACACATGATATAATGTCGCATGCTCTACTGGTGGTCTTTCACAACACACCTGACATTCTTTACACAACTTGTGGACATCTGCTTCCATAGAAGGCCAATATACTCCTAACCTATGCAGAGTCTGTAATGTTCGATGTTTTGAATGGTGTTGCTTTAGTGCACCTATGTGTGCTAATTGCAACCAATTCGCATGTTCTGATTCATCTACACAACAAGCAAGAATCTTTTGATTATCTTGTTTATATATGCTTCCTGCTATTATTTGATATTTCTGAGATTTGGTAATCTCTCCTTCTTTGATCTTTATCCTAGGGCTCTTGGGTCCGTATGTCAGAATAGGGACTAACGGCTTAGCCCATTCTGGTGCTATCTCAAGGTTGAATAAGTATGCATCTGGTAGATCATCCGCTACTCCTTGAGGAGCTTCTCCTGAGGTTAATCTTGAGAGGTGGTCAGCTCTAAGATGCGTCTTTCCTTTCCTAACTACCACTTCAAAATCATACTCCATGAGCAGTAGAAACCAACGTATCAGTCGTCCTGTGTTACATGGTTTGTTGACTAAATATAATAGGGCTTGATGATCTGTAAAGAACTTGAATTTGTTGGCCAACAAGTAGTGTCTAAACTTCTTTACAGCGTAGATCATCCCTAATCCTTCTCGTTCCGTCGTGGTGTAATTCCTCTCTGCTGCGTTCAGTTGTCTGCTAGCGTAAGCTATGGGGAGATCTATGTTACCTTCATTCGTGGGTTGTGCTAATACACATCCTATGGCGTAATTAGATGCATCCACATGTACATGAAATGGCTTACTCCAATCTGGAGTGGTTAATATAGGTGCTGAACACAAACGTCGTTTAAGTTCATTGAATGAATTTTCACACTCATCTGTCCACTCAAAATTGGTCAAAAGAGAGTACAGAGGCTTGGCTATGATTGCATACATGTGTATGAATCTCCTATAATAACCGCAATGGCCCATAAATGCCTGTACCTCCTTCACATTAGTTGGTCTAGGTAATTCTGCAATTACCTTCACCTTTTCCTCGTCCGTAGAGATTCCATTTTTTGACACAATGTGTCCTAGAATTTTGCCTTGTCTGACCATGAAAACGCATTTTTCTGGGTTCAAACAAACCTGATATTCTCGACATTTGTCAAATATTTGTCTTAACTCTGGAATATGTGTCTGCCTTACATTTGAGTGCGCACATAGGTCATCGACATAAACTTCCAAGCTCTTGCGTAAAAATTCCTTAAAAACATGACACATGAGTCGCTGGAAAGTAGCGGGTGCATTTGTTAAGCCAAATGGCATCACACGAAATGCAAATATGCCCCATTCTGTGGCAAAAGCCGTCTTGTGTTGGTCTTCTGGAGCAATGGCTACTTGGTTATAGCCTGAGAATCCATCAAGAAAGCTGTAAACTTCCTTGCCCGCAACTCTTTCCAATAGGTGTTCCGTGATAGGAAGAGGATAACTGTCTCTAATCGTTGCGGCATTAACCTTTTTAAGGTTAATACACACACGCAATTTTCCATTCTTCTTGGGCACAACCACAATGGGGGATACCCATTCGGTATGCTCAATTTCGTAAATGAATCCTGCTTCTATCAAGCGATCTATCTCCTCTTTAATCTTCGCAGCGTAGTTATCATTGTACGTGTACGGTTTCTGTTTTGTCGGCTTTGCATCTGGAGTCATAGGGATTCTATGAGAACATATATCTGGGTCTACTCCCTTCAAATCTTTGTAACTCCAAGCAAAAACATCTCTATATTCGCGCAATAGGGCAACTAGTTCTTCTTCTTCTTCAGTCGTCAAATCATGCCCTATGTATGTACATTTTTCTTCTTCTCCTTCTATGGCAACTATTACTTTCTTGGTTTTCTCTCGGTTATCATATACTTGTCCGTCATTCGCCTTTCTATTAGGCATTCGTACCATGATTCTTCTATCGTCGATTTCATATTTCTTGAAATTCTCGGGTACTTCAAACAAAGATTCTTCTTTTTCTGACATTGTTTCTTTCTTCTTTCTCTTCTTGCCTTCACTCTTATCATTCACTTGAGTGGCTAACCTTACCTCGTTCGTTATGTCCTCGTGTCTCTGAGAGTGAGTCTCTATTTCGTAGAAATATTCTTCCTCTGATGCAAAGGGTGGGTCCATGATAATTGATTCTAAATCAAATTCGCTTGCGTCCTCAAATGCATCAGTGTTTGGTTCGCACTCTTCTAAAATTGCATCGCACATGATTGGCTCTATCGTAAAAACTGAAATGTCATAGCCATCCTCGTCACAGTGGGGTGTCCATTGTTCTTCATTGATGGCTACATCCATGGTTGCTAGAATCTCTGCCCAACCATGGGGTTCAAACTCTTCATCTGGGAATACTACAGGTGCATAGGCTGGATCTTGAAGGGTTCGTGGATGTTGTTCTGCACCTGAGGTCCTTGCTTCTAAACGTTCTTCCTCTTGTTTGGCTACTTTACACATCCATAAATGGGTATCCTCATGCAACCAAGAAGGATCTGATTCTAATGAGTGCACGGATTCCGTCTCTACCGGTGTCTTATGGATGGTATTCCATTGTATTGGGGGTACATCTCTGTGTGAATAGTCTCTAAGATTGACTTTGGTAGTCACTCCTAAATGTTGCAAGTACAAGGAATTAGTTCCCCAATCTTGTACAATTTGCAACTGACGCATGAATGGTCGTCCCAATATCATTTCATACGCATGATTTTTAGCAAAGTCACAAATGGCGAAAGTATGCTCAAATTCTACACCACAAGTGGTGAGGGATATGCCTTCTAGTAAGCCTAATGGTTTTTCTATGTGTCCATCGGCCATTTGTAGCTTCATCCTAGTGGGTCTGAGTGCTGGCTTACCCCAACGTTTCCATAAGGCGGTAGTAGCGATAGCTACTCCGGCTCCTGAATCTAAGATGGATTTCGTGGTGTAGCCCTGATGGGTTATTGGAAGATATGTGTTACCTTCCTCTCCTTCGCTTACGTCTCCAATCTTTTCCACGGGTATCTCTGGTACCTTCTTCTGTGATCCTATCTGAGAGGGTGTGGTAGCTATCTCAGGGAATTGATTTGCTACGTGCTTCCACAATTCTGGTTTTACCTTTAACAGTTCCTCCAGAGTGAGATTACATTGTACTTTGGTATTCTTGATCACTTCCGTATTTCTAGGGATCACTGATTCTTCATTCCTCACTATTATCGTGGGTGCTCTCATACTAATAGACTTTGCTTCCCACGGTCCTGTGAACTGAGGTAATTCTTGTAGAGAATTAGATTCAAATCCTGTGGGTTCACTCAGTCGTTCCAACTCTACATCACCATATATAGAGGGGATGTCTTGGGGAAATTGTTCCTGCAAGTCGTCTATTTCTTGAATAGGAGGATGAGTTCCTTGTTCTTTTCTCCATTTCTCTTCTTGGATTTCTCTTAAAAATTCATGAGAGTACTTATGTATGGAAGATAGGTTATCTTGACTCTCTGTATTGGGTACTTGAGAGAGGGATGGTGGATTCCTTTCCTGTGTCTCTGGGACAGTAGGGTTCCTAGACTGATCCTTTTTCTCTTTGCTTTCAATCAAGTGTTCTAGCCTCTCCATAAGTCCTTGAAAGTGTAGTTCCGGTTTTGCCATGTTATTCCAATTAAGATATCTAGAGGCTTCGAACAAGGCTTGTGCTAATTCTACCATTTTCATGCAAAGTTTAGTTCTCTCAATTTCTAGATCCGCTCGAGGGTAGTTTTTACTCATTTCCGTGACTTGAGGTCCCTCTTTTATTCTAGCCTGATATGCACGAAACATCATGTCTAGATCTTCCGGTATGGGTTCCGCTAAGACTGATCCTGATTTCTGAGCTGGGATTTCTTGGTTTGATTCTTGTGAAGCCAATTCTTGTATTTTGGCTCTAGATTCTCTTAGACTTCCTTCCAACTCACTTATCTTTTTACTCCATTTTCTCTTGATTCTTTCTCTAGAATCTTTCCAAGATTTCGCCTTTTTACTACTAGATTCTGCAACTTCACTAGTTCCGGTTACTTTCTCTGGATTGAGCTGCTGGTTTTGTAAAAGTGCCTGGGCTCTGGTTATAGCTTGGATAGGCACGTACGTAGGGTTGGATCCATCTGCATTGTTTACAATACCTATCACGTTGATCGATGTCACATTTGAAGTGTTAACTGGGTTCTTAGGACAATCTTTGATTATGTGTTCTTTGCCACAATCGGCGCAAAAGCCTTGGATGCTGTAGTACTGTGATTGCCTTGCTATTGGGGGATGTGGGCAGTCCTTTATGAAGTGATCTCCTTGGCACCTAAAGCATGGTCCTCTAGGGCCCTGTGGTCTCTGCTGTCTCAATTGGGGCCGTGGGTTTGGGTTTGCGTACATCACATTAGTATAATCTGACTCCCAACTAGGTTCCATTGGTGGACTATCATAATGATATGTCTCCACATGCTCTGGTGACTCCGTGTAATAGGCGGGTGGACTAGTTACATGGGTAGAGTCAAAACTGTTTGAGTTCGGGTCACTTTCGGTGATCAGGGGTGAAGAAGGCACTAAGGCCCTACTTAGGTTCTCTTCTGCAGCCGCATATTTGACTGAGATGACATTCGCTGGTGGGGGTGGCTGTTGAGCTAAGACGGGTTGAGTTCTCTGTTGAGCCTGGTATGGGTAGTTCTGGGGAGGCCTATAGTAATAAGGCTGAGCATTGTATTGGCCTTGATGCCTACCTGGCTGCTGGTATGCTTGCGGGTAGTTCTGTCTCACAGTTTGTTTGTTGTATGGGCAGTCCTGAGCCGTATGATTCGTGTATCTTCTCTCAATTGTGCAATATTGGCCACTAGGGTTGGCTTGAGGTTGAGGTGCATTGGGACACACGTTTGCCCAATGATTTCCACCACAAGTGTAACAACGTACATTAGTTGGCAGCTTGGGCACCTGTTTACTAGAAACTCCTAGTTTTTGGGCCACTTTTTCTGCTAGGTCCTCTATCGAATTAGACAATTTTGTGGATGCTAGCGAAGAACAATCTGAGTCCTTATAGACCTTTGAGAGTTCTAATTCCTCTCCTAAGTTGTCCTCAATGTCTATACATATTCTTACACACTCCTCTAGCGTTCTGGGTTCTTTTAGGTACACATAAGAGCGTAGTTTAGCGCTCAACAAGCCATCCAGGAACAGTGATACTTGTTTGGCTTGTGAGGGTAGCTCTTGCATTGGACATCGTTCAACGTATTGTCTGAATCTACGACCTGCCAATCTTACTGTTTCCTGAGGGGTTTGCTTAAAACTATGAATCAACGAGGACGTGTCATGTCTAACCCCACTTTTAGAGAATTCAGTAATGAATGACTCTAAAAAGTGATGGATGTCTCTAAATTGCCTTTGTTGCAGTGGTTGGAACCAGGTTAAAGCTGTATTCTTTAATGTTAGTCCAAATGCGTTGTACTGCGTGAACATGTCCTCTACTTGTTCTGCTCTTAATACTTGCTTGAATTCTGCAACGTGGTCATAGGGATCTCCAGTCCCATCAAAATAATTTTTCATTGATTTCACTAATTGCGTGGGCCTCAATACTCTTGCGGGTTCACGTGGTCTAGGTAGAGGAAAATCATCTCTACCACCTGGTATTCCATGTTCTCTTTGTCTATCCGTCCTATTAGTGTTCGTGGTTGTTCTATCTCTCCCTATGGGGTGATTGAAGCTTACTTCCGGTCTCTCGTGATTTCCTTCTCTTTGATTTCCATGGGTTGAGGATGTTCCTGCCCCTTGTTGATTTGCATTCATGTTTGTTCGAGATGGAGGGAATATCAATTCACCTCTCCAAGTGTAGGTGTTTTTAGCGCGCTCAGGCACCACAAAGACTCTTTCTGAAGTCTCATCCAGGTATACAACCTTTCCAGGTGTATCTGGGTCCTTGAATTCATAGATTGTGATGATGCCTACCTCACCAGGGTTTTCCTTTCTGTACCTCCAAAAGGCTTCGTCTGTCTCTTTATTTATGAACAACTCGGTGCTCCTGTTATCTTGAGGGATCCACTCTGGGATGAGTACTCTTGTTAATACGGATTTCCCTCTAGGTGTCCTAGGTTCTTCTAACGGTTCTTTTCCTTGAAATTTCGTTTCCGTCTCTAATTGGATTGTGCCAAACTCATTCGTATCGTTGGGCTGTGTACTTAGGATGTACATGGTTCCTTCTTTGTCTATGTAAGCGTCTCTCTCAAATTTCACCACTGGTCTTTCCAATCCAATGGGTTGATCAGGGTTGTGCAGTTGCACCACTTGCCTTTGCAAACCATCCTCATAGATGCGAGCACCTAGTCGGTTGGTTCGGAGAAACTCTAACTGCGTCCTATAGGGTCCTTCAGGTTTTTCTAAGTATGCTACATTAGACCCTCCTGCTGGTCTGTCTGTGCTAAATGCCATTTCTGATTCACTTGATTCTGAGCTCAACTCGTAGGGATAACTACTGTTCAATTGCTGAGCCCAAGATCGTGCGGTGGTTCTTACACTAGCCTCCGATGATCTAAGGCTTCTTCTGTCCGACTTACCTATATGTTTGCCCGATCTAAGGTTCATTAATTTTCTTCCTTGCACGCTCAATTACACACTTAGATCGTCAATGGTTCTTTGTGATTAATTCTTGGTTCCTTTTAATTTTTCTCTGAATTCTTGTCTTAATTTATGCGTCAGGAATTCGACTTTCGTGATGATTTTAAGTTTTCGTTCCGTCAGACTTATGTTCTTTTCTTTAGGTTTTCGCGTCACACACACCTTTACTTTAAGTCTTAAACTTGATAGAGTTAGGTATCTTGAACTTGAGGCGTTCCTATCGTCGTTAATCCACAACTACCGTTTAGCCTAAGCTAAAAATTGACTGAGGGGGTTGAGTAATCTTCCAACCTCGAGTCGGCTTTTCTGGTTGCTCTGATGCCCTGTTGCCCAAGAAGCCGTGCTTCCCAAGCTCTGCTGTCTTCACTGCCTTGCTCGCTTGCCTTTGATTGCCCTTGCTAGACCTGGAAAAATTCCAATATTAGACCAATTCACAAGTTGATCACACACTTGAGTATATTCACCGTTTAAGTCCCTTCTCTTTTTGCCCAACTTTTTAATACTTGCCCCCTGACTTCCTAGTCCCAAACTAGGTGAACCTCAAATTAGCCTATCCAAAAATAGACGTATACTTTATAAAAAAAACAGTTGAGGTCACGTAGTATTCGTCACGAGCTTTCTAACGAGCTATTAAGCTCAAAAAACGGACTTCGGATGAGAAAGTTACACGCGTTCAGGTCCTGGGGGGTAAAAATTGACAATCCAATTTTCCTTCAAATATGAGCTAAGGGGTCTCCTATGAGTCTAATGGTCCAAAAATTTTCCAAAAATACCCCCAAAATTGGTCAAAAATTGAAGTCCAAAATTTGCGATGGGGGTGGGCAATCGCGATGGTCTGGGACCGTCGCGATGGTCCAAGCGAACCGTCGCGATGGCGTGGAATTTGGACAATCGCGATGGCCCGAAATAGCGAACCGTCGCGATGGCTCGAAGTGAACAATCGCGATGGCGTGAGGTCGAACCGTCGCGATGGTCCAAAAAATGAACCGTCGCGATGGCGTGATCGGGCGGACAATCGCGATGGCGCGGTCAACGGTCAACGGTGGACAATCGCGATGGTCCGAAGTGAACCGTCGCGATGGTCCGCAATGCGATGGCTTGAGCCAATCGCGATGGTCCGATTTTGGGCTGTCGCGATGGTCCAAAAGTTGAACCGTCGCGATGGTCTATCGTGACACGTGGCACTGTCGTGGCGATGGCATAAGCCAATCGCGATGGTCCGGGGTCAAATGAACCGTCGCGATGGTCCAAGTGGACCGTCGCGATGGCTCAAGTGAACCGTCGCGATGGTCCGAAAAAGCGAACCGTCGCGATGGTCCGGCCGAGCCGTCGCGATGGCGTGAGCCTATCGCGATGGTGCGACACAATCGCGATGGTCCGAGCCAATCGCGATGGTCCACCAAACAATGAATTTTCAAAATGCAACTTTGGTTCCGTGTATGCGCAAGGGTCGCCTATCTAGTGGTGTGGTCGCCTACCTAAAAAACCGAAAAGTGCAGACCATCGCGATGGTCCGCCACACTTGGAAATCTCTGACAGAAAGCACATTTTTTACCTTTTGGATGCTTTCCTGATGCTCTGAAGCTCTGTACCTGCAAGAAAACTCAAGAAAACACAAGTGCATACAAGCGCAAAAACTCTCTCTCGCTCTCTCGCATGCACAAATGAGGGGAAATGAGGTGGATGGGTGGATATGGTGAATTTTCTGATTTTTTGGAAATGGAGATGATGATGCAATGATGAAGATGGAGTGTGGGGAAGGTGAAAAACACTAAAAATTAAGTAAAAACAACAACAAAAACTGAAATTTTTACCTTCCAACGCCACTTCTTGCTATACTCTTACCATCACACATTCGTCCTAGACTCGATCCCCGGCAACGGCGCCAAATTTGGTGTTGCTCTAGCACAATGGTGAGAACCACGTTAAGAAGCTTCACCTCCTTAATGTCAATCCGAGGGAGAGGTAGGAGTGATATGAAGATCGTGAACGTGAGATGATGTGAGAGTGAAGGTGAGAAGCACAAAGATGCACACACACATACACACACACAATGAAGAGACAAGCAAGACACAATGGAAGGTGGGAAATTAGCTCTATTACTCAAGAATACTCTTACAAGCTCAAACTAGCTCTACTCTCCTCTTTACTCCAACAAGCTAACCTCAAAAATGAGCTCTCTAGCTCTTTTTATAGTTTCTAGACTAGTTTTGACCGGTTTCACATCTAATGACCGGCCTAGTTAAAAATAGGTCCTAGAGGCTATTTGGAAGGGTAAACGATGTCTAAAAATAACGAAATTTGGTACGAGCATTCTACCTAAGCTCCTCAAGCTCGAGGACTCCTCGGCTTGCACAAAATGGAGCTATGAATTACAAAATGGGGTTTTGTCTATATTACATATGTTACAAGAGTGATGAAAATCACTGTTGGATATTTGAAGAGGTAATAAAAACATAATTGTTTGAAAAAATGATCCGACTGGCTCCCTGCTCTGTCTTTACATGCTTCCGTGGCGTCTGTGCCTCTGACTGCTTCCAACAGACGCCTTATGGCTGATTTGGGTGTTGGCCAGTCTTCTGCCACCACCATCTTCACTGACAGTCAGAGCGCATTGGCAGTTGCGAGGAACCCTGTGTTCCATGCTCGCACTAAGCACATTGAGGTGCATTATCACTATGTCAGGGAGAGGTTCTCTGCTGGGGAGATCAGCTTGGCATATGTGCCCACGCAGGAGAACATTGCAGACCTTTTCACGAAGGCTCTGCCTAGGGAGAAGTTTGAAGCTTTCCGCAAAGCTTTGGGCTTACTTCCTTTTGTGGAGTGATTTCCACCTAGCTCGGCACTTCCTTATACATGAGTGCCAGCTCCTTGTTCACCGCATCACTCCCAGGGGGGATTTGTTGATATATTTAGGTAGTGATGTGTGTGAACACTCTAGGACCGCCGGGGCACTTTTTTCCCTCTTTAGGAGGTTTTTTTCCCCCGGCTTGTATATACGCCTATTGCCCTAATGGGCTACTTATCTTTGTACATTCTCTAGTAATACATTCAGTCTTGTGTGTTGTGCTCCAAGCTTCTTCCTCTTCCTTGTGCTGTTCGCGTGCTTCCGCAGACGTCTAACTCCAACAATTTTGAACTCCTTCATTCGACTCTTTACCTGTTTGATTCCTTCAAGATCATTGCATGTGATATTAATATCATCAATATACACACATAAATAGATCACTTCAGATCCATTCCTCTTTATGAACAAAGAGGTACCCGCCTTGCTAGCTTTGAATCCTTGGTCCTGCAAATAAGTCACCAATATGAAATTCCAAGCTCTTGGAGCTTGCTTCAATCCATATAAAGCTTTCTTTAGTTTGCATACATAGTTAGGATGATGTGCATCCTCATATCCAGGAGGTTGTGCCATATACACTTCCTCAGAAATCCATCCATTCAAGAAAGCATTCTTTACATCAAGTTGATAAAGGTTCCAATTTCTAGATGCAGCAAGACTAATGAGAACCCTAATTGTAGGCGTTTTTGCAACAGGAGAGAAAGTCTCCTCATAATCAATACCATGGGTTTGAGCAAACCCTTTAGCAACTAACCTTGCTTTGTGTCTATTTATACTTCCATCTGGATTCCTCTTGATTTTGTATATCCATCGAGATCTTATTATCTTCATAGATGGCTTGTTAGGTACAAGCTCCCAAGTGTCATTCTCCTTCAAGGCTTCCATTTCTTCATCCATTGCATCTCTCCAAGCTTTCTTGCTTTGTGCTTCTTCAAATGTGGTAGGTTCTTCATTGGTTGAATCCTTTGCAATGTAGATTGAGTGCTTGGTGACCAAAGAAGTATCATAACCAAACCTCTCTGGTTTCTTCTTCTCCCTTGAAGACCTTCTAAGTGGTTGATGTGAGCTCTCGGGTCCATATGTAGCATCCTGCATCTTTGCTTTTCCTTTGTTCTTCCATAGCTTTAGTCTTTCCAAGTCTTCTAGGTCAATCTCCGAATCACTTTCTTCAATCTGCTTTGGCTCCTTTGGTTGAAGTGATGGAAAATCTTCATCCAAGTCATAAGGCAGCTTCACTTTCCTGTCATCATCAAACCATGATTTGTTTTCATCAAAAAATTACATCTCTACTCAGAGAAAATCCTTTATTGGTTGGACTGTACAATCTATATCCTTTTTGGTTTTTATCATAACCAATGAATACACACTTCTCTGCCTTGGGATCCAATTTCCCTCTTACTTGAGAAGGAATGTGAGCATAGGCTAAGCATCCAAAGATTTTGCAATGCTCTAGACTAGGTCTTCTTCCATTCCACACTTCATATGGAGTGGTTCCATCTAGTGACTTAGATGGAAGTCTATTTATGAGATATGTGGCTCTCGACACAGCCTCTACCCATAGGTAGTTTGGCAATCCCTTTTCGTTGAGCATGGACCTTGCAGCTTTGACAATAGCTCTGTTCCTCCTCTCTGCTACACCATTGAGTTCGGGTGTATACCTTGTAGTGACTTCCCTTTTAATGCCTCTTTCATGCAAGAAGGCATTAAATTCAGAAGAGAAGTATTCTCCTCCACCATCTGATCTGAGTCATTTCAAAGTCCTACCTATTTGGTTTTCAACAAGAGCAATATACTTCTTAAAGCAATTAAACACTTCATCCTTGTGCTTCATGAAAAACAGAATGGTCCACCTGCTACAATCATCTATGAAAGACACATAATATCTTGAGCCTGATATAGATGGCTCCTTACTTGGACCCCACACATCCGTGTGCACTAGATCCAAAGGATTTTGATACATATATCCTTTCTTATTGAAAGGTTGTCTATGAGCCTTGCCGAGTTGACAAGCTTCACACTTATAAATCATGTGTTGCCTTGTGATATTAGGCAAACCAAGTACACTTTGGTCCCTGCAAATCTGTTAGTGTCCTCTCACCAATGTGAGCAAGCCTTTTGTGCCATATCTCCAACTCTGTTAGAGTTTGAGATCCATAGCTAAA
The DNA here is from genome assembly GCA_020310875.1 of Ceratopteris richardii. Classification (NCBI taxonomy): domain Eukaryota; kingdom Viridiplantae; phylum Streptophyta; class Polypodiopsida; order Polypodiales; family Pteridaceae; genus Ceratopteris; species Ceratopteris richardii. Next base: position 103,688,675 of record CM035416.1, on the reverse strand, counting down.
CAAAGCTATGTTCTTTGTATCTTCCACTTCAAAAGTGAAAAGCCTTCCTGTCTTTTCTCCTTTGGCAATCCTTCGAAAGCCTTGCCTTGGGTCTTCAACATATGCTCCAAATCGATTGAATCTAACCTGCAATCCTTTTTCAACAATCTGTCCAACACTTATTAATTTTTTGGTAATTGTAGGGACATACAAGACTTTGCTTAAGAGGTTCATATTCCCATCTGATGTCTTCACATTACCTATCTTCTCCACTGAGAGCTTTGTGTCATCTCCTGTCTGCACTTCATGCTTGTTATGAGGATCTTCCAAATCAGAAAGTAAAGCCACATTTCTTGCTACATGGTTCGAGCATCCCGAATCAATGTAAAATATGTGATCATCATCCTTACCCTTCTTTGCTGATACATTCATAATCAATAATGAATCTTCTTGATTTTGGTCCTGTGCATAGTTATTGTAATCTCTTCTTCCTCTATGGCCACTTTGATAGTTGTTGTTGTTGTTGTAATTGTTGTTGTAGTAGTTGTTGTTGTTGTTGTAGCCTCCATTGTATCTACCTCTATTTGATCCATAGCCACCTCTATTGAATCCTCTTCCTCTTGAGTTCCTCGGGTTCCTGAAACATTCTTCAGTAGTATGGTTAGATAAGCCACATATGTTGCAAGGTTGAGATGATTGGAATCTCCCCCTGCCTTGCTTTCCACCTCTGCCTCTTCCTCTAGCTCTTCCTCTACCTGCAAAGTTTGCTTGGAAAGAGCTTCCTTCATCTTCATTCTTCCTATTCTTTGACTTGTCCTTGACCTTAGCTTTATCAGAGTATAAGGCAGAAGTTTGATTACCTCTTGAGGACTCACCACCTTTGCTAATCTTTGCTTCATGAGTGAAGAGTTGGCCCATGAGTGTGTTGAGGTCGGGTACATGCATATCCATGTATAAATCCGTGGTTGTTGTGAATGACTCCCACTTGTCGTCTGCTTTGATTCCATTCATGATTTGTCTTATGATTTTCTCCTCTTCAATTACCTCTCCAATGCTTCCAAGTTGGTCGAAAATCTCCTTCATCTTTGTGACATAATCAATCACATTTTGCTTCGGGCTTTTCTTAATTGTTGTGAACTCCATCCACAATTGGTTCTTCCTTGCTCGAGTGTTGGAAGAGAAGAAAGAAGCAAGTGCATTCCAGGTCTCTCTTGATGTCTTGCATCCCTTGACATGAGGTAAAAGAAAATCAGAGATTGAGTTTAGAATATAGGACCTTGCAAGTGCATCCTTCGAACACCAATTCGAAAGTCCTTCCACTTCTTCATGTGATGGTTGCCCTTTGTTCCTCATGGTTGGCATTGCTTCATCTCCGGATATGAATCCATATAGATTCCTCCCTTGAAGGTAAGCCTCCATCCTTAGAGACCATGCCGGGTAGTTGTTTCGATCCAATTTGTCAATTGTTGATGGAAATCCATCTCCCATGTTGCTTGACTATGCTCTGATACCACTGTGAAGAGAGATGGTGGATGCAATCCAAAGATGAGTGGGTGCTGCTACAACCAGCTTCACACCAGCCAACTGAGACTTCAGAGTTGATTAGTAGACCCTTTAAGCTTCCTAAATCCACCAAAATATCATCCAAGTACTTTGGAACATGTATCCCAAAAGTTTAAGTCAAGACAGACTAGTTGCAAAATGACTAGCTCCCAAAACTTGCTATTTTTGGACATACACTTGCTGGAAAAAATGAATAGTGCTCTCAACCTGGTAGGAATTAGAAAAATTCCTTTTGGGCATAGCAAATAGACTTAGCAAGCTTCCCAATCCAAGTTAAAACACTTCAAATGATGGACTGAGCACTGAGAACAAGATTTATCAATTTCTAGAACATGCCCACCATTCTCGGGGCTCTACAGAGATAGTGAGCCGTAAAATTCAGATATCTCCAAAACTATCAATTCAATGACCTTGAAAATTTATATGAAAAAACTAGACAGTAAGAGCTATCCAACGCATGTTAAATAACTGAAATAGGATCAGTAGAACTCGAGATATGACCTTCTGAAGGTACTGCTCTGAGTGAGTATAGCAAAGAACAAAACATAGAAGTGAATGATGATAAATGTATAAATTCATATATGATTACAACCACATTGGCAATGAATCTTTGCACAATGGGAGTAGAATGATAGAGCTATGGAGTAAGCTCTTCAATCTCTACAAAATGACATGAAGTGGTCAGGTACAAGGCTTGTTAATCGCCTCTTCCTTCTTGCTCCTTTTATAGCTATTCTTGGAGGGATTTTTGAATTTGAATTCGAATGGCTCCACCTAAAAGTGATCCCCAAAGTTAGGAGAGATTCCCTCAGCTCTAAATTTCGTGGTTTTAGGTAGTTAGAGCCACGAATTTGCTTTTACATCATGGATGAGGTAAGCCATCCTTTTCCTTTTTTCTTTTTCCATTTACAAGAGATAAATGTACTCTTTTACAAGAGGTGTTCACATGACTACTCATGTGACTTACAAATGAGGATAATATCAAGCATATCAAGCATGTAGGCTTGGGTAAAATGCACCAACACTATACCTTGCACTATGAATTTCCAAATACATACATGAAAAACATATCTTTGAAACGTATGAGCACACCATTTTGAAACTTAGAAAATTTTCATTCTTGAAAACATGCATTTAGTGTAGTTTTACTCTCATGTAAGGTCATCTAGGGCATTGGGAGACCAAAAAAAGCCCTGCCACAGAAACGTGGGAGAAGGCCCTGCAAACATTTTGCAGGGCCTTCTCCCGCGTTTCTATGGCAGGGCTTTATTTGGTCTCCCAATGCCCTAGATGACCTTACATGAGAGTAAAGAAGTCATGCTCAATACATTACATGCAGGTCCAAAAGAATTTCAGATAATATACTAAAAAAGAAAGACTTGAGACAATTGAAATAAAGCAAAGTGAAAATTTGATATTAATTCAATTGTTTACATCAATTGGCTTTGAGTTTCTCAATGACTCTCTTTCGACGCTCCAAAGCCATGGGTAGGGTGTAAGTCAAAATTGAGGTTGCTATTTCATCAACATTTCTAACTCCTAGACCTAGAGATATACCTATTTGACCTAAGACCTTTCCACGGAAGTTGGAACCTAAGGTTGTAGTTACAAGGGATTTCTTAACTAAAAAGCTACAATTACTCCCCTGCGTAATGGTTGATAAACAAAGCAATTTACTTAAGGCCTTTAGACACCATGTCATGAAGTGGCTCTCAGGACTGAACTCTTTATGGATAATTACAAAATGTTCTTTGGAAGTTTCCCAATGTAGTTTGCAAGGGACGAGCCACCTCCACGAGCCACTTGATCACCTCCACTCCTTGCTGCAAACTTGTCGACTTCAGTCACCTCCTACACAAAGTTTTATGATTAGTAGTTGCATGTGGTTGTAAGAATGAATGACATGAATTGAAGATACTTACATCTTGAACTCTATCTTCTTCTTCTCCTCTCTCTTGAAGATGTAGATTAATGCTGGAGTGGGACATCCCACTCTGCTTGATTACTGGTGAGGCGGGAATCTCTGATTCCAATATCCTTTCTTGTGCATTACTAAAATTGTTCTTCTGTGATATGTTGATGTTCACTTGTAAGTATGTCATTGCAAACCAATTTTATTGTGTCGGCCACTGAGTCACCAAATGGCAAACACTTTTTCTCCAACAAGTCAGAGGTACTATCCAAAGGACACTCTACCAAAGTACGAAACAAACTTAGGAATTCATCGAGCCGTAGCCTGAATGCCTTCTCCACATCATGTAAAAACAAATATTCTTGTCCACTGAAAAAGTTTCAATCTCCACCTCTGCAATAGTCGCTTCTTGCTCCGAAGAGGTGGATGGCTTAGGCACTTCTTTCAACTTATCATCCACACCAAGAGGATAAGTTTTCTCAATAGCTTCTCTCTCTAATAGGAGATTCAAGGGTTCTTGAGGTGGTTCCTTTTTATCATCGACAAAACCACCTCTAAGAAGATGAGGGATCTCATGAGGAATTGGTTCTGGTTCCTCATTCACAAAAAAAATTGTGGTAGCAATGAATGATAGATATTTTTCACCCATCTTGCGTTTCCTATTCAATTTCCTTATAAGTGGCACATTTTCATCAAGAAGGTGCCCTACTTCCTCTGCAATTACCTGGAATCGTTTCAATCGTTTTGCAAATGCCTCATCACCTTTGTGAATGTAGGTGAGAAGGTCACATGGAACCCAGGTTCCATAATATGGTGGTATTTTGATGGAGAAACGCAATATATGAACTTGCATATATTGAAGTAGCTCCTCCAAAGCATCGGCATTCATTTGCACGACTCCATGGAGGTCACGAACCTTGGAGAGAAGATCATATAGGTCATGTTGACCTTTATAATCTGAATCCTCCAAAAATTCTAGAAACTTGTGGCGTGCGCTCTTAGTAGGTACAGAGGTGGAAGCCATAGCTTGCAAATGCGGACTGCTCTATCACTCAATGTAGTTGCAAAAGTGAGAAATGAGGAGAGAGGACTCCTATTTATAACTTTTCTAGAATTTTTAAGTGATGGGTCCCACTTTCTCATAGACGTGACTTTTCCTTAAATTAAAACATAAGAGTCTTGTAAAGGCAAACTTTGACATTTGAGATCACATCAAAGAAAATAAACAATAAGAATGCTCTTTCAAGAAAAACCTTGAGAATGTACACCACCAAGATCCAATGTTTCCCATGGCCTACAAGGAGTAGGATCATCCCAAGCTCATGAAGCCCAGAGAGAAAGAAATAGAGAGAGAGAGCTGAGGTAAGTTTTGCACACATTGTGGGCAGAAATAGATCAGGATTTGAAAATGAAAGACCTGAAAGAGAGAGACATCAAGCACATAGGCAACAAAGAGCTCAACATGATTTTCCATTGCCTAGACCCCGAGAGCACCCAAGAACCCTTAGACCCACTCAAGTGATCAAGGCAATGAGGAATTATTTTGACGGGACAGGAGATCCTTATGATCATGTGGCCGAGTTCAAACAAGTGTTAAGAGCTAAACACGCTGAGGATTTGTTCACCCAGTACGAGGCATTTGGTTTGACTCTTAAAGGCACTGCCTTAGATTGGTTTCAACCACTGAGTAGTTGCAACTATCACGATATAGGTCAACTGCTCGATGAATTCATTGTAGAATTTTCCAAGAGTGGTATCAGGCATAACACATCATCTTTGATCCACAGCTTCAAGCAGACTAGCAGGAAGAAGGTTCAGACAGTACCTAGAAACCCAAGAAACAGTGCGACTAGCAGGAAGAAGGTTCAGACAGTACCTAGAAAGATGCCCTACTCTGGAGTTACCTACACTAGCCAAACAAGTGGCTTTGTTTTTAAATGGCTTACTAAGCACTAAGTTAAGATCATATGTGTACTTGAAAGAGTCTAGAAGCATAGAAGAGTGTGTGCGCATGTGCATTGACATAGAAGACAACTTGGGTGAGGAGTTAGGACTATCCAAACTCTATAAGGATTCTAATAGTTCTACTAGTCATACTTCAAGAGTCTCCACAGAAATAGATGAGATAGTTGAGTAAGTTGCCAAGAAACTAGGAGTCCAAAATAGACAAACACCAAGAGTCACCCCATTGAATCGGTGTTATACTTGCGGAGGTGACCACATGGCTAATGTATGCCCATCGCACAACCAGAACATGAGAGAAAGGAATACCCCATACTGCACTATTGAAAGTAGGTACACAAACCATACGGCTCAAGATTGTCCCTACAATAGGCAGGCTGTTAGACAGAATTATCAGCAACCTTACCCACAAATTAGGTATCAAAACCAATACCAATAGCCATATTATAGACCACAACAGCAATATCAGGCACCATATAGGCCACAACTAGTCTTGGGAAACCAACCACCAGCTCTTGTCAATACAATTCCAGTTAAGTATGCAGTGGCAGAAGAGAACCTTAATAGAGCATTGGTGCCAGTGACCCCACTGATCTCAGAGAATGACTCTCATGCTCATAGTTCAGACTACTCCCATGAAGGTAGTCCACATGCATATTACATAGAGTCACCTGAGCATAGTGAGATTTACTCATATCCATATGAGGCACCACCTATGGAAAAAAATTGGGAGCCAGAATATTCCAATGTCATGTATAAGAATCCCAACCCCAGGCCCCAATTGAGATAGGTAAGACCACAAGCCCCTAGAGGACCATGTTTTAGATTCCAGGGTGATCATTTCATTCGTGAATGTCCCCACTCACCGACTCTGGGCCAAGGACAGAACATCACGATACAAGCCTTTTATCCTGAGTGTGGTAAAGAACATCTCCCTAGAGATTGTCCAAGAAACCCCTCTAGTGCACCCAAGGTTACACCCATTAATGTGGTAGGCTTAGTGGTGGATTCAAGTGCTAGTAGCAGTAATGTGGCTCCTGTACAGGTAGTCACTAGGGCCCAAGCGCTAAATCAGGATAAGCCATCTGAACAATCAGAGTCAAGTGAATTTGGAGAGCCTAGAAAGCGGAAAACAAGAACATAAAAAGATATGAGAGAGAAAGCCAATCGCAAGTGGAATAACAAGTTATCAGAACTAGAAAAAAGCCTGAAAGAAGTGAAAACAAAAATAGATGAAATTGCTTCTCAAAGCCCCTCGCATGCTGAAACTCCATCTACTCCACCTCATCCCACCCCACCACCCATTGTAAATAGGCCGCAACCAGGGTCTCTTCTTGCAGAACCAACCCCAGAAGGCTTGGACATGATGTTCAAGGCCTACCAGGCTCGTCTTCAAGAAGGACCAACAGCTGCAAACCTAGACAAGAGTTACCCTAGAGCAGATTTAGAGATTGAACGGATGAAAATGTGCATGAAAATGGTAGAAAAAGCTCAAGCTATACTCGAGACTAGTCAAAAGTTCAATCAGACAAACTCTGTCAAACTAGATTTGCATTTCCAGGGCTTACTAGAAAGATTAGAGCAGTTGGTAAACAAACCACAAGTTTCTTTACCTCCACAAGTTGATCTTCATGATCTTCATGAGATTGATGATCTTCATGATCAATTTCCCCAAGACATTCCATCCATTTACGGAGATCAAGTGGAGCAACAAGAAGATGAAAGGTTAGATTTTGAATCTAATACCTTAGAAGAACTGCCTCAATTTCCAGGCCCATGGGAATCTGAATCTCTTCAGATGAGAGCTCCCACAATACTGGTCAGACATGAAAACTTAGTGGTCCCAAGGAACACTGATGTCATGAAGAACACTAAGGTTCAATGTCATCTCACGGTAGAAGAGCTGCTAAAAGCAAAACCTGAACTATGGGATCATGTGAAGGATTAGGTTCTAGAACTTGATTCCAATATGCCAAAAACAGGCTCTAAGAAAAAAGTTCTAGAGATACCTCTCGATAAAATAGGAGACATGTGTGAGGGTGAAGAAGGTAATACTTATCTTCCAATCACCTACCAAGGTTACACAACCAAAGCAATCATAGATTCAGGTGTTGGTGTTGCTATTGCGACCACCTCCTTGTGGAAGCAATGGGGCAAACCCACATTAAGACCAACTAGAATGAAGCTTCAAATGGCCGACGGTCATTTTGAAAGACCTCTAGGATTGCTCAAAGGGATAACTCTAACCACTTGTGGTGTAGAGTTTGAGTGCACATTTGCTATATGTGACTTTGAGAAAAATAATGTTTATGAGATGATCCTAGGAAGACCCTTCCTACGACAATTGTAAATAGTATAGGATTGGGGAACCAACTCCTTGTACTTACAACACTTAGGGGTCACCACCAAGGTCAATTTGAAGGATTACTCCTTCAGAGATGTACCACCCCTACAGTGGAATCCTATCCACAAAGCAAAAGAAGATTCCATTCTTTATGCATTCTGAAAGTTCGCCTGATCCATCATGGCTGCATGAAGATACTCATTTGTGGATGTGCAAGGTCACAGAGGAAGAGGAAACAAGTTTAAAGGCAAGAGAAGAAGGAACTTTGCTAGGAGATAGACCAGTTAGAGACCCATCCTACACACCGATGATCTTTCCAAATGAGGAATTTGAGCCTCATGGCTGGCCAGAAATCTTAGCCACCATGGGCATTGCTGTCAATGAAGAAAAATGTATTGTGATGAGGAGGGTTATGATATTTCAGTGTTCATGTGTTAGCCCTTGCTAGAAGAATGTGGCCCTAGTGATGTCATAGAAGAAGAAGAGAATGACGATGATATAGAGTCCATTGTGATGGATAGCTGCTTTAACTCAGAGCAACACTATCTAGAAGATATAGGAGTGTTCACCCAGAAAGAAGAAGAACCTCTCACAAGTATTAAAACGGTAAATTCAAAGGATGGAAGTGAGAGCAGCCAAAAGAAAAAGAAAAGAAAAACAGTGAAACAAGAAGAGGAGGAATCATTGTTTGAAGTACTAGAAAACTTCAAGAAATATGAAGTTGAGGACCACAAAATTTTGGTACGAATGCCTAAGAGAGAGGCCATCATAGGAGAATCATATGATAATAAAGAAAAGACCAAGAAAATTGTAGTGACCATTGAAGAGAACGAAGAGAGATGCACATATATAGAAGATGACCTAAGTGCAAGAGAAGAAATGGAGCTCATAGCTCTACTAAGGGAATATAGGGATGTGTTTGCGTGGCACTATAGAGACTTGAAAGGGGTAGATCCAAGAATTTTCTCTCATACTATCCCCATGACTGCTGATGCCAAGCCCACCAAACAGAAGCCCTACACATATAATGATACATATGCAGCCAAAATAAAAGAAGAAATTGATAGGCTGATTGAAGCTGGATTCATCTATGAGATTGAGCATACTGAATGGGTGTCCCCCATTGTAGTGGCGCCCAAGAAGAACGGGAAGTTGCGAGTGTGTATTAACCTTAAAAAGTTAATGCCGCTACGATCAGAGATGTTATCCACCTCCAATCACGAAACACCTATTGGAGTGTGTTGCAGGCAAGGAAGTGTATAGCTTCCTTGATGGATTTTCAGGTTACAATCAAGTAGCCATTGCCCCAGAAGATCAACACAAAACAGCTTTTGCCACAGAGTGGGGAATCTTTGCATTTTGTGTGATGCCATTTAGGCTCACCAATGCACCTGCAACATTCCAAAGGCTCATGTGTCATGTCTTCAAAGAGTTCTTGCAAAAGAGCTTAGAAGTGCATGTGGATGATTTATGTGCTCATTCCCAAGAAAGAAGATTTCACATCCCTGAGCTCACACAAATCTTCAACAAGTGTAAAGAATATCAGTGGTTCTGAACCCAGAAAAGTGTGTGTTCATGGTGCGTCAAGGTAAAATCTTAGGTCATATTGTTTCTAAGAATGGAATCTCAACAGATGAAAATAAGGTACGAGCCATAGCGGAGCTGCCAAGGCCAAGGAATGTTAAAGAGGTACAAGCCTTTATGGGCCATTGTGGATACTACCGTAGGTTTATCCACATGTACGCGATCATAGCTAGACCCCTTTATGCCTTGTTGTCTAATTTTGAGTGGAACGACGAATGCGAGAATTCTTTCAATGAACTGAAGAAACGTTTGTGCACAACACCAATACTGACCACTCCTGATTGGAATAAACCATTCCATGTCCATGTGGATGCATCCAATCACACCATAGGATGTGTGCTATCACAACCCACAGGTGAAGGAAACTTAGATTTTCCCATAGCATATGCTAGTAGACAGCTCACCGCAGCTGAATGAAACTATACCACAACTGAGCGAGAGGGCTTAAGCATGGTATATGCCGTGAAGAAGTTTAGGCACTATCTATTGCCCAATAAGTTCAAATTTTTCACTGATCATCAAGCTTTGTTATATTTGGTCAATAAACCTTGCAATACAGGATGTTTAGTAAGATGGTTTCTCTTACTAATGGAATATGAATTTGAAGTTGTTGTTAGAAAAGGTAGAACCCACCTCCGGGCATATCACCTTTCTCGCATTACTTCAGGAGAGTCACCGCAAGGAGTGTCTGACGAACTACCTGATGCTTATCTGTTCAATTTGGAAGTTGTTACTAAATGGGCAAATAAGTTTGTATCAGTCTTCACCTTCAGACCTGCAAATAAGAATGTGAAAACCTCGCAAGAAGAAATTGTAAAATCACAAAATATCACATATTGGTAGGAAGCATGTACAAACAAGATACGGAGGGTGTACTCACTTGTTGTGTCGAGGATGACTAACATACTAGCTGTTTGCAACAATTGCTAGGAAATCACTATTCTAAACAACGAACATTGCAGAATCTAAAACGTTTAGGAGTGTATTGGCCTAGCATGGACAAAGAAATACATGAGTGGATTAAGAATTGTCCAATGTGCAGAGAGAGACTCCCAGTGGAGCATGCTACCCTTTATCAAGTGTCATTAATTCTTGATTGGAGTGCTCCATTGGTAGAGTTTATGAGATCGGGAACCTTACCCAAAGAGGCTAGTCTAGCAAGAAGATGAAGCATGGGGCAATAGGCTCAGGACTATGCTTTAGTTGGAGACAACTTATATCAAAGAGGCAAGGATGGTTATCTAAGATTGTGTGTTCACGAATCAGACTATTTGAAAGTCTTAGAAACTGCACACAACGGTGTTGTAGGTGGACACTTCGGTTCTGATCAAGTAATCAAGACCATTCTATTCTCAGGACTTTGGTGGCCCACTCTTCATATGGATGCACATACCTATGTGAAGAAATGTGACACATGCCAATGTGCACAATATCCTATCAGAAAAGACGAGATGCCTTTGAGGCCCATGATGGGGGGACGTGCATTCTCGAAGTGGGGCATAGACTTTGTAGGTCCTATAAACCCCCCAGCTAGAAACTCACATGCAGAGTACATTATTGTAGCCATAGATTACCTTACCAAGTGGGTAGAAGTGAAAGCCACGACAAAGAATGATGCTCAAACGACAGCTAAGTTCTTATTCCAGAATGTGTTTACGAGATATGGATTACCGATAGAGTTAGTGAGTGATAGAGGCACACATTTCTTGAATGAAGTCATTGAAAATCTTCTCCAAGAATTCTTGGTGATACATAAGAAGTCTTCCCCCTATCATCCACAAGTTAATGGACAAGCAGAGAGCACAAACAAGATCCTATGTAATGTCTTGACCAAGCTTGTAAATAACAAACGCTCTGATTGGGATAAACAGCTTCATCATGCTGTTTGGGCTTACCGAGTTGCCTACAAAACGGTACTCAACGCCACCCCATTTCAGATGGTCTTTGGACAGAATGTTGTTCTACCATTAGATTTCCTAATCCCAGCTTTAAAAGTAGCACAAGAGCATGAGTGGAATGGACATGAATTGTCCTCTAGGATCTTTGACCTAGAACACTTAGGTGAGATGAGGCTACGAGCGGCAGCAAGTATTTACGCTGCAAAGAAAAGGCAAAAGGCATACTTTGATGCACACACCAAGGATAAGGTACTGAAAGAGGGAGATCTCGTATTGGTTTACACACTAGAACAACATTCCCATAAGTTGGAAAAACGAGGATATGGACCCATGATCATTAAGAGAATTTCCACTAGCGGTGCGGTTCAATTGGCTACTTTAGAAGGTGATATCTTGCCAAACTATATTAGTGGATGTAGAGTCAAGTTCTATCAAGAACCTCTTACGGAGGATATGCTAACGAGACTCAATACTGCTAAGAAGCGAAACAAAGAGGAGTTAAGGGTGAGGGAAGAAGCACAGGCGGAGGCTAGAGAGCGTATTAGGCGAAATAAGTTAAGGCAACTAGGCCTAGATGTCAACTCAAAAGCCCCAAAAAATCACATGGATATGTGCCAAAAATCAGGCATAATTACTTCTCAAGTCATTGACTGACGTCCCTTTGTGACCATAGAGATAGGACAAGGAAAGGGTGCAAGGACTGTGAAAGCATTGATTGACTCAGGTGCAGCAAGTAGTGTAGTTAGAATATCCTACTGCCAAGACTTGCAGTTGAACATCAATCCCATAGAAGCTTATCTCATAGGATTGGGAGGTGTGGAAAACCCTTGTTTGGGCGAGGTGGAACTTCCCATCTACCTTCAAGATGTTCCAATGAAAGTCAAAGTGCTAGTGTGTCAAGATGAGAACCTTACAGAACCACTTGTCTTGGGTCAAGATTGGATCTATGACCATGCAGTTAACTTAAACCTAAGAAGTCAAATTCTTCAAGTTTTGGGTACATGAACCATGTATTACATTAGAATTAGAGAACTGCATGCTCACAGATCATGGCACCACACACTCTCTTAGTTCCTCTAAGACTAATCTTCATGAGCAAGTTGTTGTATGTGTCAAAAGCTCTATGATCTAGAAGGACTCAATCATGGAAGGACATTCGCAAAGGCAAGCAAACCCTCCTTCTTTTTCGAAGAGTAAAGCATCCCCAGTAGTTCAACCTAAGAAGCAAGCACAACAATTCAAGAAAACTTCTATAGCAAATAGAAAGACACCATTCAACAAGAAAGCAGTTCCGGGCATGACACAGATCTGGGTACGCAAAGGCGAGCAAACTCCAACCTTGGCCCCACAAACCCCATCCAGGCAAGCCAACCAAGCCAGAACACGAAGGAAGAAGCTAGGACAAGCTCAACCACAAGATCTCCGACAAATTTGGGTGCCTAACAAATTAGTTGCAGCTCAACAAGGGTGATTACACATGTGGGTACCCAGGAAGCTCTTACGTCCGCAACAACCTATGCTCTTCCATATGCGAAAAGTCTCAACAAAGAAGCCAAGGCGAGGCAAAGGTCAGAACCAAACACCAAGCCACATTTGGAAGGTAGACAGCTCTTGTTCCTAACGAACAGACACTACCTCTCAAAGCACTACATGGAACAACCATTACAACAAGGGTCTGTCAGGGACGACAGACTCGAGAGGGGGGGAGTGTTGAAGCTGAAGGTCAAAGACAAAGCACAGGAGCACATCAAAGAGGTGGAGGAGCAAGTAGGGAGCTCCAAGAAGTGTATGTCAAATTTTCAGAAGAAATCCCTATAAAAATAGTGATTTTCATCACTAAAAACCATTGTAAATACCATTTTCTATTTTTGTAACTCCATTTTGTTCAAGCCAAGGAGTCCTTGAGCTTAAGGAGTATTAGAAGTATCATCCTACCAATTTTCATAATTTTTAGACTTCATTTGAGCCCTCAAATAAGCCCTGGAACCTAATTTTTAACTAGGCCAGACACTAGGTCTGGACAGAACCAAAACTAGTCAGAAAACTATAAAAAGAGCTAGAGAGCTCATTTTTGGGGTTAGCTGGTTAGAAAATAGAGCTTTGTAAGAGAACTCTTTGGCAATTGAAGCTTTCCATTGTTCCTCTCTTTGATCTTACCTTGTGTGCGTGTGTGTGTATGTGTGTGTATGCTTGTGTGCTTTCATTCACACACTTGTGCCTTCACTCGCTCGTGGTCTTCATACTGGTCCTCACGTCTCCACAGATTGACAAGTAAAGGAGGTGGTTCTTACTCTTGAGCTACATGGACCAAAAATCAGGTTTTGGCCACTCTAAACTAAGAAGAGAATCAACTTTGATCATCTCCAACCTTCCATATTCACCATCTGTAGAAGGAACAATGTACTTGTGAGTGTAAAAGAAGATCCTTTCACGGATAAGTTTAGCAGGAGCTACATCTAGAAACACTAATGCCCCAATGTCTGCATGTAATGCTTTGAAAGTTCTTGTAAGACTATGAAGTGGTTGCTCTTCCACTAAACTAGAAGGAAATATGATTGTAACAAAGAAAAACATATGAGATGAGTAATTAAGACATTTAACACCACGAACCATTGAAAAAATAGAAATACTCACAATGGATTGGAGATCTAATTCTATTGGAGTTTTCTAACTTCATGGTTGAAACTGTGAAGACATGTTGTACAATAGCAACCATCTCACCATGTGTTTGCTGCTTGAACCCTAAGAGCTTACCTTTCCAATGAAGATCCAAATTTCCACGATCTCGAACACAATGAGGACCAAGTCCAGATGGCTGCATGTACACCCATGCACCTTTGTACGAGCTCTAGAGATTTCCATGGGAGTAAGAGTTGTTGTCATTGCTGCAGAAGTTGGGAGAATGGTAGGAGGAGAAAAAATGCTTCTAGTGTATGGTATGGAGGGAATATAGGTGAAAAATATGACTTTTTGGGTTTTGGGTATGAAAATGGGAGTTTGAAGAGAGAAAGTAGAGTTTTTTGAGTTATTTTGAAAAAAGTCACTTTTTAGGTAAAAAACATGCACGGATTTTGAATTAGAAGTAAAAAATAGCACTTTTGACCCCGAAAGTGATATGGAGGTCAGTTAATGGTATTATGATGAGTTTTACAACTTTTTAAAATTTTTGAATTTTTGGGCCCAACCTGATTACGAGATTTCTTCTCTCTCTAGAAGACAACCTTGAACATAGAGGAATCTTGTCCCCTCTTCCCCCTTCAGCCTAGTATTTTATAGGGTATAAAATGTGGCCACCACCCTCTTCTGATTGGTCCATCACTAATCACTCCTTAAGCTAAAAGGCCCATGCAGGGTTCACCTTTTTTTCTAATGCCTAATGTTACAAAATCTATTCGTAGTCCAACTAGTTAATGGTTGTAGTGTACTCAAATACTTTCCTATGTCTCTCCATTAATTTTTTTACTCAGACTCATGAAATTGCTCATACTCGTATATATGTGCAACATAGTCAACTAAGTTCACATTCTTTATTAGATCACTTTCAAGATCATCATCAAATCTAGCTCTTGTAACATATTTTCAATTGAATTTGACTTACGTGAAATATGAACTAACTCAGGATTTATGAACTTAATATATGAGATCCATCTAAGCATGGCTATATCAGGAGATGAACAATTGGCTATCATTCCAATGAGAGGCAAACAACCAGTCTCAACTTTGACATTTGCACCTATGAAATATTCTTTGTCTGTTTTCAAAGCTATTACCATACCCCATAGTTCTTGTTTGATCTGTGGATACTTTCGTTGTGTTCATGTAAAATTTTAGCCCCAAAATTGATTGCATATCTATTCCCTTCACTATCATCTTGACTTGTGACCCAACATATACCAATAGGGCTAGTATCTGTTACACTTATGTGTTCCTCGAGTAGCTTTGATGTGAACCTTTTCCCTATACATGGGCACTTTTTACTCTAGTGCTCGCTAGAGGTTTTTTCCCCATGTTACCAAATACTTGATACTCTCATATGTGGTGGTACTTTGTACTTAGGGACTTTATTCAGCTCTTACTTCAGTTCAGTTCATCGATCAATAGAGAGAGCTATTCCAGCCATCATCTTCTCCGTGTTTCTTGCTGCGTTTGTGCTCCTTGTGTGTGCTTCTTGTGTGTCTCTCGCACTTCTACACACACCCAACAGTGGTATCAGAGCAGGCTCAACTCCTTCTCAAGTTTTGGTTTTTCGCGTCGCGGCGCACGTGCACTTTAACAGTGCAAATCGACTTCGGAGCATAGAACTGTGAATTTCAGTAGCCCGAAAACATTCCCACCAGGCGCATTAGGGTTTTACCCCCATTTCGAATCCATTCGTGCAGTCAAAATTGCCATCAGAGTGACGGTTTGTGAGCTGAAATTTTAGCACTCATTTCAGCTTTCCTCGAAGTTAAGATTTTGTCACATTCTTGTTCCTTAGTGAAATGGCGGGCAGCAATGACTTGTTTGGCATGCTTCAAGCTGAAGATAAGCTTGATGGGACCAACTATCCGATGTAGTCTTACATGATGAAGCATGTTCTTGTTGCAAAACAACTTTGGAACATAGTGGCAGATGTAGATCGAAGGCCGGCAAGTGCTTCTACTTCATAGTCTACTATCACAGATGGAGCTTCTTCTTCGAGTACAGTTCTCCTTCTCCACCTATAGAGGAGCAGCTTAGATGGGATGGAATCAAGCTCATGCTTTGATTGCGCTTTCAGTGAAGCGTCATATAGTTCCACACATTCGGTCATGTTCTACATCACGACAGGCATGTGACACTCTTGCTTCTTTGTATGCCGTGCATAATGAAGCACGTGTTGCATACTTGAGAAAGCAACTTGAGGATGTATGTATGGCTGAAAATGAGTCGGTGGATGTGTATGTGACACGCATCAAGGACTTGAAAGAGCAATTGGCAAACATAGATGAGATCATTCCGGATGCATCACTCATTTCTACATTGTTGAAAGGATTACCGGAATCTTTTCAAAGCTTTGCTACTACACTCCGTTTGGTTGCAAAAGGAAATCCTAATATGTATGCATTTGATGAGGTTGTGTCTCTTCTTTTGCAAGAAGAGCAATCTAGAGTGAATAGGAGTGGTTTGATTGAGGGAATGCAAGCACTTGCTATCTCACAAAAGGGGAAAAGCGCCAAAAGGAAAGAATGCTATTCGTACAAAGTGGGTTTACAAGATTAAGAGAAAATCTGATGGTAGCATTGATCGCTACAAAGCTAGATTGGTTGCCAAAGGATATGCACAACAATGTGGCATTGACTATGAGGAAACTTTTGCACCTACTTCACGCATGACTACCATTCGTACCATGGTTGCATTGGCTGCCCATCGAGGTTGGAAAGTGCATCAATTGGACATAAAAATAGCCTTCTTGGATGGAGATTTGCAAGAAGAGGTCTATGTGAAGCAACCTCCTGGATTTGCTATGAAAGGGAAAGAGCATATGGTTTGTCGCTTGCATAAAGCCTTGTATGGTCTCAAGCAAGCTCCACGTGCATGGTATGACAAAATACATAAGCACTTGATTGCTCTTGGCTTCACATGTAGTCCGATTGAAAGCACACTCTATGTACGCAAAAATGGGGCTGATCTTATAGTGCTTGTTCTTTATGTCGATGACATACTCTTGACTGACGCAAAACTTGACATTCTTATGGCTGATTTGCAGCATACTTTTGACATCACTTATCTTGGTCTTTTGAGCTACTATCTTGGCATCCAGTTTGTATCCGTTGAGGGGGGAATTGTTATGCATCAAGCAAAGTATGTTGAAAAACTACTTCAGCGTTTTGACTTTGAGGATTGTAAGCCAGTTTCCACACCAGTTGAGACAGGATTTAGATTCTCAGTTGAGGATTCCAGTGATGCATTTGACACTTCTCTTTATCAGCAGGCTATGGGATGTCTTATATATGCATGCAACACAAGGCCGGATATACAGTATGCAGTTTCCCAGTTGAGTCGATTCATGCATAGCCCTGGCACTAAGCATTGGCAAGCGGTGAAACGTGTGTTTAGATATCTTCGAGGCACTTTGAGCTTAGGTCTCTTTTATGGCAGAGATGTTCAGCCATGCTTGCATGCTTTTACAGATAGTGATTGGGCTGGTTGTTATGATACTTGCGTGTCCACTAGTGGTCATTGCTTTTTCCTTGGAGACTCATGCATATCTTGGTTGAGTAAGAAGTAACCTACAGTGGCGACATCGAGTTGTGAAGCTGAGTACAGGGCAGTTTTCACAGCGACAGTGGAGTGTATATGGTTGAGATGCCTATTGATGGATCTTTCCATGGAGATTGATGCTGCTACGCATATTCTCACTGATAGTCAGAGTGCTTTGGCTGTTGCACGAAACCCAGTGTTTCATGCACGGACCAAACATATTGAGGTGCATTATCACTATGTGAGAGAGCGCCTTCATGCAGGAGATATTGATTTGGTATATGTGCCTACACAAGATAATGTGGTAGACATATTCACCAAAGCTCTTCCACGGGAAAAGTTTGAAGCTTTTCGCAAAGCTTTAGGCTTGCTACCTTGTGGGGGCTGACCTGTCACTCCCTGTATGT
Organism: Ceratopteris richardii; assembly: GCA_020310875.1. NCBI lineage: Eukaryota > Viridiplantae > Streptophyta > Polypodiopsida > Polypodiales > Pteridaceae > Ceratopteris > Ceratopteris richardii. The sequence continues at coordinate 103,670,804 of CM035416.1, read as the reverse complement.
GTTCACATCATTCGCTCCAGGGGGGTTTGTTACACTTATGTGTTCCTCGAGTAGCTTTGATGTGAACCTTTTCCCTATACATGGGCACTTTTTACTCTAGTGCTGGCTAGAGGTTTTTTCCCCATGTTACCACATACTTGATACTCTCATATGTGGTGGTACTTTGTACTTAGGGACTTTATTCAGCTCTTACTTCAGTTCAGTTCATCGATAAATAGAGAGAGCTATTCCAGCCATCGTCTTCTCCGTGTGTCTTGCTGCGTTTGTGCTCCTTGTGTGTGCTTCTTGTGTGTCTCTCGCACTTCTACACACACCGAACAATATCAACAATGAATATAATAGGTTGGTTAATAGAATAGTCTACACGCTTAAGGATGGGAGCTTCAAGCAACAATTTCTTCAATTTACACGTAGCTTGTGTGTGTTTGTGAGTTCAAATAAATTTTCATTTCCTCATCAACAAGCCATAGAGACAATCAGCAACATGAGCAAAGTTTGGGATCCAAACAACATAAAAGATGCAAGCACCAAGAAATCTGCGTACCTCACTCACATTGTTACACATTTCAGAAATCTTGCTAATGGCATCTATTTTTTGTGGGTATGGCTTTGGACCATAATGACCACATAAATTTCTAACAATAAGAATCTCATTGACACCAAAAACGGATTTTTCTATGGAAAATGTGAGACCTACCTCTTCAAATCATTGAAATATTTGTTTACAATTAGAGATATGATCAAGAAAAATTTTACGACATCCAGATGAATCTAAAGTAATGTCCCTTACATGTTCCTCACTCCCTTTAATTGGAATATCATCATTAAATGGCATGGTTATATGAGGGAAAAAATCATGTAAGATCATATTCATAACACTCATCATATGAGCCACAGAATTAGTCACTCCTTGTGGTAAAGTACACATTTGCACTAAGCCTAAAGAAGTTTTCATTGTGGTTATGTCAGGACTATCAATTGCTAATTGGAATTGGTTATACCTAGAATATAAATCACCCATTGAATAGATAGAATGTCTTGAAAATGATTTAGCAGACTCATCTACAATGGGTCGTTTTCTTACATTCCTTATGGTGACTTTATTGAAGTGTTGGAGATCTTGAATAAAATGTAGTTTCACATTCTTTTTTGGCACAATGAACCATCTATTTGAGTAAGGTGCAAAAGATGGCTCTAAAATTCTCACGTTTATCTTATCCTTAAGTAGTTTCATTAGCTCAGGTAACTGAGCCTTTAGAAATGGTAAAGGGTGAAGATTCCATGGGATATGTGGAATACTAAAGATTATCATTGGTGCAACTAGCTTAGGATCTACGTAACCAATCTCATGAGGATACATAGTAAAGGATTTTCCATGGCTACATATGACTCTCTCAAATTTATCTCTCTCTGCTGGCAAACGAAAGTCATAATCTCTACCAATTTTCACCTGTTTGATTGTCTCATCAGTGAATGTATGTCCTATGTTTTTCTTATCCCAAAGAATTGGATCATTTTTCACATCAATAATTTTTTTGTTACTTTGTTGGGGTAATGGTTGAGCTATGGGATTGATTTTTTTGTCTATAGTTTTGTACTTTGTTTCAACTAAGGCATCATGGGTTTGGTTCAATTTTGAGCACTTGTCAACATTGAGAGCATACTCTTGGATTAGAGCATACTCATCAAGGGAAGAAAGAAGAATGATGTGGGAATTAGAATTTTGCTAAAGACATAACTCTAACTCTTCGAGAGTAGAGAAACAATGAGATGTCTCAATCACATGCTCAATGTTCTTATCATGTTCCATGAGTTTGCTAGTTTTATAATTTTTTTGGGTTGTTTTGATAAAAGAAAAAGTTTGAGGCTTCATTCATAGCTTGATCTTGATCTAGATAATCTTGTATGTTAGTATCTAGATTAAGCAAAAACCTCTTCCCTTTAATTAGGCCGATAAAGTTATCTTTAAAAATAGGCTTTGCAATAGAGAAAACTTGTTCTAAAGACATAATCACTTGACTGTTTAGCAAAATGTCATCTAAAATCTCCATAGGATCTATTTCTCTCTCAATTTCTGAAATAAAGATGGCTTTAGGTTTTCTCTATGGTTTCTTTTGTTTTTGCTCAGGATCTTGTTTTTATTCATGTTCTTGTGTTTGTCTTGAGTTTTTTTTTTGTTCTTTTTTCTCTAAAGGATTGGGTTCCATTTTTCTTTGCTTTGCCTTCTTATCTTTTTGTTTCTCCTCTTGTTTTTGTTCATTGGGTTGTGATTCTTGTTTTTTATCTTTGGGTTGTGATTCTTGTTTTTTATCTTTGGGTTGTGATGTTTCCCCTTGCTCTATGATGGTTTCTATTCCCTCTGAGGTTTTTTCTTAGTCACTCTTCTTTCACTAGGCTCAATTTCTTCTCTTTTTCATTTTTCTTCTACATTGGATATGTGAGAAATTAGAGATTTATCTTCTATTGGTGACTCTCAAGCCGTTCTCATCTCATGCTTACTAAAGACTTTACAGAAAAGTCAGCTTCCTTTATAGGTTTACTTGAGTCTACTTCTTTTTCATCAAGAGCTTCTAGTTTCACCCCTCTAGTTCCTACATCCCTTATGGTTATATTTTCATAGTGCTTTTTCATTCCTCCCTTACCATAATTTCCTTGCAAAGGTAGCCTAGATCGATAGTCACATATTTTCTTGTCTATGTCTACTACTAGTCATTGCTTCTTAGCGGCCTTCAATAGTTAACAATCTCTCAAAAAGTGCTCTAACAGATCACACCAAGGACACCTACGATACCACACACAACCATTTAGATTTTGAGGATTTTGATTAACTTGTGGTAGGAAATTCTGAAATTGAGGATTTTGTTGATAAGGTATTTCTTGAATAGGATAATTAGAATTTTGATAAGGCAATTTATGTATTTGAGGAGCTTGGGGAGCAGCATGTGGTACTTGAGGTGCAAGAGGAGCTTCCATGGTATACAATTGATGATTTTGAAAATTTTGATTTTGAGGATTTTGAAAAGGTGCTTGAGAAGCTTGAGGATACATGTTTTGATACATTTGAGGATTTTGCACATGAGGATGCGTATTTTGCATTGAAGGATGAGGCATTGGAGGAACTTGATATGCTTGAGTGGATTTTGATTGGGAGCTATAACATGTTGATTAAGTTCTTGAAAAAACATTGGGTTCATTTGATTTTGGAAAGTTTTGATGTAATTAGATTGTAAAGCATCTACAGTCTTGGCCAAATTGGACTCTGTAGCAATAAGACTTTCCATTTGCATAGTGAGCATTTCCACTTGAGATTGTTCAAGTACACTTTTATCTAGCTCTACTTTAAAACCTTGACTAAGCTCCATCATTTGGCAAATAGGAGTAGAGTCAAAAAGCAGAACATGTGATTGTTCTCTAACTTTCTCCTTAGCTTGTGGAAGACTAGCTTGAGGAAGACTAGTTTGCTCATAAAGCATGGATTGTCTTTGATGTCTATGGGCTACAGACTCTCTTACTCTACGCACTTTTTGCCAATTGTCAGTAAGACCATAGCGCTTATCCGACTCTTCTAATCACTGTTAAACTTCCCTACGAGTTTCACGATGAAGAAGCTTAAGAAAATTGATCACAAGATCAGGTTCCAAAGTTATCTTATCCTCATTAGGAAGTTGTTCATAGCATCTCATATACTCATCTTGTAAGTGAGTAATGGAGCTACTAGGCTTTGGGGAATTGACCCATCATAAGAATCCATCCCGATTATGTTGGTTATAATCCTGAAGATAGAATTTTTTGAGCATCTCCTTTCTAAAATCACTCCAAGAAAGACTATCATATTGAGTGACATGGTTTATGGTAGACCTATCAACAATTCGCTCAAAGAATGTTATCAAAAGATCTTTCAGAAGACCAAAAATCATAGCTTGCTCTTCAAACAAATCTAAGAAGCTCGTAATATTGATGCCATTGAATGTTCCCTTCTTTCTCAACATAGAAGAGACTATTCTTTGGCCTTGTTTCTCAACAATAAGTGATTTGAATCCTTCCTCCATCTTAAGTGAATATGCAAGTGATGCACGATGCTCTAGATCTCTCACAAATGCATTTACTTCATGACGAACATGTGCACAATATTGTGAGAAATCTAGTGCAACACTCAAGAATGATGACGATGATAATATGCAACAAAGGATATGGATCACAACCTCCCAACAAGATCAGAAGCAAACACTGCGAAGCATTTCACGTCGGGTCAAATGTGGAGGTGATCACAATCCTGGTGGATCGGGTCTGGTCATGGCACACACACAGTGTATGAAGCTAGTGAGTGTTGGAAGGTTTTTGTGATCAAAATATGAAGGTGAAGATGAATTTGGGTATGGAGAGGAGAGATGTCATGATGTGATTATGGGAAGCGGAACATCTGAATGCAAGATAAACCCATGAACATGAATGATGAGGACAAAAGAAAACCATTCACATGAATCGATTTTGAAAGGAAGAATGGTCCAAAAAAATGGAGCTTCTTATACACTTTCAAAATTTAATTCATATGAATGGATTCTTTTGGATGGTATGTATGCACAATGAGAAAAAAAGGAAACCATACACATGAATCCATTTCAAAAGGAAGAATGGTCCAATAATGGAGCTTCTTATATGCTTTCAAAATTGAAACATATGCATGGGTGTTTGTGGATTGTATGCATGCATGTGGTTCATGATTTATGAATAAATAGAAAATTATTTTCTCAATCTCAATGGATAGTCCTCACTGGTTCAACGCAATACTACGGAGCCTTCTCACACATAGAAAGAGATAGAAGGAGACATGTAAAAACACATAAGAGACTAAGAGACAAGAGACAAGAGACATGAACTAAAAGATATTGTAATAAACTAAAAGATATTGTACATGTAATGAAATACATGTACATGAGTGTTGTGATACATCAAGCTAAGCATTCTACTAGTCAAAGGCACTCTGCATGGCCCTCCCACCATGATAATTCAACCGAATGTCACACGTAAGAGGATAGGTTCCACTTCATTGACCGTATATCTTTCTAGGAGTGTAATGTGTATCTAAATAATTATAAGACTCATAAAATCAACTCTAACTCACTCACACACTCCACTGAGGGTGAGCAAAGATAGAGAAACCATTGGGTTTATGAGTCTATCCTAGATTGGAAGTCTAAATTAAAATTGATTATAGGAACTATGCTCTTACTAGCCCACCTTGGATCCTCACAAGCTCAACTCAGGGTGATCCTCTCAAAAAACCATGTGCTAGCAAGGGCCCTATGCATGCCTAACAATGATGTTCTATGAATTTGGAGGGGGGGTTTTATAGTTTTTTGAATGGATTTTGGCCCTTGGATCTAGAGAAATCAACTTTCAACCCTAAGTTCAACTGCTTTTGATTACAACCATTGGACTTATCAAATGGATGGCTAGGATTGGTTCTTTATATGATATCTAGTGCAAAGGGGGGAAACTTAGGTGCATTCATTCTCCACCATTGGATCTGGGGAAGATCTAGGTCGTCGAATGAGTGCTGACATCAATTTGGATAAGATAAGCTACTATTTTTGGGAGAACTTTGCATTATTGATCTTTGGTCATCAAAATAAGCTTATCCAATGACAAAAAGTCGTGGATCCTCCTTGCTTTTAGCTTTAGTGCATCTCCAACCTTGAATGTGAGCTCATTCTGACCAACGACATGGTTCAATCATTGTATGCTATGTGGTAGCCCTTTGAGCCTTCAATTATCTTATTCTAGGAAATTGCGATGACCTTGAAAACTGGATTTTGCACTCTTTGACCCTCCAAATATCTTTTGATGAAGATGAAAATTTGTAGGGCTATGCTTTGAAAGGTCTGTTTTAGGAATATGCAGAAAAAACTCCCATCTGAATCTCCCTTATACAAGTTTGACTACATTTCAAAGTTTGCAAGGTGGCATTAAGGTGTCTAGGAAGCTTTGATAGCCTTGAAAATTTGTACAAATGTGTAGCCACACGTGATCTTTATACATGGTAGACCATATGGCTAACAAAAAGTCTTATACAAGATTGTCTAGGGTCTAAGTGGAAAAATTACATTTTTACAAAATGCACATGGCATATCAATGTGCTAGAAAATCCATTTACATGTGAAATTCATGCCATAGAATGCCTTTGATAGGCTTAACAAGTATATGAATTTTCATGTGATTTGGTGACATTGAAATTTTTTACCTAATTTCCAAAATTTGTCCAGCTTTGACCGTTACCCTAGATTTGCTTGATTTCTTCCAAAGTTTGCATGTGAACTTTGTTACCGTTAGTGTCCATGTGAAAGGCCAAATGGCCACCGGCCACTTCTTTGTATATGTTCTTTAATAAAACATATAGTGGTTTGGTCAGCCACAGATTGTAAGTTCGATCGTATTCGTAACACCTAAGAAGTCTGTGTCCGTGCTCCCTGTGTACTATGTTTTTCTGTGTATTCTACACCCTCTGTGCTAGAGTACCATGTGCGGCCCCAAGAGCTCGGTTTTCTACTCTGAGGATATCATCATGGAGCTCTCGGGAAGGAGAGCGCACTATGGTGCATTGCCATCAAAATACTTCAATGATATCAGAGCATTTCAATGCAAAAGATTTGTTCTTTTGTGCGAGTGAAGCAAGCACCCACCCACCCAAGGCTTTCTCCAACACTTATGACTAAAGCAGTGACCAAGGCATAGACCTTGGCATACCTTGTCATCCGAGTCACCGAAGTCACTGTTGGTGTCCTTGGTTACGCGTGATCGAGGACCTCAATGATCAAGGAAGATAGAGGTTCCCAGTACTTCCCGGGAGGTGACCCATCCCAATAGTGTTCCCCACAGAGCTCGCTTAACCGTGGCAATATCTTGCTACTAAGCTACACTCTTGTGGTGTTTGAAGAAGGGGAAAGACTAAGGTTATCATTACCCTGAACATGTTTTGGTCCCTCAAAGCTTCATTCTTTGCTTTCAAAGCCTGTTTTTGAAGCATTTTTGGGGTGTCTTTTGGAGCCATTTTGGAGTACTTCCGCACATAGTTCTCTTCACATAGGTTTGAAAACATCAAGAAGAGTGTTCTTTGTACTTCTTCAACAATAAATATCAGCCTTTGGGACTGTGTTTTCAGCCACACTCATAAAACTATAGGTTTCTCGAAAGGTTTTAGTTTTGGTGGGAGCAGCCACTACAAATTTATGTAGGCTTTTGAGCTTAAAACCTCAGAGTTGACAAACACTTGCAAGTGTTGTTGGCTAGTTTTTGGGCTGTGCATTCAGCCTTTTAGTGTCATTTTATTGCATATATTGAGCACATACACACCATGTATGCTTCTGTGGATACCGCTTATGTACATCCATGTGGTCATTGATATAGTGGTTACGCTTTTGCATAAAGCCGTTTATGTTTGATAAAGAGGGTCATGTTGAGGTTTTCATCATTAGGAGACACCCAGATGTTAGGATCTCTTCGGTGATGCAGATGGAAGAATTACCCAACCTCAGCATAGGAGATGTATGATAGTTGTTCATAGGTGCTCGATAAGCCTAGTTGGCTTCTATTAGGTAACTGATTATATGTAGTGGAGTGAGTGATTCACTATGCAGGTAAACATGTCAGTCCTTACAGTTTGATGATATTTTGACATTGGTCATATGCTCATTTTGCAGAGGATACTCTCGCAAAATTTTTCTAGATTTTTTGTTTTGTCAACTATACCGTGGTCGATTTACTCCTTGATACACTTATTTGTTGGTGTTTGGACTCTTCTAGATCCATTATCATTCTATTGAATTCTCTACCATCATGGCATCAGAGGTCTTAGGCACATCTGGTGGATAAGGGTCTAGTGCCAGTGTTTCGAGGAGGAGCTATAACTTCCTGGGCAAAGACCATTTTGAGATCCGAAAATTTGATGGCCAGGTCTACCATTCGCTTGCACCTGGTAGATAATGTTTACTTTACAATATTAGAATGTGGAAAGTGTAGAGGAGATTTGGAAGAAGTTATGCAATACATATGAAAAAGAGACAGCATCAAATAAAGTATATCTGATGAAAAAATTATATGACTGTACCTAAGCAATAACTTAGGGACTCGTGACAAAAGAGACTATTCCTCTATCACCAACAAGTGCATATAGTGGGGATCACACATTTAAATTATCAGTCCGAGAAGTATCTTGAACCTAACCAAGTGTATGAAGACCTGCACTTACACAATGGTCAATGAAGTGAGATAGCTATCATGGCATGCAAATGAGTATCATATCTCACATTCATCACTCACACAGGTGGAAATGGTGTCGTGATACATGAAAAAATAGTAAGCACAAAAACAAACTTTTCTCTCAGCTCCGAACTCCAAATATGGTCAATACTAGGTTCATTTCAAAGCTCTCAACGAGAGCCATCAAATACAGTGCTCTCTTCTCAGATTCTGACAAACCAACTTCAAGATATGGGCAAAAAACAGAGCTATGCAACTCATCTAGTCCCACCACACACCTCCTCACACTTCACACATGCATTACACACTTTAGAAAAGCAATTAATTGGATAGACAACACCTCCATGCACTCATTCCAAGCTACAAGCACACATGCAAGCTCACAAGCATGGAGATACAAGAGGAAGAAGAAACAAATTCGAAAATCATAGTTCTCTCCTAATCACAATGGCAAAAAGTGTTTACAAAGTGTCCTCAAATGACTTATATACATGTGGCCTAAAAATGTTCCTTTCACACAAGAGACCGGCACTTTATTAAAGAAAACCTGAATTCCTACTATTTTACAAAGATTATGATACAATGTTTGGGATTTATGCATCTAGAGGACTCCTCTAGCGCAGTTACATGGCTTCTTGAGGTTTTCATAGACAATTGAAGAAGAAAATTGGTGCTCATAATTTGAAAATTTTGGGGCTCCTTTTCTTGTGCTTCTTTACTCTGCAACACTCTCCCCCTCTTTGTCTCTAACATCCCTTGAGAGGCTCTACTTCTTGCCTTAGGTCTTGATTTTGTAGTAGGTCTAGTTCTTTGTTAATAGCATCTTTATGGTTGACCACCGCATGCACTTGTTGAGGCCTCAAAGGTTCAAAGGCAATATATTACTCTTTAAGGGATTGACCATAACTCAGGAGCCAGTGTTGTTCTTTAGCCTGTTTATTTCTTTCCACCGCATGCACCTAGTGGTCGAGGAAGTGTTATACAACCTCCCCTTGAAAGTTCCTGGTTGTGATTCTTTGTTTCCACTCTTCGGGACCTGCTCCATTGGTGTTGCAGCCTGATGTGTGTCCTTACGGGGCTTTGGGCAGAGGGTGGTGCTTCTTATTGAACATTCTTTCTTTTTTATTTCTTCTTCTTCTTCTTTTGCTTGATTCTCTTGTCTCTCCTTCCACACATCCCCCCTCCTGAACTCTGTCATCCCCAACAGACTTTGGAAGTCAATGGGAGTATGTCTTGTATATCTTATGCTCTCTTTCATTTAGCATGTTGGCTTCACGTATCATTAATTGCTTCCACTGTTCAGACTTAACATTGTCGTGGGGTGGTTGGTGATGATCAACAAAAAAGCTTAATTCATATGCTACTAGCCTTGCATTTAGGTTAGTAGACATCTTCAGGAATACTTCTGAATAAATTTCAAACAAATGCTAATAAAATTCAAAAAAGTATATTCTGCGTGCTTGAAGACTTTGAGTACTCTTAGCTTGATTGTTAGATCAAGAATCTTTGCATACCGTGATATACAAAATTCTATGGTTCTGACCATGTACTCTTCAGTGGACAGGTAGTTATGTGGCAGGTTTGGGAGGAAGGGAAAATTGCACCATTGTTTATTGAGTTTACCTTGACTTCGCAAGTCCCAAAATTTTGGCCAATATTGTCAACGTGGGACGGGACAAAAAGCTGGATTAACTTGGAGTAAATATGGTGTTTCTTGCGAGTGCACCCACAATGTTGGATTCTTCTCCAAAAACTTCCTCCTCTAGATGGGATTGACAGCTTCGAACTATTGTTGAGTATAATTAAAAGAGGTTGCTTTAAAATTTAACTACTCGTTCGAATCCTTTCCCGTAGTCTTCTTGATGTATCTTCGGGTTTGTTCTTTCATTATTCCATATGGGAGGTTGAAGGGCTTCATTATCGCATTGAGATCTTTACTATTGATCTCTGCCTCTTTCATGACTTTTACAACTTCATTTTCAAAATTTTTTATAATTCGAGACACTAGTAGTGCCTATTCTTTCTGAGCCCACCATGTAGGCCTTAGTGGACTAAGTGATGCATTTAATTGTTTAGCTAATGAAAGCACATGCAACTTAATGTAGCCCCGATATTGATCTATGCATCTACTAAGCAGTATTCCTCCGTTCCCATTCCCAGATTTAGGTAGGGTTGTGTAACTTGTTGTCTTACAGTCATAGTTTCTGTTGCCCTATAGTTGGCTAAGGGAACTGGTTCCTCTCATTTGCGATATCTCTCATCTCTTTCTCTCATCCATTCTTTTTGTTTTCGTATGCATTCCAATGCTTCAAGCCTCGCTTCTTCTCTTATTCTCTCATCCTCTTCCTTTCGGTTCTTTGCCTGAAGAAACCTAATCATCATCTCATCAGTTAAGGGTTCTAAATATTTCTTCACACGACAGCCACTTATGTAATTGGGTAGTACTTCTCCATCCAGAGTGGCTAGGTTTACTGCTCCACTGGTAGAAATACGGTTAATTACTAACGGTCCATGTCCTTGCTTTTGCAACTTCTTAGCGTGTTGCTTCAAAGTGTACACCAAGACTAAATCACCCTCTTTGAGTCCCTTATCTTCAATATGGGCATAGGCTTTTTGTCGCCTCTTGGCGGCATAAATGTCTGCTACTACTTGTAATCTAGTCTCATGCAATCGTTCAATCTGATCCAATTGTTGGGACAATTCGTGTTCGGTCCACTCATATCTTTCAGATACTTGAAGAGTAGGAATCAAGAAATCAATTGGTAAGTAGTACGACAGAACTACCCGCAAGCATACCCATAGCCAGGTAGGTATCAAGGTCAGTACAATGCTCAACCTCATTACTATAGGCCTCCTCAAAACTATCCTTATCAATCTCAACAGAGACCTCAACCTATTTTAGCTCAGTAGCCACCCCCACCAGCTAATGTCATCTCAGTCAAATATGCTGTTGTAGAAGAAAACCTCAAAAGGGATTTAGTGCCTTCATCACCCTTGATCACAGAAAGTGACCCTAACTCCAATAGTTTTGACTCTACTCATGTAGATAGTCCACCCACATATTACACGGAGTCACCAGAACATGTGGAAACATATCAGTATGATAGTCCACCATTGGAACCCAATTGGGAGCCCGATTATGCTAATGTGATGTATGCAAACCCTAACCCGCGGCCCCAATTAAGACAACAAAGACCACACAGCCTTAGAGGACCATGCTTTAGGTGCCAAGGAGATCATTTCATAAAGGATTGTCCACATCCTCCGATAGTATGACAGTCACAATACTATAACATACAAGGCTTTTGTGCCAAGTGTGCTAAAGAGCATGTCATAAAAGATTGTCCCAAGAACCCCGCTAATGCTTCAAAAGTGACACCGATCAATGTGATAGGTATTGTACATAACGCAGATGGAACCAACCCTACATACATGCCTATCCAAGCTATAACAAGAGCCCAGGCGCTCTTACAGAATCAATAGCTTAATCTTGAGAAAATAGCTAAAACCAGTGAAGTTGGAGAATCCAATAACAAAAAGAAGAAATCTTGGAAAGATTCTAGAGAAAGAATTAAGAGAAAGTGGAGTAAAAAGATAACTGAGTTGGAAGGAAGACTCAAAGAATCCAGAGCTAAAATCCTAGAGTTGACTTCTCAAGAATCAAATCAGGAGAATCCAGCTCAGAGATCAGGATCAGTTCTAGCGGAACCTATACCGAAAAACTTAGACATGATGTTTCATGCATATCAACCAAGATTAAAGGAAGGATCCCAAATAGCTGAAATGAGTAAGAACTACCCTCGAGTAGATCTAGAAATTGAGAGGACTAAACTTTGTATGAAGATGGTAGAACTAGCACAAACAATGTTCGAAGCCTCTCGCTATCTTAATTGGAATAACATGGCAAAACCTGAATTACACTTTCAAGGATTATTGGAGAGGTTAGAATACTTGATCGATAGCAAGGAGAAAAAGAATGAGCATAGGAACCCTATTGTCTTAGAGACATAGGAAAGGAATGCACCATCCCTGTCTCAAGTACCAAATACAGAGGTTGAAGACAACCTGTCTTCCATACATAGGTACTCACATGAATTTCTAAGAGAAATCCAAGAAGAGAAGTGGAGAAAAGAACAAGGAACCCATCCTCCTATTCAAGAAATAGACGACTTGCAAGAGCAATTTCCCCAAGACATTCCCTCTATTTATGATGATGTAGAGGAGGAGCAACATAGTGAAGACACAGAGTTCGAATCCAATTCTTTGCAAGAATTGCCTCAGTTCGCAGGACCTTGGGAAGCCAAGTCTATTAGCATGAGATCCCACAATAATAGTGAGGAATGAAGAATCAATGATCCCTAGGAACATGGAAGTGATCAAGAATACCAAAGTTCAGTGCCATCTCACTCTAGAGGAATTGTTGAAGGTTAAACTAGAATTGGATACACGTAGAAAGAATAGGAGACGTGAGTGAAGGAGAGGAAGGTAACACTTATCTTCCAATAACCCATCAGGGCTACACCACCAAAGCCATCTTAGATTCAGGAGCCGGAGTAGCCATAGCTACGACTGCTTTATGGAAACGTTAGGGTAAGCCAGCATTAAGACCCACCAGGATGAAGCTACAAATGGTTGACGGACATATAGAGAAACCATTGGGCTTAGTAGAAGGCATATCTCTCACCACTTATGGTGTGGAGTTTGAGCATACTTTTGCCATTTGTGATTTTGGGAAAAAATCATGCTTACGAGATGATTTTAGGATGACCATTCATGCGTCGGTTGCAAATCGTACAAGATTGGGGAACAAATTTGTTGTACTTGCAACATTTAGAAGTGACTACTAAAGTCACTCTTAAAGACTATTCTCATTGAGATGTACCCCCAATACAATGGAATACCATCCATAAGACACAAGAAGAAACAGAATCGGTACACTCATTGGAATAAGAGCCCTCATGGTTGCACGAGGATACTCATCTATGGATGTGTAAAGTAGTGAAACAAGAGGAAGAACGGTTAGCAGCCAGGACTTTAGGTTCAGAACAACATCCACGAACCCTTCAAGACCCAGCTTATGCACCTATAATATTTCCAGACAAGGAATTTGAGCCTCATGGTTGGGTAGAAATCTTGGCCACAATGGACATAGCAGTGAACGAAGAACAATGGACCCCTCATTGTGATGAGCACGGGTATGATATTTCCATTTTCATGATTGAACGTATTGAGGAAGACTTTATCCTAGAAGAATGCATGGAAGTGACCCAAGACCAAGATGAGAGTGATGACGAGGATCTAGAATCCATCATCATGGAACCCTTTTGTTCCACAGAAGAGGAATATCTTTACTTTGTAGAAGCCAAAAACCCTGAAGAAGAAAAGGAAAGTCAAATGGAACAACTTGAACTATCCATGATAGAAAACAAACAAAAGAAGAGAAAGAAATCACCTAAGACAGAAGAAGAAGAAGAACCACTCATGGAAGTACCGGAGAATTTCAAGAAGTATGAAATAGAAGATAGATGAATCATGGTACAAATGCCTAAAAGGAAAGCTGATGTTGGAGAAGTATATGATAATCGAGAGAAAACCAAAAAAATCATAGTCACCATAGAAGGAGAAGAAGTAAAATGTACATACATTGTGAATGATTTGATGAATGAAGAAGAAGAAGAATTAATTGCCCTATTGCGAGAATATAGAGATGTATTCGCTTGGAGTTACAAAGACTTGAAAGGAGTAGACCCGGATATATGCTCCCATGGAATCCCTATGACTCTAGAGGCAAAACCTACGAAACAGAAACCATACACGTACAATGATAACTATGCTGCAAAGTTTAAAGAAGAAATATATCGTTTGATAGAAGCACAATTCATTTACGAAATTGAACATACCGAATGGGTATCCCCCATTGTGGTTGTGCCCAAGAAGAATGGAAAATCGTGTGTGTGTATTAACCTTAAAAAAGTTAATGCCGCCACAATTAGAGACAATTATCCTCTTCCTATAATAGAACATTTATTGGAAAGAGTTGCGGGCAAGGAAGTTTACAGCTTTCTTGATGGTTTTTTAGGCTATAATCAAGTAGCCATTGCTCCAGAAGATCAACACAAGATGGCTTTTGCCACAAAATGGGGCATATTTGCATTTCATGTGATGCCTTTTGGGCTCACCAATGCACCCACTTTTCCAGTGACTCATGTGTCACACTTTTAAAGAATTCTTATGCAAGAATTTGGAAGTTTATGTTGATGACATATGTGCTCATTCGAATATGAGGCAGACACATATCCCAGAACTAAGGCAAGTATTTGACAAATGTCGAGAATATCAAGTTTGTCTGAACCCAAAAAAGTGCGTTTTCATGGTTAGACAAGGCAAAATTCTAGGACACATTGTGTCAAAGAACGGAATCTCTACGGATGAAGAAAATATGAAAGTAATTGCCGATCTACCTAGGCCAAATAACGTGAAAGAAGTACAGGCATTTATGGGTCATTGCGATTATTACAGACGATTCATACGCATGTATGCAATCATAGCCAAGCCTTTGTACTCTCTTTTGACCAAGTTTGAATGGACAAATGAGTGTGAAAACTCATTCAATGAACTTAAACGACGTCTGTGCTCAACACCTATATTGACAACCCCAAACTGGAGTAAGCCATTTCATGTACATGTGGATGCATCCAACTATGCCATAGGATGCGTGTTGGCACAACCCACGAATGAAGGTAATATAGATCTCCCCATAGCGTACGCGAGCGGAAAATTGAACGCAGTTGTTGCAGAGCTAAAGAGCGCACGAAGCAGAGAAAAAGACGGGCCCCAAAATTTTTTCGATTTGGACATCAAACTTTTGTATTATATTCATTCTTGTAATATATTTCCATTGTAAATGCACTAGAGGAGTCCTCTAGATGCATCCCCACGGAAGAGTAGAGATTACCCATGTACAATAGTAGGAAATTAGTCTCTTAGTGAATAAAGTGCCGGTCACTTGTGTGAAAGGACCAAACTTAGGGCTCAGCTCATGTATATAAGTCACTTTGTGACTCTTTGTAAAAGACTCTTGCCATTGTGAACAGAGAGCTCTTCAGAATTTTCGAGTTTGCCTCTTTCTTGCTGATTTTGATCTTCATTTCGCTCTTGTATGTGTGTGTTATGCTTGAAATGCATGTGTAGTGCTGTTGTCTACCCCTTCCCCTTGGTTTTGAGCTGCTGTAGTGCGTGTGTAAGCTAGGAGAAGCTGTGGCGCGGGTATTTGTAATTCCCGTCAGTCACTGTTTTTGCTATAACTTGAAGCAGAGTGGTCGGAATTGAGTGAAACCACGACCGTTGGATGCGTCTCGTCGAGAGCTTCGAAACGAGTACCCTATTGCCTATATTCGGAGTTCTGGGCTGAGAGAAAACATCAAAATACTAAAACTGTTGTAAGAGACTTGCGGCAAACACTTTCAGTATTTCAAAGAGTGTGAGAGGTAGTAGTCTTTTCTCATGCATGTTAGCTAAACCACTTCATTATCCATCACGTGTGCACAAGTCTTCATACACTTGGTAAGTCGTTCCTTAGGATTGACATTTAAATGTGTGTTAAAGATCCCACTATATGCACTTGTGTGGCAATTGAGGTATAGTCTCATTGGCACAAGTCCTTGAGTTATCTTAGCTCAAGTACACACGTTTTTGGCGCCGTTGCCGGGGAACACTCAACCAAGGTGCCTTCGTGATGGTTATAGATCGAGTGTGATCGAATCGTACTTGTAGAGGTGAAATTGTCCTTTGGCAAGTAGTCAGTCACTTCAGCACTTGTTACTTCACATCCCCGAGGTGTGTGTGATAAGTTTCAGGTTTAGGAGTAGTAAGAGGAGAGTAGGAGTGGTTAGAGAGTAGACCAAGCCATTAGGATAGAGTTTAGTTTTGTTCAGAAAAGTTTCCTTTTTGTAAGCAAGAAAAACCCAACTATAAAAGCAAAAAAATTCATTGTGCAAGTCACTTGTCTTTGAGCAAGTATCGTGGGAGAGCTATCGAGTATCGCGAGCTGCCGAGTATCGTGTCTGAGCTTGTGGAGTGTCTTTGAGCAAGAAAAAGGTGTTAGAGAGTGAGAAAGAGCATCAAAGGTGAGCCACTCAGTAGCTAAATCTTTTTGATCACTCAAATATTTCCATATCAGTGTAAAACGATCTGCGCCAGGTATCGTATGAGATCCACAGGGGGTAAAAGGTGTGTTTTGATTGATACAGAGAGTGAGGAGAGGAGAGAGGAGATAGGAGGTCAAGGGCATCAAATCAAAACTCAAAAAACATTTTCAAAACTTATGTAAGGGTCAAGTATCGTTTTACTCCCGCGGTCGAGTATCGCGATACTTAGCAAGTATCGTTTTGCTCCTGTGGTCGAGTATCGCGATATTTCCCATCGATCGTGTATCGTTTCATACCGATCGCGATACTTGGTCAGAGATCGTTTTCCCAGCGATCGTCTACCGTGTATCGTTGATTGTGTATCGTTTCGTGCCGATCGCGATACTTGAGAAGTATCGTTTGGTCAAAGATCGCGATACTTACCAAGTGTCGTG
The DNA here is from genome assembly GCA_020310875.1 of Ceratopteris richardii. Taxonomy (NCBI): domain Eukaryota; kingdom Viridiplantae; phylum Streptophyta; class Polypodiopsida; order Polypodiales; family Pteridaceae; genus Ceratopteris; species Ceratopteris richardii. The sequence goes on along the minus strand of CM035416.1, from coordinate 103,653,967 downwards.
TATCGTTTTCCTAGCGATCGTTTGCAAGAGATCAAGTATCGTCTGAGCCGAAGTATCGTGTATCGCTTGCTAGTCCAAGTATCGTGTATCGTTTCACCGAGATCGCGATACTTGCCAAAGATCGCATATCGTTTCCTTCAAGTATCGGCGATCGTTGGTCACGTATCGTTGGGTCAAGTATCGCTTATCGCTTCTCAGAGATCGCAATACTTACCAAATATCGTGTATCGTCGATCGTTCCCATTCAGAGATCGTGTATCGTGGATCTCAAGTATCGTGTATCGTTGGAGCCAAGTATCGTTCGTAAGAAGTATCGTGGCAGTCAAGTATCGAGAGAGGTTGTGTATCGCCGGTGACCAAATATCGTGTATCGTTTTCTTGCTAGTATCGGTATCGTTTCACTCAAGCGATCGGTATCGCTTGTGAGATATCGCGATATTTGTCAGGTATCGGGTATCGTCTGAACACAGAGATCGTGTATCGTGGAGTTTGGGAGGCAAGTATCGTGTTCTGAAAAAATTGTTTTTTAATCATTTTTTCCAGTTAAAGGCTTCTAGAAATTATTGACCTATAGTGAAGAGTACCAAAGGCCCCAGGGTAGCACAGACTGATCAGAGTTTAGAAGTGGATGAACCTGAGATCCGGAAGAACCCTAGGAAGCCGAAGAAGTGTAATTTCTTCCGTAGGAAGTGTAGCAGAGCCGAGTAACTGTTCACACTATTCTGAGACCTCCAGCGAGTCAGAGGAAGAGATTCCCATGGCTTCAGAGGATATGCAGAACACAGTACCCATGATTGGCATGATGTCAATCATTGAGGGAGAGTACAGAACCTCTTTGGAGTATGTGAACACTAACCACAACGAGGTCCCCATTTATCTGGATGGTCTAAATAGATCTGTGGCCAGATTAAAGAAAGCGTCAGAGGCTTACATAGTGCCTAGACCCGCAGTCAAATACGTAGGAGGACTTTACATGGACAAAAGGGATATACAATATGTTGTCACAGAACACCCAGAAAACATTAATGAAATTGGTGAAGAAAATAATGCTTCAAACATAAATGGAGGAGGGAATGAAGAGCAAGTAACTACACCTAGAGGGAGATCTACGATTGCGAGGATATGGAGAGGAGATCTGATTCCCCAAGATGACACCTTAATGGATGTATATTTGATCAATGGGATGGAACATCTCCTTAGAGCACATTCCTCAATTTGGGAAGCTGCTCCTAATCCAGTCACCATTTATGAGTTGCAAGATCCTGATTTTTCCACCATTATCACTTATCTGGATAAAAATCAGAGAAGATACTGGCCCATAACAGAAGCAGAAAGAGCGGAATTGAAATACCAGAACATCCCAGTGTTCCCACCCAGGGACCAAGCCACTACATCAAGAAACCCACTGTGAACTTCCCATAATACCAACAGTCAGGTCAAACACATCAAACACAACAAACACAACAGACCCAACAAACTCAAATCCCCTTCAGACCACCTGTACAGTTCGCAATACCTGTAAATAATCCTAACTACCGACCTCAGCCAGCTATTGACCCCAGACATGGAGTTCATACTCCAGTCAGACCGCCGGTAGTAAGAGGACCAGGCATACCTATAGGAAGACCTATTTTCCCAGTGATGCCTAGACAACCTGAGGCAGGAAGACGACTAAGGCCAATCCAAGTTGCCAAATGTATGAGAAATCATTATGATGGCTCTAGTGAACCTTACAACCATATAGCAGAATTTAAACAAGTAATCAGAGCCGAACAGGTAGAAGACTTTTTGATTCAATATGAGTCTTTTGGTCTTACCCTGTCAGACACAGCGTTAGCATGGTTTCAACCATTGGACCCTAGTACCTTTCAGAACATGGAGCAAGTATACCAAGAAATGATTGAGGAATTTACTAAATCAGGAATTAAAAACAATTCTTCATCATTAATCCATAGCTTCAAACAAGTCCCTACCGAGTCAGTGAGATTGGCTGCTAGAAGATTCAAGCAATATGTAGACAGATGCCCAGTGGAAGAGAGACCGACACAGAATAAAATGGTGTCATTATTTTTGGAAGGATTATTGAACGGATCCTTGAGATCATTGGTGATGTAAAAAGGATTCAGACCTTGCAAGAATGCATGAAGGAATGCATAGATTTAGAAGATAACCTAGCAGAGGATCTGAAAATACCTCAAGGAAGCTCGAAAAGCGAAGATTCGACCAGTAATACATCCATACCTAAAAACAACGTAGAGGAAATAGCTGAACTGTTAGCAAAAAAGTTGAATGTTCAAGGACAGAGGAACTACCCCAATAATCCAATGAGAGTACCCATGCTTAGGAGGTGTATGCAGTGCGGAGGTGATCATCCTTCTCATCTGTGTACTAGGGGAGTAGTTCCACCACCAGCCTATGGTTATAATAGACCCACTGTCCCAGGGCCTCTACAATATTGCAGTGTGGAACAAAAATACACAAATCATAGCACAAAAAATTGTCCCTACAATAGGCAAGCTAGACGAGCACAGCAATACATGAGACCGTACGGATACCCTCAGAATCATCAGGGAGGTGAAGCTTTTAGGTATCCTTCTTATCAGCCGCAGGCACCAGCACCACGACCATACGCATATCAGGGATACACACAACCATAGCCAATACTAGGACAACAACCGCCCCATCCTCAGAACGTTGTCCCAGTCAAGATTGCCCAACCTGAAGAAAACCTAGAGAGAGCTATAGTGCCAGCCACACCTTTGACTAGTAGTGAACAATACGACTCATTTTATGACCCTAGTCAAGGAACATACCCTAATTATGAAAGTTCAACGATGGAATATGGACAATTGTATGAACCATATGCCTATAGCGTAGAAGCCCCAGATAGTTCATACGGTTATGAGCAGGATTATGTGCCATTAATGTACACAGCTCCTAGAGCAACCATACCACCCCGACCCATGAATAGACCGCCTGTACCCAGAGGATCATGTTATAGGTGTGGAGGTGATCATTATATCAGAGAATGCACATTGCCAAACCCACCACCACCACAATGAGTCTGGGAAGGCTACTGTAATGATTGTGGTAAGGAACATCTTTTCAGAGACTGCCCAAAGAATCCCAACAAGGTTGCATCTAATGTACAAATCAACGTAATAGAAGTAATTGAATCATCAGGGAGTGATAAAGAGTACACAGTACCATTGAAAGCAATAACGAGAGCCAAAGCCAGAGAGACCCCTGATAAAACGGACGAGAACAATCAAAGTGACAAGGAGAGGGACGCACCCATCCCTCAAAGAGTTGAAGACTCCGAAGAACCAAAGAAAAGTATTGCAAGTAAAAGGTCCCAGAGATGGAAGCACCGAAGAGAGAGACTAAAAGAAAAGAAATTACGGCAGAAAAAGGAAAAGGAGGAAAACGAACAAAAACCAAAAGAAGAACCGAAGAAGGAGGAAGGGAACAAAAATGCAAAGTATCAGAAAGAGGAGGTAGGATCAGCTTTAGCAGACCCAATGCCTGAAGAATTAGCGATGTGGATTCAGGCATATAAGGCAAGAATAAGAGCAGGACCTACCCTAGAACAACACGAGAGAGAATATCCAAGAGGCGACTTAGAAAGAGAAAGGCTAGAAATCTGCAAGAAATTGATAGAAGTTGCACAACAAACCTTAGAAAAACCTGCATCGCCTTTACCCAATACCCGAATTTCTGAAGGAGAATTCCAAGAGTGTGTAAACACTCATGAAAAGCCTGAGGTAAATAGAACACAGAATGACGAACGTGGTGTTGAGAGAAGGGAAGGATCCATAGTCCCTGAAGTAGAAGGAGAATGGACTAAGGATCTATGGGCACGAGTCCAAGAGGACAAATGGAAGAAGGTGGAAGGAATCGAACCACCCTTTGAAGAATTAGAAGCAGAAAATGAAATAGAGGGTTTAATACCTGAACTAAATTCAGAAGAGATTTTTCCAATGGATGCAAGTGACAAAGGAGAGGAAGATGTAAAGGAATTGCCCAACTACACCGGGGAGTACGAGCACAATTCAGAATTGTACCGCATTCCCTCAATAAGGAAACGAGAGATGAACCCATCAGTCCAAACATCTGAGATCATACAACGCCTTAGAGAGGTAAAAATCCCATGTACCCTAACGTTTGAAGAACTGTTAAAGGTAAAACCACATTTAAAAGAGAAATTGATCAATCAATGGGAAGTCAAGGAGGAAAAGAAAGAGATAGTTGACGAAGTAAACACAGTGAGAATTCCAGTGGATAAAGTAGGAGACTTTAGTGAGGGAGATGAAGGAAATACCTGCCTTCCAATTACTTATAGGGGTTACACTACCAAAGCCATACTAGATTCAGGAGCCGGTGTTGGCATTGCTACCAAAGAAATTTGGGAGAAGTGGGGAAAACCAGCATTAAGGCCAACTCGCATGAAAATACAAATGGCAGATGGACATATGGAAAGACCCTTAGGATTGTTGGAACGAGTAGTCTTCACTACGTGTGGAGTGGAATTCGAACATACTTTAGCAATTTGTCACTTTGAAAGGCCAAGCAATTATGAAATGATCTTGGGAAGGCCTTTCATGAGACAGCTAAAGGTCGTACAAGATTGGGGAAAAGACGCAGTTTACCTACAACATGCAGGAACCACCACTAGGATAAACCTACATACGTACACGTATCAAGATGTGCCACCTCTACAATGGAATCAAATCCATAAAGAGGAAGACGATCAATCGATTCATAGTGCAGGTTCTAGTGATCAATCCTGGATGAACGAGGACACTCATCTGTGGATATGTCAAGCTGCAAGGAAGGAAGAGGAGAGAAGAAAAGGATGGCAGCAAAAACATGGAATAGTGAGGTCTGTACAAGATCCGGCCTATATGCCACAAGTATTTCCGGACGAAGAATTTGAACCTCACGGTTGGATGGAAATCTTAGCTACCCTCGATGTCTGTGTAAACGAAGAAGTAGTGACCATGAACGAATGTATCGATGAGGAGGGTTATGATGTTAGCCTGTATATGGTAGTCCTTCAGGAGGCTGAAGAAGGAGAAGTGATCGAGAAAGACTGGAAGGAGGACTACGAGAGCATTGAAATGGAGCCCGAACCCTTGGATCTAGGGAATAGTACCACCAACATAAATATCACTGCCAATGAGAAACACCAGGAACTTACACAGAAAGGGGAATTAGAAGTTGAAAGAGAATCAGGAGATGAAGAAAACAGACCCCAAGATCAATTCGAGGTACCAGCTCATTTTAAAAAATATGAAGTGGAGGAGAGGAAAATTGCTATTCAAATGCCGAAAAGAGAAGCACAACCTGGAATAGCATATGATAATAAGGAACAAACCAAGAAAATAGTTGTAACTATGGAAGGAGGAGAGGAACGATGTACCTTCATAGGACAGGATGTCTCATTCGAGGAAGAACAGGAGTTAATTCGTCTCATAAGAGAATATCGGGATGTCTTTGCTTGGACTTATAAGGACTTGAAAGGAGTAGACCCATCTATATGTGCGCATAGAATCCCCATGACATCCGAAGCCAAACCTTCTAAACAAAGACCATACACTTACAATGATGTGTATTCAGCCAAGATAAAAGAGGAAATAGACAAGTTACTAGATGCTGGATTCATCTATGAAATTGAGCACACGGAATGGGTGTCACCTCTGGTGGTTGTACCAAAAAAGAATGGAAAGTTAAGGGTGTGCATCAATTTGAAGAAAGTGAACGCCGCAACCATAAGGGATAGTTATCCCTTACCAATTACGGATCATCTCTTGGAAAGGGTAGCAGAGAAGGAAGTTTATAGTTTTTTGGATGGCTTTTCAGGGTATAATCAGGTAGCCATTGCTCCTGAGGACCAACATAAAATAGCTTTCGCAACTGAATGGGGAGTATACGCCTTTAGAGTCATGCCTTTTGGTTTAACGAATGCCCCAGCTACTTTCCAAAGATTGATGTGTCATGTGTTCAAGGAATTTCTGAGAAAAAGTATGGAGGTATACGTGGATGATCTTTGTACATATTCAGCTATACGATCAGAGCACATCCCTGAACTAGAAAAGATTTTTGCTAAATGTCGACAATATCGAGTATGCCTTAATCCTGAAAAATGTGTCTTCATGGTTAGACAAGGAAAAATCTTAGGACATATTGTCTCTAAGAACGGGATTTCAACAGATGAAGACAAAATTAAAGTAATCTTAAATTTACCAAGACCGAAGACTGCTAAAGAAGTTCAAGCATTTATGGGACATTGTGGATACTATCGAAGATTCATACATATGTACGCCATAATTACTAGACCTCTTTATGCATTATTGACTCTGTTTAAATGGACCAAAGAATGCGAAAAAGCTTTTAATGAGTTAAAGAATCGATTGAGTTCAGCTCCCATCCTTCGAGTCCCTAACTGGAATAAACCGTTTCACATTCATGTGGATGCTTCCAAGTTTGCCATTGGTTGCATCTTAGCTCAACCAACTGACACAGGAAAATTAGACCACCCTATAGCCTATGCTAGTAGACAGTTAAATCAAGCGGAACGCAATTATACTACCACGGAGAGAGAAGGCCTAGGGATGGTATACGCAGTCAAGAAATTCAGACATTACCTACTGGCAAACAAATTCAAATTCTTCATTGATCATCAAGCCCTACTGTACCTAGTCAACAAGCCTTGTAATACAGGACGACTAGTACGATGGTTTTTACTGCTAATGGAATTTGATTTTGAGGTAATCGTCAAGAAGGGAAACACCCACATAAGAGCAGACCACTTATCTCGAATGACCCATGGAGAACCACCCATAGGAGTACCGGATGATCTTCCAGACACTTATCTTTTTAACCTGGAAGTATGTCCTCAATGGGCAGAAAAATTGATCCCTATACTTACACATGGACCTAAAGATGGGATCACAAAAACCAAACGCAAGACCTCTGGAGGACTAAAAACCTTCACATCATTGCGGGAAGTTTGTACCACCAGGATTCAAGTGGATTATTGATGAGATGCGTGGAAGAAGAGGAACAAGAAATGTGGCTTCAGAAAGCACACATAAACCAGTGGAAAACTCATTTGAATGCAAATGGAACATGGCAAACACTAAAGAGATTTGGCATATACTGGCCAACCATGCAAAGGGATGCACATAACTATGTGTCAACCTGTCAGACCTGTCAAGAACGAATCCCAGATGAGTGCTCTACCTTATGCTATTCTACAATAGCACCAAGATGGAGCATGCCTCTGGTAAAGTTCTTGAAAACTCAAGAATACCCAGATGGAGCTACTTCAGCAAGGAAGCGTGCTCTTGAAGAACAGAGTAAGGATTATGCCATCATAGGAAAACAACTCTTTAAACGAGGGAAAGATAACCAATTAAGAATGTGCGTTCATGAAAATGAATATCTTTCTGTCTTAGAGATGGCTCATACAGGAGCTGCGGGAGGACACTTCTCCGCAGACAAAACAGCAAAAATGATCCTCTTTGCTGGAATGTGGTGGCCAACTCTACACCAAGATGCCATAACATATGTGCAACGGTGTGATACTTGTCAACGAACGAAATATCCTATTAGACGGGATGAGATGCCACTTAGACCCATGATGAGCGCCAGAGCTTTCACAAAATGGGGAATAGACTTCATAGGGCCTATTAGCCCACCAGCAAAAGGATCCCATGCTGAATACATAATTGTAGCCACAGATTACCTGACCAAATGGGTTGAAGCAAAAGCAACCAAGAAGAATGACGCCAGAACCACAGCCAAGTTTCTCTTCGAGAACGTCTTCACTAGATTTGGACTACCTATAGAGATTGTGAGTGATAGAGGTACGCATTTTGTTAATGAAGTGATAGAAGCCTTATTGAATGAATTCTTAGTAATTCATAAGAAATCAGCTCCTTATCACCCACAAGCAAATGAACAAGCAGAAAGTTCAAATAAAATCTTGTGTACGGTTCTCACCAAAATCGTTAACAACGGTAGATCAGATTGGGATAAGCAGTTACATCATGCGTTATGGGCATTTCGAGTAGCCTATAAAACCGCAATAGGCACTACTCCTTTTAACTTAGTGTACGGACAAAATGCTATTTTGCCAATTGATTTCTTGATTCCCACTCTGAGAGTAGCAACTACTTACGAGTGGACAGGACATGAATTATCAGCTCAATTGGACCAAATAGAAAAGCTTCATGAAACTAGGTTACAAGTAGTAGCAGGTATTTATGCTGCTAAACGAAGACAAAAAGCCTACTTTGACGCGCACATAAAGGACAAAAATTTGAAGGAAGGAGATTTAGTCCTGGTGTACACTTTGAAACAACATGCTAAGAAATTGCAAAAAAGAGGATATGGTCCATTAATCATTAATCGCATATCTACAAGTGGAGCCATTAGCTTAACAACCTTAGATGGAGACGTGTTACCAAACTACATCAGTGGGTGTAGAGTGAAAAAATACCTAGAACCATTAACTGAAGAAACAATGTCACGATTAATCAAAGGTAAGAATAGACGCATAGAAGAGGAAAGAATACGAGAGGAAGCAAGACAGGAAGCATTGGAAAGAATAAAGAAACGGAAAGCGTGGATGAGAGAGCGAGATGAAAGATATCGACTAGGAGAAGAACTCGTCCCCATGGCTAATTTTAGAGCCACTCAAAACCTAGGATCGCAGAGAACACAGCCATATTTAAATTTGGGAGCCGGAAAAACGGAGTACCACTTGGTGGATGCTCTTATTGACACAGGAGCAGCTGTAAGCTGCATTAAGCTTTCTTTGACCCAAAAACTCAAGGAGGAAGTACGCCCATCGATGGCCCAGTTGATAGGAATAAGTGGAACAATTACTAAATGCATAGGTGAGATCACCTTACCGTTGCATCTTGGCAACACCACTATGGAACAAAAGCTGTTAGTGTGCCATGACCAAGATTTACTTGAAGAGGTAGTGTTAGGTCAAGACTGGATTTACGAATACGAAGTGACCATTCAATTGGCGTTAGGATACATCTCAGCCAGGATAGGACATCGTGAAGTATTCAGTCTGCTAGATGAACGACCACTCAAATCTGTGAGCATGGAGCAAACAGTGCATTCTAATGAACAAAGTCCTGAATGTATGATCACTAGCACTATAGAAACACCTTCATCGAGTACTATATGTGCGGACACATTGAATTCTGCTTGCACGCCATGTTCTAGTCTAGCAAGTCTTGAGAGTATCAATCAAGCTGAAACCAACCTCACCGAAGCACCATGCATAAGAGAAACTAGTCCTTTGAGTAATTCAAAATCTATAACCATTAAAATATACCCTATTCCATACTCTACCCAAGCGTGGATAAAGAAAGATCAAGTAGAGCAGTATCTTCGACGACAGAAGCACAAACGACATCAGAACGAACAATCAAAGCAAAAACCAACTCATTCTGAACAACGAAGTCATCATTGAGATCCAAAGTATGCATGATAGGGCCACATTACAAGGCCAAGCATTCGGCACATCCTTCTTCTATTTCAGGATAGTCAAGCAAATTTTCCTCACGGGGAAATAGGAGAGCACTTGTACATATATTAAGAAAAATACTCCAAAAAAATTTAATAACCGCTTCGGCTATAGACTAACTTTTCTGTTTTCCTTTTCAGCAGAAAATATAAAAATACATAAAAATGTGAAAAATCCAGGTACTACCTTTCTCACACACGGGAAAGGGACGACACCATTCACTCGGAGCAACATCGAACTTATAACCAACATATAAAGGAGGATTTCGGATAATATGTGGCAACTAATTCATACTCTATATTGAGTGCAGATGGCATCTACTAATTCTGAAGCTACCCAAGTGGAAGAGGTCGAGCTTTTCCCACTCGAATCAATAACAAAAGCAAGAGGTCACTGGTTCCGGGATGATCAACCAGTGGCAGAACTTATCTTCATGGCAACTATCAAGATAATGGATACAGATCATTATTTTCCTATCATGTCCCAGGATTTCAAGACAATAAGCGGGCATAGAGGCATTTCTCAAACTGCCTATATATGTTCCAGACTTTCAGAGATGTGCACAGGTGATGAATACCATGCAACCTGCCGGAACAAAAATATCAGTACCAGAAGCACGCGTTTTGGATAAAGTCGGAGCTTGGAAGACAATCCAATTCACCCATGAGTTGATCAATAAAGCTTTTGGATGGAATCAAACAGGGATTACTAGTTTCAAAGACGAGTGCCATGATCCCAAGAAAAGATCATTCTTGGAAATAAACAGAATTGACATAGAAGATGCTGTACGATTGGTACATCAGCACTTTTGTTTCCCAAGCATGCACAGATACACAGCTCCACAGAAGATAGTAGTGCAATTACTATCACATGCCATGAGGCAAATTGGGAACAAAGTAAACCTAACAGGCTATGTTCAGGAAAGATTATTCGAAGCCCAGAAGAAGTGGGGACAAAAGAAATTTTTGAATGGCAGTTCTGCATTGACCTTGTTGATATACGAAGCTCTCGAGATGAAAAACTGCTTACGGGAGATGCCGAACTCAGAAGGGCTAGCAAAATACGCAAAATCAGCTACAGTCCCTAAGAAAAAGAAGGTTGCCATCAGCGGAGAAGAAGCCGAAACAAGTTCTCAGCCGAGAATGAGAGGCACAAAAAGACTAAGAGAAGTCAAGCAAGATGAAGAAGGAGGACCTATGACAAAAAGAGTCCATGAACTTCCAAAAGTGACTATTACAGGACAGAAACAAATCACGGAAGAAGAATTAACTAAAGCACTAGAAGAGACACATAAATACACGGGAGGACAAATAAACTTACCAGTGCAAGGTCATCATTACCAGCAGTCACAACAGGAATTAAAAACAAAAAGAAGACTCACTAAAGTTCACCGATACCGCGAAATCGGATTAGACAACTCCAGCTCATCAACTCAAGACAAAGAAGAAAAGGACGCATCATTGTTGGATGTGGATATTCGAAGCGAATCGAAAGATGATGGGCAATGGACCGAATTAAATGAAGTGGATTATGGTGAAGAACCAGAAGGCCTCAAGCCGATAGATCAAGAAATAAAAGTGAATCAGAAAACCACAAGCACAAAGACAGATGAGGAGATTTCGAAAAAGGAGAATGAAGATAATGATATAGAAATGGAAGAACCCTTCACACCAATCAGGGTTGTGGTAGAACCTTCCCCAATGGATGTCACATTTCAGGGGAGTGCCACTAAAAAGGATGCAGCAAAAGGAGATAATGAAGAACCCAGAATCCAATTGCAAGTGAGACAACCGCATAACGAAACACTCCAGGTGGAAGAAGGCAAAGATGTGCAAACGGGAGAGACTCCAGAAATAGCAAAGACATGGCTAAATGTAGACATAGCTCAGCTTAAGCCTGTTGTGCAAGATATGATTAGAACAGCTCTGGATACACAACAATTGATGCTTGACGCTAATGAAGATTACGACCAAGCCATGCGAGACAAGAAAGAACTTGAAAGAGCAGGTAAACATCTTTCCGAAGAATTATCCAAGGTGCAAGAACAAGCTCAGAAAAAAGAGAAGGAACTTCGAGAGGTCAAAACACAAAACAACATGCTAGAGATAGAGCAAACAAAACTGAAAGACCAAATCCAGGAATTAACAAAGAAATTGGAGATGAGTGAGACTGAGAAGACACGTCTTCAAGCACGCAGTAAAATCTTAGAGTCTCAGCTTAAAGTAAGTATGGAGGAAGCTGACAATATGCGACAAAGAAATAAAGCGTTAATGACAGCTCTCATTAGTGATCAACCACTGGCAATTACTGATGACCAACAAGGAAATATCAAGAAACTGGAAGAACAGATCACTAAATTAGAAGACCAGCTCAGATAGGAGCAAGATGTCATTACAGATTGGGAAAAGAGGTACATGGAGGACACAGCTGCCCTCAGAACGAAATGGAAAAAAGCAGAGAATAATTACCTGCGACAATGTAAAGAAGACACAGAACACATGAATATTGTGGCAGAGGAACTGATTAAACATTAGGCAACTATTGCTAAGGCCGAAGAAGAAAATAAGAAAAAAGATGAATTAATAAAACAGCTTCAGGAGCAACTAGAGCAGCGAGCACAACAGGGGACACCAGTAGTTCCACCAGAGACCACGGCTACTGTGGAGGAAGAGGTACGTCCTCTCTCTCCCCCCTCATATCATTCACCAATAAGGGCGGAAAAGGAGGTTCCCATTCAACCTAACATTCGAGACATTGCAGAACTAAGCCGGACAGACAGGGCACTACTAGTGTCCCAGCTTACTGCGGAATTTGAAGATCAAATCATCAAATTAATGAAAGAGGCTCAAATTGACAGCAAGCAACTCGAGCACATACTCAGGCCATTCAATGTACTGTACGGGCTATTGAAGGAACAAACTCGGCATTACATAATGCATACAACCAATAAAGAACCGGATCATAACCTCTACTTTCGGTATGACACGTTTAACTATACTCAAGCAGAGTTTGAGGCGGCAGATCCAATATGGAGAAGAAAGCTATTGGAAAAGAACCCTACACTACGGGTACAGTGGGAAGCATCCCCGTATGAGCTTCAAGTCAACCCATCATTTTGCCCACTACCACGTCGAAGAGCATGGATGATATTTTGGGAAGGCCAGCGACAAGGCAGCATTAATAACTAGTGGTTAAATTATCCACTGTTACCTAGTCCACCACATAACTACCTACCGACAGAAGAATACATGGTCAAAACAATGGAATTTTGGCTTGCAAGATATGCTACCGTTCCAGATTTAGCGATCAAAATGACAAATAAAATATTTAGCATGTTCCTGACGGTAATTAAAGTGTTCCAACATGCACAGTATACCTTTTTGAATTTCATCGGCATCACGCAAGGATCGGAGGCATTAATTTTTGACTTATCTACTATTCCCAGCCGGTTAACTATTATGGCATATTTCTCTCGTCTCATGTTTCTGCCATCGATATATATGCAGACTTTTGAAGAAGCATTCTTTACAGGCTTCTTTGAAATGGATTCAGAGATTTTTATTAAAATGACCTCCAATTTGAATGCACGACTGGTGGCCTACGAAACAAGTTTCTTTGCTGATCATAGACAAGCGCCAGAGGACGGAGTAAAATCGCAGCAATGGAAGGAGTTTATGCTTTGTCACCCAAATCTGCTAAATCACAGAGAACAACAACCCATCCAAACCTACACTCGTCGCCACAAAAAGCCTGTCAGGGACGACAGAGTCCAAGAGGGGGGCAGTGTTGAGGGAGAATCAAGTAAGAAGAAGAAAAGAAGAAGACAACGAAAGAAGCATCTTCACTAAGAAGCAACATTTGAAGATATATCTCTGCAAGAAGCCCCGCAGGGGTGCATTACCCATCTCTGCACAGAGCCCCGCAGGGGCCCGCATCAGGCGAAAAGAGAAAACAGCCAGGTCATGCACGGTGGAAAGAAGTAAACAGCCTCAAAGCAATACAACAGGGTCAGATGTGTGCAACCAGGACAAATCAGAGGACCAAAAGTTATAAAGGGGTAGAGGCTGAAAAGTTTAAGAGGGTGACTAAGAACAGCACATTCCTAGTCACTGGTGGCGTGCGTGGCAACCCAAGTCAACAGGCAAAACAAGTGCAACAGGCTCTCGAGTAGCAGAGCTTGAATCAAGAAGGCCATCGAATCTGCATGTCTGTTTAACTACAGACAACACTGACCACTGGATGCGTGCGGGAAGCAAAGTCTGTCAAGGGACGATAGAGACGAAGAGGGGGAAAGTGTTGCAGAGCTAAAGAGCGCACGAAGCAGAGAAAAAGACGGGCCCCAAAATTTTTTCGATTTGGACATCAAACTTTTGTATTATATTCATTCTTGTAATATATTTCCATTGTAAATGCACTAGAGGAGTCCTCTAGATGCATCCCCACGGAAGAGTAGAGATTACCCATGTACAATAGTAGGAAATTAGTCTCTTAGTGAATAAAGTGCCGGTCACTTGTGTGAAAGGACCAAACTTAGGACTCAGCTCATGTATATAAGTCACTTTGTGACTCTTTGTAAAAGACTCTTGCCATTGTGAACAGAGAGCTCTTCAGAATTTTCGAGTTTGCCTCTTTCTTGCTGATTTTGATCTTCATTTCGCTCTTGTATGTGTGTGTTATGCTTGAAATGCATGTGTAGGACTGTTGTCTACCCCTTCCCCTTGGTTTTGAGCTGTTGTAGTGCGTGCGTAAGCTATGAGAAGCTGTGGCGCGGGTATTTGTAATTCCCGTCAGTCACTGTTTTTGCCATAACTTGTAGCAGAGTAGTCGGAATTGAGTGAAACCACCACCGTTGGATGCGTCTCGTCGAGAGCTTCGAAATGAGTACCCTATTGCCTATATTCGGAGTTCTGGGCTGGGAGAAAACCTCAAAATACCAAAACTGCTGTAAGAGACTTGCGGCAAACACTTTCAGTATTTTAAAGAGTGTGAGAGGTAGTAGTCTTTTCTCATGCATGCTAGCTAAACCACTTCATTATCCATCACGTGTGCACAAGTCTTCAAGCTCTGCTACTCGAGAGCCTGTTGCACTTGATTTGCCTGTTGACTTGGGTTGCCACGCACGCCACCAGTGACTAGGAATGTGCTGTTCTTAGTCACCCTCTTAAACTTTTCAGCCTCTACCCCTTTATAACTTTTGGTCCTCTGATTTGTCCTGGTTGCACACATCTGACCCTGTTGTATTGCTTTGAGGCTGTTTACTTCTTTCCACCGTGCATGACCTGGCTGTTTTCTCTTTTCGCCTGATGCGGGCCCCTGCGGGGCTCTGTGCAGAGATGGGTAATGCGCCCCTGCGGGGCTTCTTGCAGAGATATATCTTCAAATGTTGCTTCTTAGTGAAGCTGCTTCTTTCGTTGTCTTCTTCTTTTCTTCTTCTTACTTGATTCTCCCTCAACAGCAGTGGAAAGAAATTACACCACTACGGAACAAGAAGGATTAGGAATGATCTATGCAGTCAAGAAATTCAAGCATTACTTGTTGGCAAATAAGTTCAAGTTCTTTACATATCATCAAGCATTATTGTACTTAGTGAATAAGCCTTGTAATACAGGAGGACTAATACGATGGTTTCCATAACTCATGGAGTATGACTTTGAAGTTGTAGTCAGGAAAGGAAAAACCCATCTTAGAGTGGACCACCTCTCAAGATTAACCACAGGAGAAGCTCCTCAAGGAATAGTGGATGAATTACCTGATGCATATTTGTTTAACCTTGAGATAGTACCAGAATGGGCTAAGCCTATTGTCCTTATTCTCACATATGGACCCAAGAATCCTAGGATAAGGATCAAAGAAAGAGAGATTACCAAGTCTTAGAGATATCAAATAATAGCAAGAAGTATATATAAACAAGATAATCAAAAGATTATTGCTTGTGTAGATGAATTAGAACATGCAAATTGGTTGCAATTAGCACATGTAGGTGCATCAAAGCAACATCATTCGAAACATTGTACCTTGCAGACTCTGCATAGATTAGGAGTATATTGGCCTTCGATGAAAGTAGATGTCTACAAGTTGTGTAAAGAATGCCTTGTTTATTGTGAAAGACCACCAGTAGAATAGGCTACATTATATCATGTGTCTCTCACACTAGAATGGAGTGAACCTTTAGTGATATACTTGAGGACAAAAACATTCCCTCAAGGAATGACCTTAGCACGACAACGTAGTCTAGAGCAGGAAGCTCAAGATTACTCACTTATTGGTGACAATTTATACAAATGAGGAGGGAACAGATACTTAAGACAGTGTGTTCATGAGAACGATTATTCGAGCATACTAGAGACTGCACACCAAGGTGTTGCAGGAGGTCATTTAGGCCCCGATAGGATCATCAAAGCCATCCTCTTTGCAGGATTATGGTGGCCCACTCTTCACATGGATGCACATACCTATGTTAAGAGATGTGATGTGTGCCAAAGAACTCAGTTTCCTACTCGCAGAGATGAAATGCCATTGAAACCCATGATGGGAGGACATGCATTTTCTAAGTGGGGTATAGACTTTGTAGGACCCATTAACCCCCCTACAAGGTACACATGCTGAATACATTATTGTTGCGATATATTATCTTACCAAATGGGTAGAGGGCAAGGCCACAAAAAAGAATGATGCACACATGACTGCAAAATTCTTATTTGAAAATGTCTTTACAAGATATGGATTGTCTATAGAGTTAGTGAGCGATCAAGGAACTCACTTTCTAAATCAGGTCATTGAATATTTGTTAAAGGATTTTATGGTGATTCACAAGAAATCTGCACCATGTCATCCTCAGGCCAATGGTCAAGCAGAAAGCACTAACAAGATCCTTTGTAACGTACTGACGAAACTTGTGAACACAGCATGATAAAGTTGTTTGTCCCAATCAGAGCGTTTATTATTTACCAGTTTTGTCAATACGTTACAGAGGATCTTATTGGTGCTCTCGGCTTGTCCATTAGCTTGTGGGTGATAGGGGGCAGACTTCTTATGTATCACCAAGAATTCTTGGAGAAGATTTTCAATGACTTCATTCAAGAAGTTGGTGCCTCTATCGCTCACCAACTCTATTGGTAGTCCATATCTCGTGAACACATTCTCGAATAAGAACTTAGCCGTAGTCTGAGCATCATTCTTTGTTGTGGCTTTCACTTCTACCCACTTGGTAAGGTAATCTGTGGCTACAATAATATACTCTGCATGGGAGTTTCTAGCTGGGGGGTTAATAGGACCTACAAATTCTATACCCCATTTCGAGAATGCACGTCCTCCCATCATTGGCCTCAAAGGCATGTCATCTTTTCTAACTCGATATTGTGCACGTTGGCATGTGTCACATTTCTTCACATAGGTATGAGCATCCATATGAAGAGTGGGCCACCAAAGTCCTGAGAATAGAATGGTCTTGATTACTCGCTCAGGGCCGAAGTGTCCACCTGCAACACCGATGTGTGCAGTTTCTAAGACTTTCAAATAGTCTGATTCATGAATGCACAATCTTAAGTAACCATCTTTGCCTCTTCGGTATAAGTTGTCTCCTACTAAGGCATAGCCTTGAGCTTCTTGCTCCATGTTTCGTCTTCTTGCTAGACTAGCCTCTTTGGGTAATCTTCCCGATCTCATAAACTCTACCAATGGAGCACTCCAATCTGGAATTAATGATACTTGATAAAGGGTCGCATGCTCCACTGGTGGTCTCTCTCTGCACATTGGACAATTCTTGATCCACTCATGTATTTCTTTGTCCATGCTAGGCCAATACACTCCTAAACATTTCAGATTTTGTAATGTGCGTTGTTTAGAATAATGATTTCCTAGCAATCCTTCATGAGCTTGTTGCAACCAACTACTATGTTCATCGTCTTCATCACAACAAGCTAATACACCCTCAATATCTTGTTTGTACATGTTTCCTGCCAATATGTGATATTTTTGTGATTTTACAATTTCTTCTTGTGATGTTTTCACATTCTTATTTGCGGGGCCAAAGGTTAGGACTGGTACCAACTTATTTGCCCATTTAGGAACAACTTCTAAATTGAATAGATAAGCATCGGGTAATTCGTCAGACACTCCTTGCGGTGACTCACCTGAAGTGATGCGAGAAAGGTGATCTGCCCGAAGGTGGGTTCTACCTTTCCTGACAACAACTTCAAAGTCATATTCCATTAGTAAGAGGAACCATCTTACTAAGCGCCCAGTATTGCAGGGTTTATTGACCAAATATAACAAAGCTTGATGATCAGTGAAAAACTTGAACTTGTTGGCCAATAAATAGTGTCTAAATTTCTTCACAGCATATACCACGCCTAAGCCCTCTCGCTCAGTTGTGGTATAGTTTCGTTCCGCTGCGGTTAGCTGTCTGCTAGCATATGCTATGGGTAAATCTAAATTTCCTTCACCGGTGGGTTGTGCTAGCACACATCCTATGGCATGATTGGATGCATCCACATGGACATGGAATGGTTTATTCCAATCAGGAGTGGTCAGTATTGGTGTTGTGCACAAACGTTTCTTCAGTTCATTGAAAGAATTCTCGCATTCATCGTTCCACTCAAAATTAGACAACAAGGCATAAAGGGGTCTAGCTATGATCGCGTACATGTGGATAAACCTACGGTAATATCCACAATGGCCCATAAAGGCTTGTACCTCTTTAACATTCCTTGGCCATGGCAGCTCTGCTGTGGCTCGTACCTTATCTTCATCTGTTGAGATTCCATTCTTAGAAACAATATGACCTAAGATTTTACCTTGTCGCACCATGAACACACACTTTTCTGGGTTCAGACACACTCGATATTCTCTACACTTGTTGAAGATTTGTCTGAGCTCAGGGATGTGGAATCTTCTTTCTTGGGAATGAGCACATAAATCATCCACATACACTTCTAAGCTCTTTCGCAAGAACTCTTTGAAGACATGACACATGAGCCTCTGGAACGTTGCACGTGCATTGGTGAGCCCAAATGGCATCACACAAAATGCAAAGATTCCCCACTCTGTGGCAAAAGCCGTTTTGTGTTGATCTTCTGGGGCAATGGCTACTTGATTGTAACCTGAAAATCCATCAAGGAAGCTATAAACTTCCTTGCCTGCAACACGCTCCAATAGGTGTTCCGTGATTGGAAGTGGATAACTATCTCTGATCGTAGCGGCATTAACTTTTTTAAAGTTAATACATACTCGCAACTTCCCATTCTTCTTGGGCACCACTACAATGGGGGACACTCATTCAATATGCTCAATCTCATAGATGAATCCAACTTCAATCAGCCTATCAATTTCTTCTTTTATCTTGGCTGCATAAGTGTCATTATATGTGTAGGGCTTCTGTTTGGTGGGCTTGGCATCAGCAGTCATGGGGATAGTATGAGAGCAAATTCTTGGATCTACCCCTTTCAAGTCTCTATAGTGCCATGCAAACACATCCCTATATTCCCTTAATAGAGCTACAAGCTCCATTTCTTCTCTTGCACTTAGGTCATCTCCTATATATGTGCATCTCTCTTCATTCTCTTTGATGGTCACTACAATCTTCTTGGTCTTTTCTTTATTATCATATGATTCTCCTATGATGGCCGCTCTCTTAGGCATTCGTACCAAAATTTTGCGGTCGTCAACTTCATATTTCTTGAAGTTTTCTGGTACTTCAAACAATGATTCCTCCTCTTCTGGTTTCACTGCTTTTCTTTTCTTTTTCTTTTGACTGCTCTCACTTCCATCCTTTGAATCTACCGTTTTAATACTTGTGAGAGGTTCTTCTTCTTTCTGGGTGAACACTCCTCTATCTTCTAGATAGTGCTGCTCTGAGTTAAAGCAACTATCCATCACAATGGACTCTATATCATCATCATTCTCTTCTTCTTCTATGACATCACTAGGGTCACATTCTTCTAGCAAGGGCTGACACATGAACACTGAAATATCATAACCCTCCTCATCACAATGAGGTGTCCATTGTTCTTCATTGACAGCAATGTCCATGGTGGCTAAGATTTTTGGCCAGCCATGAGGCTCAAATTCCTCATCTGGAAAGATCATCGGTGTATAAGTTGGGTCTTTAATTGGTCTATCTCCTGGTGAAGTTCCTTCTTCTCGCGCCTTCAAGCGTTTTTCCTCTTCTTGTGCGACCTTGCACATCCACAAATGAGTATCTTCATGCAGCCATGATGGATCAGGTGAACTTTCAGAATGCACAGAGATTGAATCTTCTTTTGCTTTGTGGATAGGATTCCACTGTAGGGGTGGTACATCTCTGAAGGAGTAATCCTTCAAATTGACCTTGGTCGTGACCCCTAAGTGCTGCAAGTACAAGGAGTTGGTTCCCCAATCGTGTACTATTTGCATTTGTCGTAGGAAGGTTCTTCCTAGGATCATCTCATAGACGTTATTTTTCTCAAAGTCACATATAGCAAATGTATGTTCAAACTCCACACCACAAGTGGTTAGAGTTATCCCTTCGAGCAATTCTAGAGGTCTTTCAAAATGACCGTCGGCCTTTTTCATTCTAGTTGGTCTTAATGTGGGTTTGCCCCATTGCTTCCACAAAGAGGTGGTCGCAATGGCAACACCAACACCTGAATCTATGATTGCTATGGTTGTGTAACCTTGGTAGGTGATTGGAAGATAAGTATTACCTTCTTCACCCTCACACATGTCCCCTATTTTGTCTAGAGGTATCTCTGGTACCCTTTGCTTAGAGCCTGTTTTTGGCATGTTGGAATCAAGTTCTGGAACCTGATCCTTCACATGATGCCATAGCTCAGGTTTTGCTTTGAGCAACTCTTCTACAGTGAGATGACAGTGAACCTTAGTGTTCTTCACGACATCCGTGTTCCTTGGAACCACTGAGTCTTCATTTCTTACTAGTATTGTGGGAGCTCTAATCTGGAGAGATTCAGATTCCCATGGGCCTGGAAATTGAGGCAGTTCTTCTAAGGTATTAGATTCAAAATCTAACCTTTCGTCTTCTTGTTGTTCTGCTTCATCTCCGTAAATAGATGGAATGTCTTGGGGAAATTGATCATGAAGATCATCAATCTCAGGAATAAGAGGGGAATTACCCTTCTCCTTGGCCCATTTATCTTCTTGTATTTCCCGCAAGAACTCTTGAGAGTACTGTTGAATTGAAGGAGGTATTCTAGCATCCGTGGAATTATGAACATAAGCTCCCATTGGTGGTAAGCTTCTTCTCTTAATAATTGGTTGAGCTTGTGGCGGTAAAGAAACTTGTGGTTTGTTTACCAATTGCTCTAATCTTTCTAGTAAGCCCTGAAAATGCAAATCCGGTTTGACAGAGTTTGTCTTATTGAACTTTTGACTAGTCTCCAGTATAGCTTGAGCTTGTTCTACCATTTTCATGCACATTTTCATCTAAATCTGCTCTAGGGTAACTCTTGTCTAGGTTTGCAACTGTTGGCCCTTCTTGAAGTCGATCCTGGTAGGCCTTGAACATCATGTCCAAGCCTTCTGGGTTGGATCTGCAAGAACAGACCCTGGTTGCGGCTTATTTACAATGGGTGGTGGGGTGGGATGAGGTGGAGTGGATGGAGTTTCGGCATGCAAGGGGTTTTGAGATGCAATGTCTTCTATCTTTGTTTTGGCATCTTTCAAGCTTTCTTCTAGTTCTGATAACTTTTTATTCCACTTGCAATTGAACTTCTCTCTAGTGTCCTTCCATGTTCTTGTTTTTCGCTTGCTAGGCTCTCTTGATTCACTAGATTCCGATTGCTCTACTCGTTTATCCTGTTTTAAGGCTTGTGCTCTAGTGACAACTTGTATAGGAGCCACATTACTACTACTTGAACTTGAATCCGTCACTAAGCCTACCACATTGATGGGTGTAATCTTGGGTGCACTAGAGGGGTTTCTTGGACAATCTCTAGGGAGATGGTCTTTGCCACAATCAGGACAAAAAGCTTGTATTGTGATAGCCTTTCCTTGACTCGGGGATGGTGGATGGGGACAATCACGAAGGAAATGGTCACCCTGACATCTGAAACATGGTCCTCTAGGGGCTTGTGGTCTTACTTGTCTCAATTGGGGCCTAGGTTTAGCATTTGTGTACATGACATTGGAGTATTCAGGCTCCCAATTTTGTTCCATAGGTGGTGCCTCATATTGATACGGATAAATCTCACTATGTTCAGGTGACTCTGTGTAATAAGCATGTGGACTACCTTCATGGGAGTAGTCTGAACTATGAGCATGAGAGTCATTCTCTGAGATTAGTGGGATCACTGGCACCAATGCTCTATTAAGGTTCTCTTCTGCCACTGCATACTTAACTGGAATTGCATTGGCAGGAGCTGGTGGTTGGTTTCCCAAGACTTGTTGTGGCCTATATGGTGCCTGATATTGCTGTTGTGGTCTATAATATGGCTGTTGGTATTGGTTCTGATACCTACCTTGTGTGTAAGGTTGCTGATAATTCTGTCTAACAGTCTGCCTATTGTAGGGACAATCTTGAGCCGTATGGTTTGTGTACTTCCTTTCAATAGTGCAGTATGGGGTATTCCTTTATCTCATGTTCTGGTTGTGCATTGGGCATACATTAGCCATGTGGTCGACTCTGCAAGTATAACACCGATTCAATGGGGTGACTCTCGGTGTTTGTCTATTTTGGACTCCCAGCTTCTTGGCAACTTGCTCAGCTATCTCCTCTATTTCCGTGGAGATTTTTGAAGTATGACTAGTAGAACTATCAGAATCCTTATAGAGTTTGGATAGTCCTAACTCCTCACCCAAGTTGTCTTCTATGTCAATGCAGGTCCGTACACACTCTTCTATGCTTCTAGGCTCTTTCAAATACACATATGATCTTAACGTTGTGCTCAGTAAGCCATCTAAGAACAAAGCCACTTGTTTGGCTGGTGTGGGTAACTCTGGAGTAGGGCATCTTTCTAGTTACTGTCTGAACCTTCTACCTACTAGTCGCACTGTTTCTTGGGGTGTCTGCTTGAAACTGTGGATCAAAGATGATGTGTTATGCCTGATACCACTCTTGGAAAATTCTACAATGAATTCGTCTAGCAGTTGACCTATATCGTGATAGTTGCGACTACTCAGTGGTTGAAACCAAGCTAAGGCAGTGCCCTTAAGAGTCAAACCAAATGCCTCGTACTGGGTGAACAAATCCTCAACCTGTTCAGCTCTTAACACTTGTTTGAACTCGGCCACATGATCATAAGGATCTCCTGACCCGTCAAAATAATTCTTCATTGCCTTGATCATTTGAGTGAGTCTAAGGGTTCTTGGGTGCTCTCGGGGTCTAGGCAATGGAAAATCCTGTTCATCTCTTTGTTGCCTATGTGCTTGATGTCTCTCTCTTTCAGGTCTTTCATTTTCAAATCCTGACCTATTCCTGCCCACGGTGTGTGCAAAACTTACCTCAGGTCTCTCTCTAGTTCTTTCTCTCTGGGCTTCATGAGCATGGGATGATCCTACTCCTTGGAGGCCATGGGAAACATTGGATCTTGGTGGAGGGAAAATCAATTCACTCTTCCAAGTATATGCATGTCTATCATGTTTTGTTACCAAGAAAATTTTCTCTGACGTGTTATCTAGGTAGGCAACTTTGCCTGGTATCTCTGGGTCCTTGAACTCGTAGATGATGACTATGCCCAATTGTCTAGGTTGATATGGCTTGAATCTCCAAAAGGCTTCCTCTGTTTCTCTATTCAAGAATAGTTCTATGCTTTTGTTATCTTGAGGAATCCAATCTAGAGTGATCGCTCTGGTCAAAACTGACTTGCCCCTAGGAGTCTGGGGTCCTTGTCCTACATTTCCTTGTTCTAGGTCTCCTATCTCATTCTCAGGAATGATATTTCCAAACTCATCAGTCCTATCTGGTAGGTTGGTGACCACATACATGGTTCCTTCCTTATCAATGTATGAACCCTCTTCGAACTTGACCACCGGGTGTTCAAGTCCAAAGGGTTGATCTGGATTTTTGAGTTGGACCACTGATCACCTCAGACCATCCTCATAGATGCGAGCACCTAATCGGTTGGTCCGAATATATTCCAACTGTGTCTTATAGGGACCTTCTGGTGTTTGTAAATAATCAGTTCCTGAGCCACCTACAGGTTTCCCCATGCTAAAAGACATTTCTGAATCACTTGTGTCTGAACTTAGTCCGTAAGGATGACCACTTAGTTGTTGTGCCCAAGACTTAGCTGTATGGTTGACACTAGACTGAGAAGATCTAATGCTTTGTCTATCCTTGCCTAGGTGTCTACCAGATCTCAAGTTCATAAGCTTTGGCTAAGAGTCCAAAATTTCCCCTTGGTATGGTTCAAAAATCCTTAGGAGTCCCCTTGGGTTCCAGGTCCCACTTGAAGGTCAACTTCAAATTATCCTATCTGAAAATCAACACGTTATTCTTATAAAAAAAATAGTTGACGCCGTGTAGGATTCAAAACGAGCTTTCCAACGAGCTATAGAGCTCAAAAAATGGACTTTGGATGAAAAAGTTATGTCAAATCAGGCTCCTGGGGGTCAAAACAGGCAAACATGACCTTTTGGAAAAAATCGCGATTTTGTGAAATTAGGGAATCGTGATTGTGTGAAATCAGAGAATCGCGATGCTGTGAAGTCGAAGAATCGCGATTTTGAGCACAGAATCGTGTTTTTTAAAATCGCGATTTTGAGCACAGAATCGTGTTTTTGAAAATCGCGATTTTGAGCACAGAATCGTGTTTTTGAAAATCACGATTTTGAGCACAAAATCGTGTTTTAGAGAATCGCGATTTTGTCTCAGAGAATCGTGTTTTCACAGAATTGTGTTCTAGATAATCGCGATTTTGTCTCAGAGAATCGTGATTCACAAAATCGTGGTTCTCAGAATCGTGTTTTTTTTTTTTTACATGAAAATCACGATTTTGTCTCAGAGAATCGTGTTTTTCACAAAATCGTGGTTCTCAAAATCGTGTTTTTTGACATGAAAATCGCGATTTTGTCTCAGAGAATCGTGTTTTCACAAAATTGTGTTTTTCACAAAATCGTGGTTCTCAGAATCGTGTTTTTTGACGTGAAAATCGTGTTTTTTGACGTGAAAATCGCGATTTTGTCTCAGAGAATCGTGTTTCCACAAAATCGTGTTTTAGAGAATCGTGTTCTCACAGAATCGTGTTTTTGGCTGAAAATCGTGATTTGTGAGAATCGCGATTTTGAGCACAACCACAGAATCGCGATTCTGAGAATGACCATAGAATCGTGATTCTTTCAGCAAGCTTTTAGGCGGGAAACAGAAAATTGTGATTTTCAAAAAAATTTGAATTTTCACAAAATCGCGATTTTCATCACAGAATCGCGTTTTTTGGCGGGAACTTCGAATTTTTGAGCGTCGAGCAATGGCGAGCTCCGTATGAGCAGAAGATCATGAAAAACACAGGCGCTTGTTCTCCCTTGCACTTCCTAACTCCTTCCACACAATAATGCATGAAAGATGGTATGAAAATGATGAAAATGCACTAAAAAACAAGAAATTTCTATGAAGAAGAAGAAGGAAGAAGATGGAGATGGTGATGATGATGAAGATGAAGAAGAAAAATCAGAAAATGAACAAAAATGACAGTTTTTTTACCTTCCAACGTCGCAAATCTACGATCTTACCATCACAACGCTCGTCCTCGAAGCTCTCTCCCCGGCAACGGCGCCAAAATTTGGTGTAGCTCAAGCGTAAGCACCACCTCCTTTACTTGTCAATCCGCGGAGACGTGAGGACCGGTATGAAGACAACGAGCAAGTGAAAGCATAAGTGAGTGAGTGAAAGCACACAAACATGCACACACATACACACACACGCGCACAAGATAAGATCAAAGAGAGGAATAATGGAAAGCTTCGATTGCAAAAGAGTTCTCTTACAAAAGCTCTATTCTCTAACCAGCTAACCTCAAAAATGAGCTCTCTAGCTCTTTTTATAGTTTTTTGACTAGTTTTAGCCCTGTCCAGACCTAGTGTCCGGCCTAGTTAAAAATTAGGTTCCAAGGCTTATTTGAGGGCTCAAACAGAGTCTAAAAATTATGAAAATTGGTAGGATGATAGTTCTAATACTCCTCAAGCTCAAGGACTCCTTGGCTTGAACAAAATGGAGTTACAAAAATAGAAAATGGTATTTACAATGGTTTTTAGTGATGAAAATCACTATTTTTGTAGGGAATTCTTGTGAAAATTTGACATACACTTCTTGGAGCTCCCTACTTGCTCCTTCTTCTTGTGTGCGTCCACCTTTCTGATGTGCTTCCATGCTTGTGCTTGACTTTGAGTTCCAACACCCTTGCATCGATACCCACACGCACAGCATCTTCAGTCACTACACGATTACTATTATCACCCACCATCGACATTGCATTTTGTAAGATGTTCGCATGTATGACACAAGTGAGAGATGAATTTGCATCTCTAGGCACCAATTACTAGACGCTGCAATAGACCATGAAGGACTTACAGTCGTAGCTAAATTCTTTATCAATCGAGAATGCCTCCCTTAACACACGCTACCAAGAGCTACGCCAGGCCTACCATACACTTGAATTAGAGAGTGAACAAAAGACAAAAGAGGCCATCACTGATATTGACAATTTGTTAAGGACTCAAACCATTTGCCATGCGATGCTCACTAGAAACATGGGACTACTAAGACGCCACCTAGCAGTAGCAAAAGAAGAGAATCAACACTTACAGGAACAGAATAGAGAAAACCTCGAAGGTGCTTTAGATCAACTGGATGAACCCTTGAGTCCAAGTCGTTTTAAAGCTGTTCCCTCCGAATCTATGAAGATATTATTAGAAGACCATGTCAGATTACTAGAAGATTATGACCGCATGAACGAGGCATACCAGAAGCTCAAAGAAGACCACAAAGTGCTCCAATTGAGAGCACCTGTACAGCAAGTACCACCAGTGCCTACGGCCACATCTCCTGAGATCATTGAGGAACTCAACGCTTTACAAGCCCAGATATTGACTCTTCAAACATTGATAGCAGCATATGAAGCACCCCCTAGGCCAGATTCCCCCTCGGAACTACCAGCGGATGAAGAAACAGTAACTATCCCGGTGGAGGACACTTTTGAACAAGAATATGAACCCCAACCCATCCAAGGCAGACACGTCACGACAGAAGGCCAGAACTTGGCAAGACCCACTCCGCAAGGGTGGAAGCACAATTACACGCAATGGCTATGATCGAAGAGCGTATTTTACAATCCCCTTATTTTGCTCACTTGGCCCCTTGCACGTATATATCTGGGCATGAGCTACAATATAAGCCATATTTTATGTTAATGGCAGAATATTAGCTGGCCATCGAAAAGGAAACAGGCAAGAAACCCTCTCATGCAACTCAATTTGAGCCTGATGATTTGCCACCAGATGTGAAGAGTGGAGAAATATTTCCACCAACTTGGCACTAGGATTTACTATAGGAACGATGAGCACATGGGTCAAGGCACCACTCCATTTGAAGTATAACCCATGTTGGGGACCGGTCCCAAGATGTCCCTCTTGGAAGACCTTTGCAATCAAAGTACAAAACAACAAGCAGTGCCAGGACTGGCTCAATTACCCATATTTCACTCCACCCCGTGGACCGCCCATGGTAGGCTATATGATGGCAATGATTCGCCACTGGCTCCCTCGCTTACGATGAATGGATGATGTAGCAGTGCATATGACTGTCAAAATATTTAACATGATGCAGATAGTATTCAAAGTCTTCCGTCACGTCAAGGCACCACACGTGAACACCTTGGGATTCGAACATGGCAATCGATTTAGCATATGATATGAGTACAACACCATCGCTCCGGGTGTGTTATGCTTGCCACTGTGGCATCAAATATTTCCCGGCATGCTATAAAATGACCTGTGAAGAGATGTTTACTACCGGTTTTTGGGAGTATCATTCAGAGGTGTTCATCAACAGGCCCACCCATTTACTCCAGCTATTTGCTTGTGAACAACTAGTGTACTCCACGCACTATAGACTCCCGCCACCAGAGGAACCTCAACCCATCGATTGGGAAAAACTCAAAGTAGAACTTGCAAGAGGTATCCGCATTTCAGAACACACCCTCGCTTAGGACCTACTACAGAATTATATCCGACAGACCCCACAATAAGGTTCTCTCGAGGACGACAGAAGCGAGAGGGAGGGGGGTGTTGGCAGTAGCCAAAGACACAAACAATGCAAAAGTATGTGAAGGGGGACCACAATGAAGTAGTGGGGAGCTAGACGGATTATTTTCAAACAAATGTGTTTTATGAATGCTTTTCAAAAACTCTCAACAGTGATTTTCATCACTTTTGTACCATATGTAACATAGAACAACCACTTTTGTAATTCATAGCTCCATTTTGTGCAAGCTGAGGAGTCCTCGAGCTTGAGGAGCTTAGGTAGAATGAGCCTACCAATTTTGGTTATTTTTACACTTCGTTTACCCCTTCAAATAGTACCTAGAACCTATTTTTTAACTATGTCGGTCACTAGATGTGAAACCGGTCAAAACTAGTGTAGAATCTATAAAAAGAGGTAGAGAGCTCATTTTTGAGGTTAGCTTGTATGAGTATAGAGAGCTTAGAGCTATTGTGAGCTTGTAATTGAGATCTTGAGTAATAGAGTCTATTTTCCTACCTTCCATTGT
This sequence comes from Ceratopteris richardii, assembly GCA_020310875.1. Classification (NCBI taxonomy): domain Eukaryota; kingdom Viridiplantae; phylum Streptophyta; class Polypodiopsida; order Polypodiales; family Pteridaceae; genus Ceratopteris; species Ceratopteris richardii. The sequence continues at coordinate 103,625,719 of CM035416.1, read as the reverse complement.
GTCTTGATTGTCTCATACATGTGTGTGTGCATATCTATGCTTCTCACCTTCACTCTCACTACATTTCACATTCACGATCTTCATATCACTTCTATCTCTTCCACAGATTGACATTAAGGAGGTGGAGCTTCTTAACGTGGTACTTACCATTGTGCTAGAGCAACAATGTGTCATATATTTAAAGAGTTCTTGCATAAAAACTTGGAAGTCTATGTTGATGATCTATGTGCTCATTTCAACATTAGACAGACACATATACCTGAGCTAAGACAAATCTTCGACAAACGTAGAGAATGTCAAGTCTACCTCAACCCAAAAAAGTGTTTTTTAAGCTTAGGCAAGGCAAGATTCTAGGATATATAGCATCAAGGAATGGAATATCCACAGACAAGGATAAAGTTAGAGCTATTGTAGAGCTACCTAGGCCAAAGAATATCAAGGAAGTACAAGATTTCATTGGGAATTACAGTTATTATTGACATTTCATTCATATCTATGAAATCATTGCAAAGCCTTTGTACAACCTTTGGCTAACTTTGAGTGGATAGAACAATGTGAAAACTCCTTTAATGAGCTTAAGCCATGATTGTGTTTAGCACCAATCTTGACTAAACCACATTGGAACAAACCATTCCATGTTCACGTGGATGCATCCAATTATGCAATTGGGTATGTGCTAGCACAACCTACCGGTGAAGATAATATGGATCTTCCAATAGCTTATGCAAGTAGGCAATTGAATGTGACTGAACACAATTATACCACTACCAAAAGAGAAGGATCAGGAATAGTGTATGTGGTTAAGAAGTTTAGAAATTATTTGCTTGCAGATAAGTTTATTTTTTTAGAGACCATCAAGCATTACTCTATCTAGTGAACAAACCTTGCAATACTGGTAGGTTAGTAAGATGGCTCCTTTTACTGATGGAATATGAATTTGAAATTGTGGTTAAGAAACACAGAGCTAAGCTTAGGGAGGATCACATTTCTAGACTCACCTCAAGAGAGTCCCCTCAAGGAGTAGCAGATGAACTTCTTGATGCTTACTTGTTCAACCTAGAAGTAGTGCCAGAATGGGCTAAAACTATTCTGCCTATTCTAACCTTTGGACCCAAGCATCCCATACTAAAATCCAAAAATAAAGAAGTAGTGAGGTCTCAAAAATATCACATACTGGCACGCAGTGTGTATAAGCACAGATGAAGATGAACATGTGAAATGGTTGCAATTAGCACATGTAGGTGCACTACAATAACACCACTCTAGACATCAAACACTACAAATGCTATATGATGTGTAAGGAATGCTCAATCTATGTTGCTACACCAGTGGAACATGCCACTTTGTATCAAGTGTCTTTAGTGCCAGATTGGAGTGAACCTTTAGTAGCCTTTTTGAGGAAAAAAACAATCCATCAAAAGATGACATTGGCCAAACGAAAGAGCTTAGAAAGTACGAGACTACACACTCATTAGAGATCATTTATACAAGCACAGAAGAGACAAATACCTAAGAATGTGTATCCATGAGAGTGAATATCTTAAGATCTTAGAAACTTCTTACCAAGGTGTGACAGGAGGACATTTTGGACTAGACCATGTGATCACGGAAATTCTATTTGCATGCCTTTGGTGGCCAACCCTTCACATGGATGCAGATGCCTATGTGGAGTGGTTTGACATTTGTTAGAAAACTCAGTACCCGATATAGAAGGATGAGATGCCACTAAAGCCCATGATGGGAGTATGTGCATTCTCTAAGTGGAGAATAGTCTTTCTAGGTCCTATTAATTCCTGCAGTTAAGAGTTCCCATGATGAATACAATATGTTTCCACATACTATCTCACCAATTGGGTAGAGGTGAAAGCCACCAAGAAGAACGATGCACAAAACACAACCAAGTTCTTGTTTGAGAGTGTATTTACAAGATATGGTTTGCCAATAGAATTGGTTAGTGATCGTGGCACTCACTTCTTGAATGAGCTCATCGAATACTTGTTACAAGAATTCATGGTTATTCACAAGAAGTCAGCTCCATATCACCCAGAAGCCAATGGCCAATCCAAAAGCATGAACAAAGATACTTTGCATTGTTCTACTAAATTGGTGAATAATAACCACTCTGATTGGGACAAACAACTACATCATGCTGTTTGGGCATATTGATTCACCTAAAAAATGGTGCTTCAAGACACACACTTTCAGATGGTATTTTGCAAGAATTTAGTATTACCATTAGAATTCCTAATACCCACATTGAAAGTAGCACAATAGCATCAATGGAAAAGTCACGAGATTTCCTCTAGGATTTTTGACTTAGAATGACTTGGAGAAATGTGATTGAGAGTTGCTGCACGGATCTATGTAGCTAAGAAGAGACAAAAAACCTACTTTGATGCACACATTGTCGTTGAGATTTTCTCTCCTCTCTCACTCATGAAGGCATATGGGAAACACATTCGGTGAACGTAGCCAAAATTCACCGAGAAGTTCAAGATGCATCAAGGATGTCAAAGGGAGTTTGAAGTATTTGGATGGTGATGCATCACAGTGCGCTCTCCTTCTCAAGAGCTCCAGGATGATATCCTTGGAGTAGAAAATTGAGCTCCTAGGGCCGCACACAGTACTCCACATAGAGGCTGCAGAATATGTAGAAAAACACAGTAACAGGGAGCACAACATAGATTTCTTAGGTGTTACAAATGCAGTCCAACTTACAATCTATGACTGACTAGGCCACTATATGTTTTATATGACTGACTAGGCCACTAAAAAGAAGTGTCCGACGGCCATTTGACCTTTCACATGGACACTAATGCTAACAATCTCCCTCTAAAGGCCAATATAGCCAAAAAAACTATGGGAGAAAAATAACGAATGATAAAGAATAACTGAGTGTAATTATGCAAACTATACCTCCCACCTGATGGGCATGTGACACAACATACAAGTGATGTGTAAGATCATGAATCAAGTAACCCCCATCAAGTGACAACAGTGTTGAAAGCTATCCTGTGGTAGAGATTTGTTCATGAAATCCTTTTCCTCATTCGATTTGGGGTAATCATCCTTGCTCAATTTCACATATGTGGGTAAAGGTGTACTCAATGCCTTTCCACCCTGCATATTGAACCTGTGAAGTACTTTGCATATGTACTCACTTTGAGACAAGTATATGCATCTTTTACTCCTATCACGAGTAATGCGCATGCCAAGAATATGTTTGGCATCCCCCTCATCCTTCATATCAAATGTCTAACTCAACTTATTTTTGAGAATTGACAAGTCATAAGAGGACTTCCTAGCAATCAACATGTCATCGCATAAAGTATCAAGCATATCAAGCTGCCATCTAAGCATCTCGTTGTGTAGAGACAATGATCCTCATTGCTTTGAGAATAGCCTTGAGACTTCATAAAAGCATCAAACTTTTGGTACCATTGTCTAGGGGAATTTCTAAGTCCACACAAGCTCTTCTTGAGCTTACAGATTAGACTTTCTTTGCCAGGAACTACGTAACCCTTTGGTTGTTTCATATAGATCTCATATGTAAGATCTCCATGCAAGAAAGCAGTTTTCACATCCATTTGGACTAGCTCTAAGTCCTCCATTGCAATGAATCCAAACAACATGCACGGGGTAGTCATCTTGACCACCGGAGAGAAGATTTCCTTGAAATCAACACCATGTTGTTGCTTAAAACCCTCTACAACAAGTCTTGCTTTATACTTTGGAGAAGCACTATCTGATGTGAATTTAAACTTATATACCCATTTACATGGTAAAGATTTCCTGCCCTTGGAGAAAGGTACTAAATCGTTAGTACCATTCTTGTGAATAGAATCCAACTCACTCTTCATGACATGCTCCCACTTGACATGATCCTCTGACTGCATAGCCTCTTTCTAGCAAGAAGGCTCACTAGCATCTGTTAGCATAAAAAAATCTAAACATAGAGCATATCCATCAGGTGGATGTGAGACATGTGCACATCGTATCAATGGTTGCTGAACAGGAACATGTGCAGACTGATGTGATTGGAAATTCTCTTAAATGTCCATATGTGCAGCAGTTTTATGCATGCTAACTAGAGGACTAGTATGCTCAAACACCACTCTTCTCACTTCAACCTCCTTAATGGGTTGTTTATATATCTTAGAATCATTGAAAATGACATCACTACTTCTAATCATTGACCGTGTTTTAGGATCCCATAAGTGATACCCAAATTGTCCTTCTCGACCATATCCAAGAAAAATGCATTTCTTTGACTTATGGTCCAACTTTTGTCTAAGATTCTTGGGTATATGAACATATGCTTCACACCCAAAAACTCGAAGATGATCATAATATGGTGGCTTCCATGTCCATAACTCTTGTGCCACTTTCAGACCTTTGGTAGTACTAGGTGAAAGGTTAATCACATGAACTACAGTCAATATTGCTTCTGCCCAGAAGCCTTGTGAGAGGTTTGCATGATGCAACATAGAAACTAATCTATCTTGAATAGTTCTATTCATCCTTTCAGCTACACCATTTTGTACTAGGGTATAAGGAGCTATAAACTCTCTAGGAATCCCTCTAGACTAACAAAAAAGGTTGAATTCATGTGAGGTATACTCACCCCCATTATCTGAATGTAAAGACTTAAGCTTAGTTCCTTTTTTAGTCTCAACTCGTGTAAGCCATTTTTTGAAAGTAGGAAATACCTCATCCTTCAATTTGATAGGATATATCCAAACGTTTCTAGTAGCATCATCTATGAAAGTGACAAGTAAAGAGAACCACTTAAGGACCTAGTGGGCATAGGACCACACACATATGTATGAACGAGATCTAAAGGCAGAATTGAAGAGTCAATGTGCATTCTATGCACATTTTGGGTTTGCTTTCCATATTGACAATGCTCACAAAATGAAAAATTAGAGAAAGATAACATAGTTAAGTAGCCAAAATGATAAAGATTTTCCATTCCACTACGAGATATATGGCCCAAACGACCATGCCAAATAGAAGCCATAGGTTGTTCAACAACAGCTAATAAGTTATCTTTCTGTGATACAAATAAAGGATAAAGTGAGCTAACTTTTCTTCCTTTTGCAATAACCATATTGGCCTTTGATATATGAAAGGACTGAGCATAGAAGACTGTTGAAGAATCACTCACAAATTTGGCATCTAGACAAAAAAAAGGGGAAGGAGAAAAGATAAAGAGAAGCAGAATTAAAGAAGCACGACCAAACTGTACAACGTGCAGAATCAGAAAACCGAATCAAGAATTGTAAATATGAGAACAGGACGTGTAACAGAGTAGAGAACAGGGGAGTGCGCATAATGCACATAAAGAAGGATCGTGGAGCATACCGAAAGAGAAAGTCGTGGAAGAGCGTGGAAGAATGAAGACTATATATATATCAATCAAGAATCGAGCAAAATAGAGAGATGTAATATAGCAGATGCGCAGAGACGCAGAGATACAGATATACAGATAGAGAGAGAGATAGAAGACGCCAGAGATCATGTATGTAGTATAGAAGACGCCATAGATCACGTATGTAAAGATGAATAACAAAAACCTGAAATGTTAGGTATTCATTTGAGAGAGATGGTAATAACATAAAAGCGGTACTACCGAAGACGTTGACCACCCCAACAAGTGGTATCAGAGCCGGTTAATCACCACAACAAGTGATATCAGAGTCGTAAAATCTAACAAGAGGTGTCAGAGTAAAGAAAGAAAACAAGATCATGGCAGAACATGTCTCTATTGACAAGCTGGACAGAGATAATTATCCCGCATGGGTAATGCGCATGGAAGCCTTACTTATGAGTAAGGACTTAATGATGTATGTGACCGGAGAAGAAAAGAAGCCAACCTTTGAAGTCAACAAACAACCAAAGGAAGAAGAATTGGAAGCCTTGAAGCTGTGGCAGAAGAAAGATGCAACGATAAGAGCATACATTTATAGTAATGTTACAGATTATCTACTACCGCATATGAGAGGCCTGGAAACAGCGGAGGACATATGGAGTGCATTGGAGGACCATTTCCAAAATACTACGAAAGCGAGGAAGGCTAGCTTATGGTCCGAATTCACAACGTTCAAAAAGAAGTCGAATCAAAGCATTACTGACTATGTTACTAAAATGCTATGGTAGAGGTGGAACAAGAAGTTGGGGACAAAATCAATCCTACAACACCACCTACAACAACTACGCAAATGACACTCAGAATGAAAGTCATACGTCATTGATGATGAGCTCTATCAGCACATCAGATAACGAAGACCTGAAGGTATTTTACATTGACTCCGGATGTTCTAATCATTTGTCAGGAAATATAGAATTGATGTCAGAACTAGAAAAAGGTAGTTCGTGTCACATTGTTCAAACAGGTGACAATACAAGACATAGTGTTCATTCAATTGGAAAAGTGAAGTATAAGAGTGGAGCAGATTTGCTAACCAATGTTTTGTATGTTCCGACAATACCAAAAAATTTGATCAGCGTAGGACAGATAGTTGAGAAAGGTTTTCAGGTCAGATTTCAAAATAAAGGAGTATTTGTAGAAGATCCTGAGAACGGATACAATCAGATCGTCTCTGGTAAGAAAGAAGGCAGACTCTTTACTTTAAGAGTACAAGGGAACATTGGCCAAGCGTTGCTCACACATGGCGAAAAGGTGATTACAGAACTTGATCTCTAGCATAAGAGATTAGTTCATTTCAATGAAAAAGGAATTAAAGCTATGATAGCAAATCAGTGAGTACAGAATCAACATATGATTCACAAATGCGAAGCATGTCAGATGGGAAAAGCCCACAGATTACCTTTCCAGAAGAAAGGATTCAAACATGATGGAGTACTTGAACTCATACATATAGATGTATGGGGTCCAACCAAAGAAGGATCGATCAGCGGTTCAAGGTACTATGTTTTATTCATTGATGATGCTACAAGATGGATAACGTTATATGTCTTAAAAGAAAAATCAGAAGTATTTGAAGCCTTCAAGCATTTTCATGCATACGCTGAAAGACTCACAGGACGAAAGCTTAAGAGACTGAGGTCTGATGGAGGGGGAGAATACTTCTCCCGAGAGTTCAATGATTATCTTTGGAATGCAGGTATCAAAAGGGAAATAACTTGCAGGTATACACCGCAACAAAATAGAGTAGCAAAAAGAAGGAACCGAACTCTAGTTGAGTTTGCATGAGCCATGTTAAACGAGAAGGATTGTCCAAATTATCTTTGGGTTGAAGTCGTAAACACAGCGACATACTTGGTAAACAGATTACCATGTACAGCTTTAGATGGAATGACCCCTTATGAAGCTTGGTGGGGAAAGAAGCCAACACTTGATCACTGCAAAGTGTTTGGATCAGTCGCTTATGCTTATATACCGTCTCAACTCAGACATAAGCTTGAACCGAAAGCAGAAAAATATGTGTTCGTCGGATACGATGAAAGACAGATGGGTTACAGGCTATGGAGCCCTCTAACTAAGCAGTTTATTGTTTCAAGAGATGTTACGTTTGATGAACAGAAAAGCTGGTATACAGATCAAGGTCAAACAACTGAAGAATTTGAAGAAGAAGTAAGAAGAAAAGAAAAAGGAAAATCAATTGTGCGGGTGAATAGAGATGAAGATCATATGCAGGCGAGTACGTCTAGGACCGGATCAGGTATGAGAAATGAAGATGAAGAAGTGTATTCAGACACTTATGAAGAATGTGAACCAAGAAGGTCAAGTAGGATTAGAAGACAACCGGAAAGGTACTCGTATGATACTTCGTATATAACTCAGAAAGACTATGCATATATGGTCAAAGATGATGAAGAACCTCAGAGCTATGCTGAAGCTAAAGGGAAGAAGCAATGGGAAGAAGCAATGGAAGAAGAGTTCACTGCATGAAAGTGAAGAATCCTTCACAAGAAAGGTAAAAGCTGAGGAGATCAACAACAAACGGCATCAGAGAAGCATTCCAAAGTCATTCTCAAGGGTAAAGGTTTACAAAAGGTAAAATCCTTTAACGTTATACTCACCGGCAGTAACAGAAACAAGAAGATTATGGCAGATCACATTTCTATTGACAAATTGGACAGAGATAACTATCCCGCATGGGTAATGCGAATGGAAGCCTTACTTATGAGTAAGGACTTAATGATATATGTGACAGGAGAAGAAAAGAAGCCTACTTTTGGAGATGATAGTCAACCAAAGAAAGAAGAGTTAGAAGCCTTGAAGTTATGGCAGAAGAAAGATGCAATGGCAAGAGCGTATATCTACAATACCATTACAGATCATCTACTACCACACATTAGAGGTCTAGAGAAAGCGGAAGACATATGGAGTGCGTTGAAAGATCACTTCCAAAATACTACTAAAGCTAGGAAGGCTAGCTTATGGTCAGAGTTTACAACGTTCAAGAAAAAACAAAGTCAAAGCATTAGTGATTATGTCACTAAGATGAAGGACTTGGTAGACAATCTTGGATCTATTGACGAAGATATCGAAGACCACAGGTTAATAGCACAATTGCTTGTAGGATTGAGAGGAGATGAAAGGTGGAAACCTTTCGTACTCTCAACTGAACTTTCATTAAATCATTTTGTACCAGATTTAAATCAACTGCTTGGATTAATGCTAACATTTGAGCAAGATTTGAAGACAGATGGAGATAAAGGACATAGTTTTGCTATGTACGCAAAGAGTAAGAAGAAAGGTGATAAAAGTAAAGAAAAAGATGAAGAGGAGATGACTACTCAAGCAAATTAAGCAAGATGAAGAGGTAATGCCAGAAGTAAAAGCAGAGGTAATACAAAAGGAAGAGGTAATCAGAATAACAACAAGAAGACTTGTTGGATCTGTGGATTAAGTAATCATTTGGCTCATAATTGCTGGCATAATTCTCAAGGATCAAGTCAGAATCAGAATAACAATAGCAGAGGTAGAAGCGGAAGATTTCAAAGAGGAAGGCAAAGCCAAAGAGGCGGATATGGTAGAGGTGGAGCAAGAAGTTGGGGACAAAATCAGTCTCACAAACACTACCTACTACAACTATGCAAATGATACGCAGAATGACGATCATACGACGTTGATGATGAATTCGATAAGCATGTCAGAGAATGAAGATCTCAAGGTATTCTTTATTGACTCTGGTTTTTCAAATCATTTGTCAGGAAATATAGAATTGTTATCAGAACTGGAAGGAGGTATTTCAAATCATACAGCACAAACAGGTGATAATACAAAACATAATGTAAGGTCAATTGGAAAAGTAAAGTGCAAGAATGGAGCTGACCTACTAACAAATGTTTTGTATGTTCCAACAATCCCAAAGAATCTGATGAGTGTGGGACAGATTGTAGAAAAAGGTTTTCAAGTCAGGTTTACAAATGAAGGAGTATTTGTTGACGATCCAAAAAATGGATACAATCAAATTGTTCATGGTAAAAAGGAAGGTAGAATTTTTACTCTTAAAGTACAAGGGAATGTTGGTCAAGCCCTGATCACACATGGTGATAAAGCATTCACAGAACTAGACCTCTGGCATAAGAGGTTAGGACACTTTAATGAAAAGGGAATTAAAATGATGGTGGAAAAACAATCCGTAAAGGTATTACCGAATATGAAGAATCAACATATGATTCACAAATGTGAAGCCTGTCAGATGGGAAAAGCACACAGGCTACCATTTCAGAAGAAGGGTTACAAACACGATGGTTTGCTAGAACTCATACATACAGATGTATGGGGACCAACAAAAGAAGGATCTATCAGTGGCTCAAGGTATTATGTTCTTTTTATTGATGACGCAACAAGATGGATAACTCTTTATGTGTTGAAAGAGAAGTCAAAAGTGTTTGGAGCTTTCAAGCATTTTCATGCATATGCTGAAAGAATTACAGGACAAAAACTCAAGGGAGAAATAACTTGCAGGTATACACCGCAACAAAATGGAGTAGCAGAAAGGAGAAACCGAACTCTAGTTGAGTTTGTAAGAGCAATGTTAAAGGAGAAGAGTTCTCCAAACTATCTTTGGGCTGAAGCTGTAAATACAGACACATATCTTGTAAACAGATTACCATGTACAGCTTTAAATGGGATGACCCCTTATGAAGCTTGGTGGGGTAAGAAGCCAACACTTGATCACTGCAAAGTGTTTGGATCAGTGGCTTATGCTTATGTACCATCACAACTTAGACATAAGGTTGAACCAAAAGCTGAAAAATATGTGTTCATCGGATATGATGAAAAGCAGATGGGTTACAGGTTATGGAGTCCTTTAACAAAATAGTTTATTGTTTCCAGAGATGTAACATTTGATGAAGGAAAGAGCTCGAATGCAGATAAAGAGTATAATGATGAAACAATTGAAGAAGAGATAAGAAGAAATGAAAAAGGTAAATCACATATGCAGGTGAATGGAGATGAAGATCATATGCAGGCAAGTACATCCAGGATCGGATCAACTATGAGAAATGAAGATGGACCGAGATTTGATGAAGAAGTGTATTCAGATACACATGAAGAGTATTAACCAAGAAGGTCAAATAGAGTAAGAAAACAACCAACAAGGTATTCCTATGATACTTCTTATTTGACTCAGAAAAACTATGCATACTTAGTAAAGGAAGATGAAGAACCTCAGGATTACAATGAAGCAAAAGGTAAGGAAAAATGGGAAGAAGCAATGAAGGAGGAGTTCAATGCGCTGGAAGAGAACAAGACTTGGGAACTTGTTCCAAACTCGAATGGTAAGAAAGTGATCGAAAATAAATGGGTTTACAAACTTAAGAAGCTTGTAGATGGAAGAATAGCTAGATACAAAGCTAGACTGGTAGTAAAAGGTTATGCTCAAACGCATGGCATAGACTATGATGAGACATTTAGTCCGGTGGCAAAGATGTCAACCATAAGGACAGTGATTGCTATAGCAGCATCAAAAGGATGGAAGCTAAGTCAATTGGATATAAAGAATGCATTTCTAAATGGATATATATCAGATGAAGTTTACATGGAACAACTTGAAGGGTTTGTAAGTTCCAGTTACCCAAATCATGTTTGCAGATTAAGAAGAGCACTCTATGGATTGAAGCAAGCTCCAAGAGCTTGGAATTATAGACTTGTTAAGTATCTCAATGACCTTGGATACCAAAGTTCAAAAGGAGATGCAAGTCTACTCATTAAGAGAACAGATGAAGGTATGATCTACATTTGTATTTATGTAGATGACATTATAATCATAGGTACCTCAGATGAAGGAATCAAGGAGACCTTTTCATGAAGGCTCTTCCTAGGGAGAAGTTTGAACTTCTCTATAAAGCTTTGGGCTTACTTTCTTTTGTGGATTGATTCCACATAGCTTGGCACTTACTTATAAATCAGTGTGAGCTCCTTGTTCACCGCATCACTCCCAAGGGGGATTTGTTGATATATTTAGGTAGTGATGTGTGTGAACACACTAGGACCACCGGGGCACTTTTTCCCTCTTTAGGAGGTTTTTTTCCTCGGCTTGTATATATGCCTATTTCCCTAATAGGTCATTTATCTTTGTACATTCTTGTGGTAATACATTCAGTATTGTGTATTGTACTCCAAGCGTCTTCTTCTTCTTCCTTGTGTTGTTCACGTGCTTTCGTAGACCTTGAACTCCAACAATATTATGGATTGTAGTAGAGAGAGAAAGGCAAAACTTACTCTCATAAAGAATCTTATTAGAGGGAAAGTTCCACCAGATTCCTTAGGGGCTATCATGCATGAGTATGCAAACATGCCTGATGAGGAGCTAGACTTCACTATACAGATGCTTGCCTAGCGGCCAGAGGAAGGCTCCTTTGTGGCTCCATATGCAAGAAGAGACTTATCTGCCCATACGTATGTTTCTTTTCATAAATTAATATTTTTAATGATATTATAAAACATATTTTTATTCATTTTTATATATTTATTTTCAATACACCTATACCACCTCTAGCTCATGAGAACACAACAGAGGGGCCTGGACATGCATAGGTAGCCTAGGACTGGAGTGCGATATAGAACCTGAGGGGAGTATAGTGTACATGAGGCATGGGTTGGAGTTTAAAAGAAGAATGAGAGCTTTATGTGACACCTGTCTATGTTTTGTTCACTTGAAATGAAAGTAAGCACAACTTTTACGTATAAACTGAGATAAATATTTAATATTTTACTTGTATGAATTTTTTTCTTTTCGCATTGAGTTTGATGAGAGAGACAAAAAATATGTTCTTATTTCATTGGAGACAAAATTTGGCACTGGATGGTCCCAAACATGGTGCCTGAAAGAGATGCGAATACTTATGGCACATCCTCATGATAATGCACGATATGCATTGTTTTTATTTGTTATATTTAGGGTTTAGGGTTTCTCTATCTCTCTCTTTCTCTCTCTCTCTCTCTCTATATATATATATATATATATATATGCATATATATAGATATCTCTCTCTCTCTCTCTTTATATATATATATATATATATATATATATATATATATATATATATATATATATATATATATATATATAGGGTGTGAGAAAAGGCTTGAATGATGTGTGTGTGACTCTCCTTCCATCCATATATAACCTCTTGTATTCTAAAAATACAATTGATCTTGAATAGTCTAGCGCCACCAAGTGTACATCATGCAACACGTATTCCCATTACTACTGAATACCTTAGGGTATCTCCTGAGGTTGGGACCTTGGCTAGTTGGCCCTTGTCCCTCACACACATAGAATGATCCCTATGGACCAATGTCATGATCCCTATAGATCAATGTCTGACACTCTCTCCCCCTTCTAAAGATCATTTTCTTCAATTATCAATGAGGGAAAGTACTTGTGAACTAGAGATTTTGATTCCCAAGTACAATCAGTAAGTGATAATCCTCTCCAAGCTATTAGATACTCCTGGATGACATGATTCCTCAATCGCTTGTCTCTCCGATCTAGTATCTTGTTTGGAGAATGATCTGTACTATCACTTTCTTGCAAAGAAACAATACCCTCTATTAGATTATCCTCCCTAGATATATACTTTTGAAGTTTATTGACATGGAACACTAGAGGGACTTTGTAATCTAGAGGAAACTCTAATCAGTACGCAACTTCACTTAGTTTTTTAACTATCTTCCAAGATCCACAAAACCTTGGTGAAAGCTTACTACACTTTCCTGTAGAGAGTGAAGTAGATCTAGTTGGTACATAAAGAAAGACTCTATCTCCCTCTTGAAAGGATCTAGGAGATCTCTTCGTGTCAGCATACTCTTTTGTCCTATCAGTGGCTTGCTGCATCTTAGCTTTAGCTATTTCTAAATTTGCTTGGAGGTTCGCTAAGAACTCCGAAGCACTAGGACATTTCTTTGGCATGCTTATGGTATGACATAGTTCATCTCAGAAGGAGACATTCCTATCACCTTGTGAGGCCTATTGTTATAAACAAACTCAACTAGTGGTAAGTAACTATCCCAATTGTTCTGTCTCTCAGTCACATATGCCCTCAACATGTCCTAGAGTATCTTGTTGACCCTCTCGATCTGACCATCTATCTAAGGATGATCACCACTACTCATCTTTGATGATACTTTCAGTTTGTCAAATACAAACTTCCAGAAGTGTCCTATGAATCTGACATCCCTATTTGAATTTATGGATGTCGATAACCCATGCAATCTAAAGACATATTGGATAAAACACTCCGGTACCTATGGAGCTTCTATCATCTCCTGTATGGGTATGAAATGAGCCATCTTGCTCAATCTCTTGACCACAACTAGGATAGTATCCCGCTTCCTTTGGGTCCATGGTAATCTCACCATGAACTCCATGGATACACTATCCTAGTTATGATCTGGAATCTATAAAGGATGCAATAGACCTAGTGTCATTACCCTTTTTGCTTTGTTGACCTGACACATAAAGCATTGTTGAAAATAAGTGTGGACATCTCTAGCTAATCCAGGCCACCAAAATGTTCTTCTAAAAAGTTGTATTGTCTATGTCTTGCACAAGACACATCATGGTTATCATGCATGACTTTTCTTCTCAAATCCCAAGAATCTGGTATGCAAACCTTTCCTCTCCGTTTGACTATTCCATTATTGTGTGAGAAATTGGAATACAGAATGGATGTGTTCGCTCTGCTAGGGGAAGAAATAGTTGGAACTATCCCATCTCCTATAATAGAGTCATCACTTATGGCTCTAATAATCTATAACAAATGTGGATCTTCCACTTGTGCTTCCTTTATCTCTCAAAGCAATGATGTTTCTAAAACTGTAAAGCTCATTTGATACATTATCTGTGATAATGCACCAGCAACTATATTCTCTTTGCCTCTTCTATACAAGATTTCCATGTGAAACTCCTACATGAGCTTAGCCCAATGAGCCTTTCTGCCTCAAAGATCTGGCTGATTATAAAATATTTAAGTGTATGGTGATCTGTGTATACCTTAAATTTTGCACCATAAAGATAGTGTCTCCAGACTTTAAGTGCATGCACCCCTACATACAACTCCTGTTCATGCACTAGCCAATTGCATTATGCACTACTCAATTTCTTGCTTTCAAAAACTATTGGCCTGCCATCTTGGCTCAAAACTACCCCTATGGTTATGCCACTAGCATCTGTCTCTAACTCAAAGGGTTTCTGTGGATCTACCGCTTTGAGTATAGGAGCCTCTGAAAGAGCTTATTTCAGAGTATCAAAACTCTCTTGTTGCTATTGCTTCCATGCAAGTGGAACTTTTCCATGAATCAAGTTTGTCATAGGCACTGCTATCAGCAAATAAGAAGAGATGAATTTTTTATAAAAATCAAAAAGTCCTAGAAATGATCGTAACTGCCCCTCATCTTGAGGAGTATGCCAAGATAATATAACTAAGATTGACTTGGGATCCATCTGAACCCCATCGGTTGATACCACATGCCCTAGATACTCTATCCTTAGAAGAAACAACTGTGTCTTCTCCGGTTGAACGTACAGCTGATTTTCTCTTAAAACATTCAATATTAATCGGAGATGATTCTCATGCTCATGCACAGTCCTACTATACACTAACAAATCATCAACAAAATCAACAACACACTTTCCAATGAATGGATGTAAAATGTCATTCATTAACATTATAAATTTCATTGGTGCATTATTCAAACCAAATGGCATGACCAAATATTCACAATGACCAAAACAGGTCCTTAAAGTTGTCTTATGTACATCATGATCTCTTACTCTAATTTGATGGTAACTACTTTCTGAGTCTATTTTACTAAATACAACGGCTCCACCTCTAAAAGATCATCAATCCTAGGCATGGGATATTTGTGTCTGATAGTAATCTTATTGAGTGCTCGGTAGTCAATGCACATCCTATAAGATCCATGTTTCTTCTTCACAAGAAGAATTGGTGTTGCAAAGGGTGAATAGCTAGGTCTAATCAGCCCTTTTTGTAGGTACTCATCCATGACCTTGTAGACTTCATTTTCCTCCTGCAAAATCATTAGAAATGGTGGTTGAGCAGTCAAGCTCACTCCCTATACTGATTCCATTCTCTGTTCTATGTTCCTGCAAGGAGGCAAACCTGAAGGTAATTCTTTCAAGAAAAGCTCTTGGAATTATTCTCTCACTTTTGTTGAAAGTGCTGGAGCATTCCAACTAGAGTCTCCATGACTCAATAAATCCATCATAATACATGATGAATGCATAAAATAAAGAAAATAAATAAATTTACAATCAATTTTAAGCAACTTGGTAGCGTTTACTAATCTCATCTCTTGGAGATCTGGATCTCCATAGATCAGTAGTCACCTCCCCTCATGCTCAAATTGATAAACATGCGAAGCAAATTCAATGACAAGTCCCTTCCTCACATGCCACTTCTTACTAAGGACTACATCAAAATGTGCTAGTCTTTCAATCTCAAAATCCAATCTATCCTCATAGGACTGGATCTAAATAGGTAGATCAACAACTCGTCGATCCCATGTCAATTCCCTTCCCATAGGCTAACTCTAGTGTGCAAGCATACTCTGACTACACAGTCTCTAGATGTAACCTCTTGACTAGTTGGGAACTAACGACATTATGTGTCTACCCAGTGTCAAAGAGTACCTTGAAAGGCTATCTTGCCATGACTCCCGTCATGACAATGAGTTCTGTATCTGGGAACTGATATCCTTTCTATGCTACTAGTGCAAGCACAGCGTCTGGCACAGTCAGGACCTTCTTCGTGATCCTTATGGCCACTATGGGAAATGATAACGGGGATGGGGAATCTTCAAATTTCTCATCATGATCACTCTTGACTTGAGTAGGATTTATGACTATGGTGGTGGCTATCTTCTTTTTCTTAGGACACTCCTTGAACAGGTGTTGACCCAAACACCCAGAGCATAACCCTTCTTTCATTGCCTTCTCTTTCTACTGAGGGGTAAGAATAGACTTATTGTAAGCCCTCTCATCCAGAGCAGACACTTTTCTCTTACCTCGTGCAACTTTCTTGATGATATGCACCTGTTTACCCTCTCTAGAAGGCTGTGCACTAGTCGAACCACGAGTAGGTGTGTGGAAGGATCAACTTACCCTAGGTGATGAGAACCTCTAACCCTAGGATCTTGTGCCCTTATGGCCACCCTCATAGACCAAATCCATCTCTGCAGCCTGTGCCAAGGACTGACATCTCTACTTCCTCACCAAAGGTCTAATAGTCTCTCAAAGTCCCAAGATAAACTTGTGAACTTGAAGAAACTCAAGGATAGTATCAGGTACTTTAAGAAGCACCTCTTTATACATATCTGCATACTCCTCAATTGTCTAATTCTTTTGACTGATGAAGAACCAGGTATCTAGTGCTCTAGACCTCTCATTAAGCGGTATCAAATTATTATAGAACAAGATCTTGAACTGATCCCAAGTCGTGGGCTCTTTCTTATCTTGTTCTATCTTATGCCACCATCTATGGGAGACATCCATAAGGTTATACGTGGCGTGCTGAATCTTGTGCCTATCATCCACGATATGGAAAAAGTAGAAGCACTACTCCCACTTTCTGAGCCACTGCTCAATAGCATCAGTAGTCCTAGCATTAGTTGAGCCATAATATCTAGGCGGCTTAAGATCCTTAAGCTGCCATCTGACCTCTCTGACTAGGATTCTATCTCTAGGGACTTTGGAGCTAGAGGCTCATTTGTAGCATCTACATCCATCCCTCGCAAATCAGGCTCTAGCACATCTTCCTCTTTCTTGGAACCATGCGCATGTTCCAAGATATCGTGGAGTGTGCTCTCTAATTCTATTACTCATGGTCTGAATGGGATCTATGGGTTGCTCTTCCATGAGTGTATCTCTTCTAGAAGGTGGTGATGGTCCTAAATCCATACTAGGTGATGGTGATGGTCAATTAATATTTTTGTTATTTTCTAGTTTTTATATTTTTTTGTGGCTTTCAAATAGTACGCTCTATGTAAACCTAAAGTAAATAAGTGGCAGCGGAAAAGAAACAAATCACAAGCCTTTGCTCAATGGAAAATGAAGAAACAAGAAACTTTTAGTATGTTTTATATTCTTTAATGCATATATATACTAATTTCTAGAAATTTCAGCACCGTAACGACATAATTTTGAAAATCGGGAAAAATATACCAAGTAGTCAACAAGAAATTTCCACAATAATGGTACCGACAGGAACAATCTAACAGCAAATAGACTAAAGGGGATTACACACCTTAACAAATTTATCTTTCATTCCTGGCTAACCTATAAGAAAATACTTAAATGTCCCTGCAAATAAGAGTTCATGCACCGTACAAGTCGAGACAACATCCTTACTATGCATATACTATAGTATACTATAGATACTATGCAAAATCGCATGTTCTATATGCAAATGAAGCAAGAAGAAAGCAATAATGCATATTAATTGACAAAGAAACTTATCTAGAGGTTCAAGAGATAGTATGCAAGTGTGTGCAGGTGTTGGTGCTTCAAAACAATGCTCGAATGATGACAAAGCATCAAATTTGAAGCTCTAAAGATAACTGAGACTGAAGTCAAAAGTTGTGTTATAACAAATCTCTGGAAAGAACTCTTAGAGAGCTATTCATAGCAAGAAACATTTCTGGATTTGGATTTGGGATGCCCAAGATATGGCTAAAAGAGTGGAGAGAGGTGGGTTAAATTGACTAATATGGCAAGCCCTATGTTATGGAAGCCTTGGATACATTCGAATATGCTCCATCTATAGACGTCCTTCAACCTCAAATAGACTTGCTGCTGGGCATATATCCCATATATGATTCTCTGAGCACCATATTTGGCTATATATATGTGCACATCTTCTTACTGTTCTTACTTTGGAAGGACGAGAGCGTATGCTCTCCCTATTCTCTCCTTTAAGCAACTGATGGTGCTCTTAAGCAGTTGCCTTAGGCTGAGGGGCTAATATGATGATTGCAAAAGGGGAAACACGACGCTGCGAAGAGGGGCTCAAGAACTTCTTTTTGTGCTCCTCTAGGAAGCTCTCTCTACAGTTCCTTGCGTGATGGCAGCTTCTTCCCATAGAGATAATGATTGGGCTCCAAACAGCAAAGATGAAGAAAATCACATGCAAACTCACACCAAGATCCTCAAAAACCTCTTCTAGTTTTAACTCAGAGGCTCTGATACCAAGTGTGGGAAAATGCTTGAATGATGTGTGTGTGTGAATCTCCTCCCATCCATATATACCCTCTTGTATTCTAAAAATAGCAATGACTTGGAGATGATGCTTCAAACAATTGAATCAAAACAGATAACTTTGCAACTTGCTTGTACTTTGGAGATGATGCTTCAAACAATTGAATCAAAACAGATAACTCTTTTATTCTATGTACTTTGGAGATGATGCTTCAAACAATTGAATCAAAACAGATAACTTTGCAACTTGCTTGTACTTTGGAGATGATGCTTCAAACAATTGAATCAAAACAGATAACTCTTTTATTCTATGTACTTTGGAGATGATGCTTCAAACAATTGAATCAAAACAGATAACTTTGCAACTTGCTTGTGACCAAAAACTTGCTATTTTTGGTCTTGACACTTGCTCGATGATTTGCTCAGTGCTCACAGTACAGTAGCAATTAGGAAAATTCCTTTTGAAAGTATCTAATTCTTAGAGAGCTAATGATTCCAAGTGGAATCACTTAAAATGATGCACTATGTACGGAGCAATCAATTTAACAATCAATAGTTAACCCCGATTTTTTAGGAGCTACACAGAGAATTAGTGAGCACTTCGAGGCACTTTGCTCCCAATTGGCTGAAGAAAATCCTTTGAAACTTTGGCAGCTTGTAGTAGACTTTGATTGGTTCCATAAAGCTGTAGATCATGGAAAATGGATAACAACTAACTGACATATGGTAATCACAAGTACACTGTTTTGAGTAGACATAACAAAGAAGGAGATAGACATTATCAATGATGTAATGTATCATATAACAATGTTGTACATGATCATTGGCATAGATATGATGCCCAATGATAGTGAGAAGAGTGGGCTATGGTGTAAGCCACTCAACCTCTACAAATGAACAGAAAATGAGCTCCAAGAAGATGCCTTAAGCTGCGAGATTTTCATGTCTCTTATATAGTGACTTTTCTTCAAGTTTGAATTTGAAATTCAAATAGAGCTCCACCTAAAAGTGTTCCTCTAAGTTAGGAATGATTCTACAAAATTAGATTCGTAGCATTTAGTTCTCCAAACTCTACGAAATATGTGGACTTACAATATTATTCCAAGTCAAATGACTTTTACAATAGTTAATGGTCAAAAAATCATAAGCAATGGTTTATGTGATTCTTCAAATGTTTGCACATAGCTTCTTCAATGCCTGGCCAAGTGTGAAGGCTTGGCATTTGCACCAACACCTCCCCCTCAAGCCAAACATCTTGGCTTGTTCTTCTTCATCAATACTCTTGAATGTCCTGCAATCCAATCATAGCTTTAAACCTGCAAAGTTTAGTACCATCAAGTGCTTTTGTCAATAAATCTGCACATTGAATATTTGTGGATACATGTGGAAGTTGAATCTCCTTTCTCAATAGCTTCTCCCTAACATAATGATAGTGAACTTCTATACGCTTGGTTATTGCATGATAGATAGGATTGACTGCTAGATGTAAAGAACTTGTATTGTCACCAAAGATCATAGGTGAGTGAGTATGAATTCCCAAATCTAAGTAGAGCAATCTAACCCATATGGCTTCTTGAGTAGCATTGGCTAATCCCCTATATTCATCCTTTGTTGAAGATAAAGCTACAGTAGGTTGCTTCTTGGAAGACCATGAAATGGGCTTATCTCCTGCAAAAGAAAGATAACCAGAAGTACTCCTCCTGTCATCCTTACAACCTGTCCAATATGCATCTGAGTAAATTTTGATGTCCAAATCTGAAGTGTATAGAAAGTATAAGCCTTGATTTTGAGTACTCTTAAGATACTTCAAAATCCTTCTAGTAGCTTCCAAGTGAGATGCTCTAGGTTTATGCATGAATTGACTTAAGACACTTACTCCATATGCTATATCAATCCTTGTTAAAGTTGCATAGTTTAGACTTCCAACTATGCTTTGGTATCCTACAATGTCTTCAAGAAAATCACCTTCATGTACACTCAATTTATGATTTACCTCCATAGGGGTGCTAGCTATCTTGGCATTATCCAAGTGAAATTTCTTCAACATGTCCTACACATCCTTCCTTTGAGTAATGTAAATTCCAGAATTTGTGTGGACCAATTCAAGTGCAAGAAAATACTTTAGAAACCCTAGGTCACTAATTTTGAACTCCTGCATCATTTGGTTCTTAATTTTTTTGATGCCATTGGCATCACTACTTGTAAGGATGATGTCATCAACATACACACATAAATATATCAATTCTGAGTTGCTTCTCTTCACAAACAGAGAAGAATCTACCTTGCTCATGCTGAATCCTTGATCTTGAAGATAGGTAGTCAACCTATGATTCCATGCCCTAGGTGCCTGATTCAATCCATAAACAACTTTGTTCAATTTACACACATAGTTTACCTTGCTTGGGTCTTCATAGCCAGGAGGTTGAGCCATGTAAAATTCCTCTGAAATCCAGCCATTAAGGAAGGCATTTTTCACATCCAATTGGTACGTATTCAAATTCCTTGATGCAGCCACACTTACCAATACTCTGATGATTGGCATTTTGGCCACAGGTGAGAAAGTCTCTTCATGAGACTTTGTAAAGTTTCTTCATGGCCACAGGTGAGAAAGTCTCTTCATGAGAAAGTGTCTTCATGAGAAGGTCTCTTCATGAGACTTTGGCATTTTGGCCACATGTGAGAAAGTCTCTTCATGAGACTTTGGCATTTTGGCCACAGGTGAGAAAGTCTCTTCATGAAACCCTTAGCCACAAATCTAGCTTTATACTTGTTTATGGATCCATATGAGTTTCTCTCGATTTTGTAAATCCATTTAGAAACAATTACCTTCATTGATGCCTTCTTGGGTACTAGATCCCAAGTATCATTCTCTTGGAGTGCTTCTATTTCTTCATCCATAGCTTCTTTCCATTCTGCCTTGGTCTTTGCCTCTTCATATGAAGTAGGTTCTTCAAGTAATAAATCCTTAGCAAGATAAATGGAATTCTTAGTAACTAATGAAGTATCATACCCATAATTGGCTTCTTGCTCTCCCTTTGTGATCTCCTTAGAGCTTGGTTGGATGATTCAGGTAAGTCTTCCAACCTCTTCATCTTGGCCTTGCCCTTTTTCCATGCCTTGAATTCTTCTAGGTTGATGATGTCCTCATCATTTCATTTGATGTCTTCAATTTTTATTGGCTCCTCCTTGGTGATGTTTGGAAATTCCTCTTCCAAGTCATATGGCAACTTAACCTTCATCCATTCACTTTCAAACCAAGAATCATTGTCATCAAACACAACATCTCTATTGACCATAAATCTTTGTTGGATGGCTTATAAAACCTGTATCCTTTCTGATTTAAATCAAACCCTATGAAGATGCACTTCTCTACCTCAGGGTCTAGCTTACCTCTTATTTGAGATGGAACATGCACATAAGCAACACATCCAAAGATTCTGCAATGATCAAGTGATGGCCTTTACCATGCCATGCTTCATATGGGGTCATCCCATCAAGGGATTTGGATGGCAGATAGCTGGCAATAGATACACTCTCTGCCCACAAATAATAAGGTAACCTTTTTTTATTAAGCATTGATCTAGTTGTTTCCACAATAAACCTATTTCTCCTTTCTGCTACCCCATTTTGCTCAGGGGTATACCTTGTTGTAATCTCCCTTTTGATACCTCTGTCTTGTAAGAATGCAT
Source organism: Ceratopteris richardii (assembly GCA_020310875.1). Lineage (NCBI taxonomy): Eukaryota > Viridiplantae > Streptophyta > Polypodiopsida > Polypodiales > Pteridaceae > Ceratopteris > Ceratopteris richardii. The sequence goes on along the minus strand of CM035416.1, from coordinate 103,603,329 downwards.
CAAATTCATTTGAGAAGTACTCACCTCCTCCATCTGACCTTAGTCTCTTTAGGCTTCTTCCTGATTGATTTTGCACAAGTGCAAGATACTTCTTAAAGCAACTGAACACTTCATCTTTATGTTTCATAAAGTACAAGATAGTCCACCTACTGAAATCATCAATGAAAGACACATAGTACCTTGAGCATGAAATTGAAGTGTCGTTGCTTGGTCCCCACACATCTGTGTGGACAAGTTCCAAGTGATCCTTATGCATATAACCTTTCTTTGAGAAGGGTAACCTGTGTGATTTACCAAACTGACATGCACCACATTTATAGATCATGTGTTGCTTGGATATATTAGGTATCCAAAACACACATTGATCTCTACATATTTGCTTCAAGGTTCTCTCACCAATATGCCCTAGTCTTTTATGCCAAATCTCAAGCTCAGACAATGTTTGATCCTTGTAATTCTAAAGTGCAATGTTTCTAGTGTCCTCAAGCTCAAATGTAAATTATCTACCTGTTTTTTCTCCCTTGGCAATTTTCTTGAATCCATGTTGGGGGTCTTCCACAAAAGCTCCATATTTGTTGAACCTGACCTGCAAAACCCTTTTCCACAATCTATCCAACAGTCATCAAATTCTTGGTGATTGTAGGTACATAAAGAACCCTGCTCAACAGATTTCTATTCCCATTAGAAGTTTTGACATTTCCTACCTTGACCACTGAATGCTTGCTGTCATCACCTGTTTGTACGTGGTGCTTTCCCTTGGGCTCTACAAGATCAGAAAGAAGAGCTGTATTGCCTGCTACATGGTTTGAACAACCTGAGTCAATATAAAAGAGGTGCTCATCATTCATACCTTGTTTTGATTTCATATTCATAATGAGGAGAGAATCCTCTTGATCCTCTGTGTAATTGTTGAAGTCCTTTCTTGATTTGTATCCTCCTTGATAATTGTTGTTGTAGTAGCTAGTGTAGCCATGATTGTGGCCTTGGTTATCGTTGAACCTTCCTCTTGAATGTGTGTAGCCACCTCTTTGATATCCTCTTTCTCTCCGATTCTTGAAGTTCCTATAGCACTCATCTGTAGTGTGATTAGACAGTCCATATATGTTGCATGGGGAAGAGTTGAAAGGTCTCCCCCTACCTTGCTTACCTCCTTTGCCCCTTCCTCTTGAGTTCCTACCTCTCCCGACATAGTTAGCTTGAGAGGTAGTACCTTCATCCTCTACTTTCTTGCTCTTTCCTTTGTCTTTGGTCTTTCCTTTATCTGTGTATAGGGCAGAAGAATTGTTACCTCTTGATGGTTCTGCATTTTTGTTGAGCTTGGCTTCATGGGTAAAGTGTTGTCCCATGAGTGTGGTAAGATCTGGAATCTGCATATCCATGTAAAGATCCATAGCAGTTGTGAAAGCTTCACACTTATCATCTGCCTTGATGCCATTGATTACTTGTCTCACTATTTGCTCCTCTTCAATCTCCTCTCCTATGCTTGCCAATCGGTCACCCACATCTTTGACTTTGGTCACATATTCTGAAACACTTTGCTTGAGTTGCTTCCTTTGAGTGGTAAATTCTTATCCTGAGCTCTCCTAATGCTGTCCTTAGCAAGCCTAAGCATATCGTTCATCTCTTCCAAGAAGTCCGTTGCAGCTTGAACTTTCTCATTATGCAAGCCTACTGCACAAGGAGCTCTTGGTTGAAACCATACATAAGCATAAATGGACTATGCCCAATGGAAGAGTGCTTGGCACCATTATATACAAACTCTACTATAGGTGAGTACTCTTCCCAATTAGTTTTCCTTTTATTCACATATGCTCGAAGCATATCCTCTAGGATTTGGTTAACCCTCTTTGTTTGCCCATCTGATTGTGGATGCTCAGTCGTACTCATGCTAAGTTTCATGTCCAACCTTTTGAAGAATACTCTCCAAAAGTGGCTAGTAAACTTCCTATCCTGATGAGAGACTATGTCTAAAGGAAGACTACCAGTATAGGTTCTCTGCAAAAAGCCTAGCCAACTCTGGTGTCTTCACTATAGTACATGTCTAAATAAACCTAGCCATTTTGGTTAACCTACCCACAATTACCGAGACCGAGTTGTGCCCTCTCTATGTCTTAGGTAATCCGACTATAAAGGGCATGGAGATACTCTCCCACTTCCCATTAGGAATATCCAATGGGTGGAGTAGTCCTCCAATCCTCAACCTCTCAACTTTATTTGACCTAGCATTTGGTGCACTTAAGCACATACTGTAGGACGTCCTTATGAAGTCCAGGCCAGTAAAACTGCTTCTTAACAAGATCATAAGTCTTGTTAACTCCTGGGTGTCCCACACTAGATGTGTCATGACACTCATACAAAATATGCCGTCTCATTTCAGGATCTCTAGGGACACACACCTTACCTTTATATAATAGATATCCATCACAGACACTATAATTCTTCCACTTGAATCCTTCTTGAGTACCCGTCAATACTCCATCCTCAGTGGAAACCCATATATCACGATCCCCATTCTCTATGGCTTCCCAAATCTTTGAATATGCAGGATCAAGCCTACATTTCCCTCTAATGGACTCAAATAGCTCACTAGTGATCTGAGTAGAACTTAGTCCATTGAGCATAGGCATATGGCTAAGTGAATCAGCCACTACATTAAACTTTCCCTTCCTATACCTAAGCTCATAATCAAACTCGTGAAAAGTCTCTACCCATCAGGCCTTACGACCTTTAAGATGTGTTTGATTAGAGAGACACTTAATGATCTCTTGCTCAAACACTATCGTGACTTTGGCACCATATAAATAATGATGCCACTTCTTCAAAGCATGGACAATTGCATACAACTCCTTCTCATAGATGGAGTAATTCTTCTAAGCTGGTTCTAGTTTCTTACTCTCAAAAGCTACTGGTTGACCATCCTGAACTAAAACCACTCCAATGGCAAAGTCACTCGCATCAGTCTCAACCACAAAGGGTTTATTGCGATATGTTATATGTAACAGTGGAGCTGTAGCAATTGTTACTTCCAATTTCTCCGTACTTTGCTTATGTTCGTCTCTCCAATGAAAGGCTTTCCCTTTCCCTTTAAGCTGTTCCATCATCGGGATAGCAATTTTGGCATAATTCTTAATGAATCTTTGATAGAAACCTGATAAACCTAGGAAGATATGCAGCTCTTCCAGGTTCGTTGGATGTGGCGATTCCATAATAGCCCTTACTTTTTAGGGATCCATGTGGATTCCATTCTGGGAGACTATATGCCCAAGGTATGTAGCCTCTGTTTTGAAAAATTCACACTTCGACTCCTTAGCAAAGAGTGAATTTTCCCTTAGCAATTGAAATACCTTTCTTAAGTGTTCCAAGTGCTCCTCTTCTGATGCACTATAGATCAGAATGTCATCCAAAAAGTCTACTACAAAGTGTCCTAGATAAGGTCATAAAACTCTATTCATGAGCTTCATGAAAGTGGCAGGAGCATTGGTGAGACCAAAAGGCATCACCAAAAACTCATAGTGCCCATATCTAGTCCTGAATGCAGTCTTAGGGACATCCTCTACCCTAATCCTAATGCGATG